>CM032665.1:30533384-30553454 GCA_019095985.1 Streblospio benedicti | reverse complement strand
TGTTATGAAAATGGCTGGTCATGTATATAGAAGCTCTGTTCTGGACAGCCTGGATTTATTTATATCCCCTTGTTGGTTGGTTTTTAATTCTGTTATTAGTCTTGATGTTCCGCCTGACTAGTCCTAGTGTTCTATTTGCCTTCATCGTAATGTGATGGACATGATCTTTACATTTGGAGTCTTTTCTGATGACTGCACCCAGGTAGGAGAATTTGTTTACATTTTCTAGGACCAAATCCATCTACTCATTGGATTTCTTTTCACGGTGACGTTCATGGTTAAACACTTGGATGGGTTAAAATCCATTTTCCAGGTAAGTTTCCACTTTTCTAGGTTTTGCAGCTAATATTGCAGCATGACTACATCATCTTTAGACCTTATCTTCTTTTACTACACTTATACACTTACATTTGAAAAAATATTAAACCCGTCAGACTCGTTGAATAGGGCGAAGATATGCCTAAGTATGTGTGTGTGGTTGACATATGATATGAGATCTATTGAATATTCCCAACAGGCTGTTCATGGCATCAAGTGAGCACTTACGATGAAGACGTTTACTCTGGCTGTGAATATTTGGGCTGCAATACCATCAACTACAGCCCACTGACCCTATGGACCGCTGATAGAACTGACTGCAAAAGCGCATGCTGCCAAACCGCAGGCTGCAATACCATCAACTACAGGTGGGATTGGTAAAATACTAAACAGAATCATACACTTAGTATCACACCGCCACTCCAAGTAACATCCCTTAATCCAGACAAAAAACACTTATGGATAGAACTTAATTAAAACATAACATACACAGTACAGTGAAAGGGATAAAGCTATCCTTTCTATGCCACATTACACACGTGTATTTCATAAACGGTGATCCAAAACATCGTTAGGGGCTTGTAATCACTGCAACACAATTGTGCACAAAGAAAAAAACTTCACAATTTTTGAAAGAATTAAAACATTGTATGTTTTTGTTTTTAGCAATAACAACTCTGAGTGCGTCTTCAGGAGGTGTGGAACCAGCGATTTAATGATAAAGCCTGGGTATTGGAGCCGGCAGTATGCCATTCACACTACAATGCCTGGTAAAACTTTACATAGCAACCACTAACGTGTGTTGCATTTATGCAGTTGTGTTGAGTTTAATGCCTTTTCTACTTAGTACCTATCAGCTGGTACCATTGCTAAATGGCTAATCCTGAACACCACCAACCAATTGTTACAGCTGAGGAGCTCCTAAAACAGGTAGATACGTTGGTCAGTACATACCACTCGTTGAAGCAAGCTATAGCCAAATATAATAAACTCTTAGAGGAACTAAGTTTTACAGAACATGAAAGGACCTTGATAAGTTAAAACCCGAGTTCGAGATTGCGATTGGTTTACAAGAGGATACGGAAGTGATGTAAAGTTCTTTAGAATCACGGCTAAAGGTTCTCAACAAACAATTAGAAGTAGAAAATGAAATGGGTCTCACAAAGGCATTAGCGTTAATAAAGACTAAATATGAAGATGCAAAGAAAAGTGAGTTCAACGATATTCATGTGAAGTTGGAATTGCAAAAGTTCCACAAGATGGAAATGGGAAAATTAAAGTGTGAATACAACAATTTCACAGTGGAACTTCAAAAGGAGAGGTGTGTGCTTCTACTAAATATGGATCTTCAGAAGTTGGCAGATGAAGATGCATTGAAAGATATTTCCGATGAAAGTGTGGTGATAGATGTTTCCGATGAAGGTGCGGTGATAGAGATTTCGGATGAAGTTGCGATGACAGATGCTTCTGATGAAGATGCGGCAAAGACGTTTCCGATGAAGGTTTGGTGATAAATGTTTCCGATGAAGGTGCGGCAATAGATGTTTCCGATGAAGATGCGGTGACAGATGCTTTTGATGAAGACTAAATACCACTGTAAAATTTTTAAAAATCACTCGCAATCACATACTCATAATGCGAAAAAACCATTTCAACTACCTGCCTCATAAACTTATTTAACCATAGTTCCTCTGGCCACATCAAATGCCTTGACCCTCTCTGTTACCACCAAACCAAATCCCGTAATTTGGATCATTTGAAGCCAAACCTTTTAAATTGGCTCCACCTATGGCATAAATTACAGACACCGATCAAAGATAAACTCTGTCTCTCTAAAACGCTTGCAAACTACTTGCCACATATATGTCCCTTAACTATCTTGGACATTTTTAACTCAAAAACCAAATGCTCAGTTAATATTGTTTGAGAAGCTTCAAGAAAACTACAACTAGAATCTAGTTGATGTTTCATAGCCTCTCACATTGTGATTGGCGTGCCCTATAAAGCTAATGCAATCATTCTCTTCATTCTCAAGTCTAACAACTCATCATAGTGGAGGGATTTTCTTTTCAAAATATTATTTGATAACGAATTCAGAAACCCTGCAATCTCCCTGCTATATTTATTATGTCCCTTAAATATCTTGGACATTTTGCTCTCAAATCTCTCAATCTTTCATCAGCTCCAAATTTGAATTTGCCTACCACCTGGTGGATGAACGACTCATAATAGATTTTATTTGTATTTTGTTTCGTTTTCCATTTCATTGACATGCAGCTATGCTTAATTGTAAAAACGTTCCCATTTAGGTTCTGACAGTGCACCTACAACAAATGCAGACATGACAACTGACCATGAGGAATTGACGTCTGAGGAAATATCAACAGAAGAAACAACTTTTTTCCAAGCAACAACAGACCTGGCTGGATCAACAGAAATGACTTCTGGGGCTACAACAGATGCAGGTGGATCAACAGAAATGACTTCTGGGGCTACAACAGATGCAGGTGGATCAACAGAAATGGCCTCTGGGGCTACAAAATGACAGGTGGATCAACAGAAATGACTTCTGGGGCTACAACAGATGCAGGTGGATCAACAGAAATGACCTCTGGGGCTACAACAGATGCAGGTGGATCAACAGAAATGGCCTCTGGGGCTACAACAGATGCAGGTGGATCAACAGAAATGGCCTCTGGGGCTACAACAGATGCAGGTGGATTAACAGAAATGGCCTCTGGGGCTACAACAAATGCAGGTGGATCAACAGAAATGACCTCTGGGGCTACAACAGATGCAGGTGGATCAACAGAAATGGCCTCTGGGGCTACAACAGATGCAGGTGGATCAACAGAAATGACTTCTGGGGCTACAACAGATGCAGGTGGATCAACAGAAATGGCCTCTGGGGCTACAACAGATGCAGGTGGATCAACAGAAATGACCTCTGAGGCTTCAACAGATGAAGCTGGATCAACAGAAATGACACATGAAGCGACATCTATTGCAGGCAATTCAGCACAAATGGTCTTTGAGGCTACTACGTCATATGCAACCAGATCAACGGAAGCAACATCTGCTACGCCATTAGAAATGACTTCTGAAGCAAATGAAGACAAAGGAGCAAATGATGAAGCTGCCGCACAGCCAGGTGGGAAATTTAATGATTTCAGTATGTTCCAGTTACGTACATACCTGTGATGTTTTCATAAACGAGTTTATCACAAATCAACATAGGGCTGTACAAAAAAGTCTCAAATTGATCAGCTTCTTGTGGTCATAAAATGAGTATTATATTTTCATCCACAACAGGAATAGCTACTGTAACGTGTGTATATATATATATGTGTATGCTACTCCTCTATCTCCCAGGTTGTGTCGTCTTCCGAGTCCAGAAGCCTGGCCATGTGGCAGGAGGTTCTGTGATGAAGGAAGTGACGGCAGATCTGCAGACCTGCCTCGGGGCGTGTCGGGAAGCAGGTATGAGGCCAGCGGCAGACCCAGTTGTTCACAGGGGATGGACAGTGCATTTTTTTATTTTGTCAAAAAAAGCAAGCTTATCGTCTTCAATTAACAGCCTATATAGTATACAAAGCAAGAAAAAAACACAAAAAACACATGTATAAATAAAGATACATTTACTTTGAAAACAATCTATTGTCTAAGTAGAAATGAGAGATGACTTTTCTAGCTGACATCACTTCCTGTTAACATTGATTATCTTTTACAATATGTCAGCCCCAATGAAATTTGATCAATCTTGTGTACTTATATATGTTTGTATTCTATGAAGAATAATACTTAATCTAATCAATAATTGGACATTTTTAGTATTGGAATTGTACAATTACGATTGTCAGAACACAATTTGAATGTGGAAAAAAAATCAGCACGTGTTTGAACATGTCAAAATCTTGGGAAATCCGCCAAATTTGCTAAATTGGCCTTCACCTGTTCTTTAGGGCATAAACATTTTGTGAGATCTGTATGGGCAAACACATAATGGGCAATCCCATAAAAGGTGTTCAGGGACGAGTCTAATATTTCATTTGAGATAAACATTTGGTAACTTGTTAAGTTCACTATCATGCTAACTTATCCTATCTAAGTAATGAATATGGCAAACAAACAAAAATACACATTCAGAACTTTGCCAATTATAAAACATGGTCACATTCACAATACATGTGTTATTATTATTGTCAATTGTTTTTCAGGCCCATGTGGAAGCTTCTACTTCCACCCAGACAATGGCACCTGCATTGTGCACGTGGCGGCGGCACCTGCCTACACGCTTCTCAGCACTGACGGCTGGAGATTCTATGCTTAATTTCATAAGTTGTTATTTTATATCTCTCCCTACGAGAGGTCATTTTTGTGAATAACATTTTGTAGCATTGCCTTTGATAATTTAGTTTGATGATAAGTGTTATAATATGATGAATGTCTATTTTCTATGTATTTTTTTCATGAATCGTGCGTCTTAAAAGTGACCTCTCTCCTAAAATGTGTCATATCGTTCCCGAGTCACGTGACATATGAACCAGGTCGTTTCCAAATGAAATAAAAACAAAACAAAAACAAGCAATGTTGTCCTGTTTTGTTTTGTTCACTTCACTGGTGCATGTTGGTATGAAATATATTAGTTCATCTTTCTTTGCTCACAACACTAGATTTTTTTAAATACATTTACAGTTTCGCCAAACAACTGTTGGCATCCTCAGAATGTTCTTCCCGCGCAATGTCACAAGTCAAATATTCTGATCCTGAGCGAGGATGGAATCATAAACTCGCGAGAGTTGGTGCCCCCCTCGTCCCTGTTCATAACCTGCTTGCAGGTTCGGATGTGTACAGACTCTTTGATGGTCCTGGTTTTCCATTCACTTTCTCTGTCTATTATTCTGGCTCCCTCCCAGTCTATCTGATGGTTGTGCTGGTTTGCATGGTCCGTGATGGCACTCTTGTTTATTTCCATTTTTGACTCTTTCTTTGTGGATCTGGTGTATGCTCCCTTCTGGTTTGCTTCCACGTCCTTCTGATGTTCCTTCAGTCTGGTACCAAACTTTCTGCCCGTTTCCCCGACGTACACTTTATCACATGACTTGCATGGAATCTTGTACACAATTTCACATTTGTCCATCTTATCTACTTTGTCTTTCGGGTGTACTAGGATGTTCCTGATAGTCTGCATTGGCTTCACCGCCGTAGCTACTAAGTGTTTGTTCAGAATTCTGGAGATCCCTTCTGTAACACCTTTCACATATGGTAGGATAACCTGGCCTTTTGATCTTTCAGCTTCTTTTCTTTTCTTGTTCTTTTCACTCTTCCTTTCAAGTTTGGTTTCTATCTGGTGTTTCACTCGTCGGAACGACCATTCAGGATAGCCACATCTTGTCAAAGCTTCAACTATGTGTTGTTCCTCTTTCTGCCTGTCAACTTCTTCTGTCACTATGTCATTCCCTCTATCTAAAAGGGTGCGTATAACACCTAGCTTGTGTTGCAAAGGGTGGTGGGAGGAGAAGTGTAGGTACTGGTCAGTGTGTGTCTTCTTTCTGTAAACTAGTAATTTCACACTCCTGCCTGGTTTACGCACAATCAGTGTGTCTAGAAATGGAATGCATCCAACTCTTTCTTCTTCATGTGTAAACTTGATGCTACCAGTCTCATCCACTGTGTTGAGATGGTGTGTGAGGTTCTGGGTCTCTCCTCTCTTTATCTTCTCTAACACATCATCCACATACCGCTTCCATAGTTGTGGTTCACAAGTCACTGGGGCTGTGGCTGTTGCTTTGGTCTCTAACCATTCCATGTACAGGTTTGCTACTATTGGTGACACTGGACTCCCCATAGCTGTGCCAAACTTCTTTTGGTAGATTGATCCTCTAAACTGAAAACACGTCGTTGTGAGTATGAATTCACAAAGGTCCATGATGTCAGGTTATGAACAGGGACGAGGGGGGGGGGGGCACAAACTCTCGCGAGTTTATGATTCCATCATCGTTCAGGATCAGAATATTTGACTTGTGACATTGTGCGGGAAGAACATTCTGAGGATGCCAACAGTTGTTTGCCGAAACTGTAAATGTATTTAAAAAAATCTAGTGTTGTGAGCAAAGAAAGATGAACTAATATAGTACTGTAGCTGATTCACTACTTTTATTAATTATATAAATGTTTCTTAAAACCTATTAATACATGTACAATCACGGCCATTTGTATTCTACCATGTAATACGATAGTTATAATGGACATAATAAAGAAAGCATGAAACCAAAACAAATATTTTCTATTACTTTATGATATAGACATACTAGACAATGAGCTAACATGCTTACAAACTAATTTTACCGGTCTACTCATGCAGCATATTGAGTTTAAAGTGAGCAAGCAATTTTAACCTGAAATGACATCTGCATAAACATGATGAATTTACAAGTTAAAAACAAAATACTTTGTATCACACCTAATTGAAGCGACTTTCGAATTTTGAATGCCATCAGTTAGAATTCATAAAATGAGGTGATTTTGATATGAAATATATGTCAAACAATTGATAAAATTAGCTATGCTTTTTTTATATTCATGGTCCTGAAAATCACCCATTCATGAAATATATACACTATGCAAATTAAACAGATTAGTGCCACTTGAATGTGTTTTTCCCATGGGTTATTCCGTTGTAATTTAACTTGAAGCAACTTGACAAATAGTTTACAATAGATAAATCAAATGTTCAGAGAATAGTACCCATATATTTTGAAAACAATATTTACAATTGTATAATGTGAGTTCACGAGTTGTTCTTCATAATCATCAGTGCCGGGCAAATGGGATATTTTCATATAAGAAGTTGAAATATAATTTACGTTTAATACCTTGGTATGAGATACAATAGGCATACCGGTACATACAATAATTCTATTTGTAAGCGATAACTAAGTTTTGCAGTTGTCTTGACTTGGTTGACATGGATATCAGTCACTTTGAGATAATAGTAAGCCTATTGTCCGAAACTAAACAATGGAATTAACAAAATTAATATAAGGACATCTGACTATCCAGATGACTTAGGTGAGAAATAGTAAGTCAATCCCATAAAACAACAGATGCACATACCGTGTTCGTTCTTATTAACTCATATGCCCCTTTAAGCGCACCTCCCTGTTTATAAAGACAAAATATTATGCAAATCTTGCTCTCTTTTTTTGGACGATTCGATTTGAGACTTTCGTGGGTAGGTGCAAAAACGCAAACTTAAATAGTCAGCAAACATTAATAACCTGTGTAAATTAGATCCAAGATGGACAAAAATCGCAAAATTAAATAGTCACAAAATAATTAATGCATGAACATCGCAAAATTTAATACACACAAAATATTCTAGTTTTACAGTAAAAAACATGGCGACAGCTAACTCACGTATGGCAAAAATTACTGGCTATTTTAAATACGATTTTGAATGTATGTGAAGGAATCTATATATTGAAGAGTTGATAACCAATAAGTTATAACATAGTGAAAAATTAGTTAATAATTGATCTCATACAGATGAAAAAATCACATTTAATATTTTACAATATTTTGTCTTATGCTTATTAATTTAAATTCTAACTTACGTTAATTAGTTTAAACTTTAAAAGTGTGAACTTACAATGCATTGCATATTTGAGTCATGCGAAACAAGAATTTATAACACAATTCAAAATATTTTTTTAAATGTATTTGCGTGAACAGATTTTTTTTTAACTTAGATTTAGTTACTTTTACGACATTGCTGCCGCAGTATCCAATGTTATTGTTTGATGGTAGGCTTACACATTTTTCAATGAATTGATGAGACCGAAGTGCAAGCCTGGGCAAATTGATTAGAATCCTATCATGTGTTTAGTTGATGTACTGGGCCATCCAGCGGAATCCCTCTCCATATCCCTGGCGCTTAAGGACACTGCACATGAACAGCTCCATCGGACGACCTTGCAGATCACTCACGGGCACTGTGCCTCTTCCTGTGGTCTGTCCGTGCAGTCCAAACATGTACCGGATCTCATCCTCGCTGGCTGCCCCGGGCTTGTCGATTTTGTTTCCCAGCACGAGCACGGGAGCGCTGGCCACCTGCTCGTCCGCCAACAAGCTGTCCAGCTCAGCCTTGGCCTCGCCGAATCTCTCCTTGTCAAACGCATCGATCAGGAACACAATGCCATCCACCGCAGGAAAGTAGTCTTTCCAAACTCTACGAGCCTGCTGATGGCCTCCTAAATCAAACGTAGTGAATCTCATACCACCCATGGAAAGCTCTTCAGACGTTGGATGTAATGTGGGAACATGCTGCGCCATTCTGTCATCTTTGAGCATGTGAAGCAGGGTAGTTTTGCCAGCATTATCAAGGCCAAGAAACACTAATTTTCCAGATTTTTTATACAGTCCCAGGAAATTCAATACACCAGCAAACCAGTCCCACAGAAACATGGTTACATATGAAATACAAATAACACTTTTACTAGTTTTAGGTGTACACGACACAAAATGGAAGATTTTACGTCCACAGTACACCAAAGCAAGATACTATCTCATAGTAGATCTAGTCTAGATCTATCAACGATATTGATTTACAAAGATAGCTAACGTCCTTTACTCGATACTTTTGGATCTAGATCTATATACACGATAACATAGTTTCAAGAAACAGCCTTGATGAAATAGCTCTGATTCATACGTATGTACGTTCGCCGTAGCAAAGCATGTGATGGAGGATGCGTCAGCCACGTGCGTTGAGATCCATGTAAATAAAACTCGCTCCAGTGTTAATGAAGGGAAAATTGCCTTACTTTGACACAATATTTATGTGCTAAAAGTCTATCATTTGTCCTATTTATGAAAAAGAACTAATCATATATAAGCTTGTCCACAACATATTGGATGGGATGGAGATGAGATTTTGTTAGATAGTAAAGATATACACGCACTTTAGTTTGATCATGTCGTTGCATTATTTTCCAATGCGCAGTGTATACCTCAGTCAAACTCGGCTTTTATAACCCTTAAACGTATCAGCAAATATACAATGATATGCATAGGATGGAACACATATTACTACTGCTTGACCAATACTAATTACACATCAATAGGACAAATAATAACTGAAATAACAGCCATAAGACTATAATATGGTGGGACTGGTGGTTGTTTTCCTTCAGGAAACTCTACAGGATACTGCAGCTAACGCATGTGTTCAGTACTACAACCCTCAAAGACAACATTAAAAAATCTTTCCGATTACCGAATACTGCCATCCGAGCGCCCCAGGACCAAGTTTCCTCAAACTGGGGGCTAAGGACATTTAAGAAAAAGAGTGGGGTGGGCTGTTACACGAGGGTGGGCACTTGGGTGGTCGTACACGGTATGTCTCTCATTCCGGACCCTAGATCTTACACTGCAAAGCAACTAGTGTTGAGCCCTTTGACATGCTAATATCTTAAAATTCTAAGCAATTTTTGTCAGTCTCAAAATACTAGAGTATAATCATCTCTCAGCTGATTCCTCATCAGAACGTCAATCTGCAGGATACAGATAAAGATATAATATAAATACCGTCCAGGCCCACACTGCCCTGCCCGGGGATTATCGATTGAAATTCCCTTTGATCTTGCTGACGCCACATGGTGTCGCCCAGTGCCGTCTTTCATAGCATGGTACAGTGGCCGAGACAGGTGCTTGTCGACCGCATAACTCCACGTGTACAGTGAGGAGTTCCAAGAAATAATTCGTCACAAAGTTATGGTCCCTTGCCCAATGCGTTAGTGCTAACGTTAAATGTTAACCCAGAACTAGCCCAGCTAATAAGCATACGGTTAATACTTGAAAAGACCACAGTTTGTTGAGAACACAGTGACATAATTTGTTGAGAACACAATAGCTGAACAGCAGTGTAAAATATTCATGCACTCATGTGTTGTACCCTTGTAATAAACATATTGGCGAAGCTCTATATAAAAGATTCGTTTTGTCTGTGGCTATGAGTCAATACAAACATTGATTGAATGATTTTCTTCGGGAACTAATGTTCCTAGGATAGCACACGAAAACGTACATGCATATGTAATGCTTATTTTCAATGTGGCCCCTGTTTGTTTGGCAGGTTATATAACCAACTGAGCCAAGGGTAATGGAGGGATCACACTAGCTATAGTTCTCAAACTAGGTGAGTTCTTTTACGTGCAAAGTTGTGGCTGTCCTCTTCACACGCCATTTAACGAGGCTTCCGAACCTCCTGTTTTCTGAACTCACTATTAAAAGCTCTAATAATATTATGACGAGTGATCATAATGATACTGTAAGGGTCTTCCTCTATTAATCCGAGATCACCCCTTACCTGGAAGACTTGTTGCATAATTTAGTGACCTGCTTGCAAACCAATGCCGCTGAGTCAGTGTTCACTTGACAGCAGATCTCTCAGGGGGAAGCTGCCAAAATGGAGGCTTCTAACTTCCTGTGGATAATTCTACTGTTTGCGTTCATAGCTGACAGCACAGGTGAGTTATATATTAAAGGCCTTGTATAAAGTTTGATATAAGAAAAAGCTTGTAAGCAAAGCCAAAGTAGGGTGAATTGAAGAAATATGTCATGGTTTGGAGGTCACCATGTATGAATGCATGCCAGAATGTGGTGAATATATATAATACATGCATGAGGTCACTGATTTCGAAACGTATGGTGTTTGGTGTACTATGCACATATACGTAAGACGTTTAATATCGCATGCCGTCCTAACTTTAAAAAAAGATTCAAGTTCATTTGTTGTGAACAATTGACATATTTGGGTGTTTATCGTGTTATAATGAATATATGTCATCCTTTGTTGGTCACCATGTATGAATGCATGCGGTTATGTGGTTGAATATTGCCCTCGCAAGCTCAGGCAATGTTCACGACCTTCGGGCATGAATTCATACATGGTGACCTCCAAACCATGACATATATCTTCAATTATCCCCGGTTGATTTTGGCTCTAAGCCAATCAGAATGCAGGATAGAGTCACGTGTCACATATAGAGTCTTATAATGAAACAAGCGCTCTCATAACGCAGATCAGATTTAGGACATGGGAGCGACCAATACTTAGGTTCCAACACCCAAATAATGCTTTGGATTTGGGGCCTTTCTATAAAGGCTTAGGTATTGTTCACAAATTAGGTCACCCAGCAAGGGGGGGGGGGGGTAGCGAAAGATGACGAAAGTACAGGGGGGAGGGGTCTAACATATGGGTGATGTCCTCTTTTGAAGAAAAAAATAGTTATCCAACAATATTTGAACTTACTTTCTGACATGGTAAGTGAGTTGTGATAGATCTATATTTACTAGTTGAAATCACATTGCCATGTTTGCTTTCTATGATAAATATTTTTTTTGAATTATGTCTAAATTGTGGACATATATATTCAAATGTATTTTATAACGGCACAGTTAAATCAATGTTAAATGTCATCGTGAGAACCCAAGTCGAGGGGGAAGGGAGGCAAAGATGACAAATGGGGGGGGGGGGTTCAAACTTCTGTTGAGCACCATTCGCCACCAGCACTTGTGCGAAGTCCATGAGGGCCCTGTATCGAGTCGGGGGGTGGGGGGGGGCAGACTCAAAAAGCTCACAAGCTCCATCATCAATATATATTTCGTTGCTTTATCAGTTATCTTATCAATGCAGGTTTTGGTAGTAACTATTGTATGAACTCTTGCAAAAGCAGTTGATAAATTATAATTCTAATCTGCTACATAAAAATATCAAGATATAAAACACGGATATGCTCAAAACAGTTTTCGAGATCAATAGTCTTTTTATCAATGACATTGATATGAATTAATAATGAGTCCTTATGCTGCCAACCCGATTCATTCAATTTTACAAGTTGCAAGAATTGTCAGTCATATGAATAGGTTTAGACTTTGTATTCAAATTCCAGTGAATTGCCGTTTCTAGAACAAACAATGAGAGTGATCAAGCTGCCATTACTAATCACATCAATTTTGAATACCATCCATAACGTGCAATCTGTCATATGTTTTAACATTTCCTGCAAAAAGCAACGATTGCGCACAATTGGAAGAAATGTGAAGAGGAGCGACTCTCAATCCATTATTGATCACAATCGCATTATAACAAATAATAAATATCATCCCGCAATTGTCCATCAATCGTCCGTGCTCTGGTGTGGACGCGTTCTCTTTTAGTCTTCCCACGAGTGAAGACCAACAGAGAAGATTGACCTTCACTTCTCCCCTGAATGGATTAGTAGGCGACGCAGGGGGTCGTTCGTTCTTTGACGCACTTGTTCCTAATCAAACGGCCTCACATCTCTACTCGCCTCACAATTTGTCTCACTCTCCATCCACACCCCCGTGGGAATTCACCCGACATGTGATCGGCTCTCGTCCCTAGCGGAATCGGCCGTAATTGTGAGCAATCTGTCGTTCTGGACACGCTGTGAAATGGGGGGGGGGGTATAGTGTGCAAAGTGCGTTTAAGCCAGGTCAGACAACACAGAACTGTGCTACACGGGTAAAGGGATTGAAAATATACGTTTCCCAGATACAAATCACTTGTAAACTTTAGCTTCATGCTCCTTCTCTTCTTCCTCTGACCGGTGCAGGTGGCTGCCCGACCTACTGCAGGACAACCGCGAAGGGACTGGAGTACTGTGGCACCGAGGCACAGACCTCCACCGGCATTACTTGCCAGGCGTGGGCCGCCCAGACGCCTCACTCTCACTCCATGTCCTACTTCCCGAACGACGCCAGCCTGGCAGAGGTAAGCAAGGACTTTGTCTAATTGTCATTATTTTCTTTGTATATTTCTGTCAGTGCTTACTATTTCAAAAAGACTAATATGTACATAAATATATTTATTTAAATTTCAAAGCAATAGCTTCCTGTTCACAAAACCATTTTTGTGAACAGGAAGCTATTGCTTTGAAATTTAAATAAACATATTTATGTACATTTTAATCGTTTTGGAATAATAAGCAGTGACAGAAATATACAAAGAAGATAATGATATCACGTACTGCATACCTAATTAACAGAACATTAATGTCTAATTGTCGTTGTGGTGACTATCTACTTCCTCCTCTCATATTCTTAGTGGAAGAGCAAATGGTAAATGTTCATGTGCATCATGCACTTTTGAGTAGAAGCGTGCTTTGAACCATGGTGATTAACACCAGATGTGGATCATAGGATTTCATGGGTTTCATAAGCTCAAAACCCTTCACACATGGCAAAAACCTTGTGAAAATAAAATTTTCTGCGGAAAAGACGAAGTTGAGGGATGCACATGTGCCGCTTCCCTGGATATGACTATGAAGTTCCAGTACTTTTGATGGGGTTTATTTTTGCTCCATAACTAGGCCTCCAACTACTGCCGCAATCCTGACTCTGTTGATGGCGGGCCTTGGTGCTACACCGTGGACCCCTCCGTCAGATGGCAGTATTGCGGTGTGCCCTTCTGCTCAGGTACTAACTCTAACTCAGGTGGTAATATTGTGACGTACTAACCCTAACCCCCCTAACCTAGCCCTAACACAGCTGGCAGTATTATCACGTGCCCTTCAGCTCATGTACTAACCCTAACACTAACCCTAACCCAGGTGGCAGCTTTGAGGGGGTATATAGCCTTGATGATAATCCATACACCAACATTTCTTGCCGAAATCACCAGTCACCACTACATCTCATTGTCTTTCACCCATCACAGGAATTGTAATTGAATAGGTTCCATCGCATTTCACACACTTAAATACAGACAATTCACAATTCACGCTCAAGATTTAGGGCAAATGATCAATCTCATTTTTACTATATGACCCCCTCAGTATTATCACGTGTTCTTCTGCTCAGGTAGCTCTACTGCACGTGTCACAAATCACTCAAAATCAACAACCATCCCCTGCATTCCTAAGCTGGATTGACAGTCAAGGATATCAGAGACTATTGAACGCTGCTATGTCACAACATCATGTTGTGTACATTTGGTTGTCAGCCACTCTCTACGAGCGATCATTTTTTTTTTTTTTTTTTGTGAATAATATTTTGTATCATTGTATTTGATAACTTATTTGGATGATAAATGTTATAATATAATGAATATCTAATTTATATATTTTTTTAATAAATCGGGCTTCTTCCATTTGTTTCCTTTGGAAGCAAATGGTACTAGTACAGAAGAACCACTTTTTCAAGACAAATACAGAATAACAACTATTTTATAAAATATAAGCCTCTCGTAGAGAGGGGTTGTCAGCGACAATGAAGAGAATAATGGCTGATTTCTTGATCATTTAATGTATATTACCAATAACATATTTACAACAGTTTGATTAATCAGTAGCCATTTTTTTATACTCCAATTTGTGTTTTTGTTGTTGTTTATTATTGCATTGAATCATAAAAAAATACTTCCGATATCATTTCAAACTCCTGTTTAGAAGTTTGCATTTGTGTCGTTCCAGACGTTGACGAATGTCTCTCCAGCCCTTGCCTCAATGGCGACTGTACCGATGGTCTGCTAGAGTACACGTGCACTTGTCATCCAGGCTGGATCGGGACCAACTGCGATGGGAGTGAGTCCGTGTGAATCTGTGATTTCTACACCATTGGGGCCCACAGGTGTCTAGACGTGTGCTAGAATGGTCGTGGTGTATGGTGAATGCTGTGTGAACCTAGTGCATGGAGTGTATTATGTAGTTCTAAAACCAACACAAGATTGATTCCTATAAAAATCGTCGCCGCAGCAAGTGTGTGTGTTATTGCGTTTGTTAAACCCGGAAACATTTCCTGGCACCGCCTATAACAATGCTGGTGCCTGTGCCCCAATAGAGTTGAGCTCATGATGCTTTTGTTCATTTCAGACGACATCAATTACAATATGAAATTGCGGTTGCAGACCACTCTGAAACTATTGCTCCAGGAATTAAATGACTCTCCCATACTTCATGTGTGCCATTGCTAGTCTGAGGTGAAAGTGATATACTCAGTCACGTATTACGTGACTACTGTTTGATATATCATCGGGTGGTCTCGTCGTGAATACAAACACCGGATTAGACACAGCTTTTTATGCTCCGATTTACATGCTCTTGATAAAAAGGCTTCCCTGATTCACATTGGGTGATTAGATACAATCAACGTTGAACATTTCATTGTGTTTGTAATTTCGCAAAGCAATAGACATAGCAATGGGCATTTTACAAATTCTTACGTTTATAAGCTAAACTACTGTTGATAGTGACCAATCACTTTTAAATTTCAAGTATGTGAGCTGTGTTAGAGACGGTGTTTTTATTGTGAGCTGTGTTAAAAAAAATTTAATGGACGAAGGCACCGTCTTGTAACTATTTATTGCAGAGACTTGTTATCTCATTCATTTTTCTAGTTCTATGTCATTCTAAAAGTTTGTGTTCTCTTTGTTTTTTTTTCTAGAAGCTGCAGTGTCTATGTGATGCATCATTGTCAACTTACTTAGATCAATATAATTGATATGCAAAATATTTTAATTCACCATAATTATTTGTTTTATTAGTGTAATTTTGCAGTCATCATCTGTAATGTAAAAGCTAAATAGGTTACGAGTGCGTTGTGTTTGGCTCTATCACTGACGGTCCTGAGTACAGACTACAGAGGTCGTTGTGCTTAATTCTTCAGGTCAGTCGATTGCAAGTAAAATTGAGTGTGTCTGGAGCATAAGTTCTCATTTTGTAATATATTTGTATTATTATATATTCTCGCTGCTTTTATCATCAAATAAACAATCGAGATCAAAAAATAGAACGTACTGAAAAGGAGACTGCAGATCTCGAAATTAGTAAAGTATTTTGTTAATTTGATTCGTTTATTTGATGATTAAAGCAGTGAGAAAGAAAATATATTACAAAATCTATTACCAGAGGTAGTAACAATAACGTGTGTTTAGCATGTACACTAAGGTTACAAATGTATACAGCAGTTTGAAGAGTAAAGGCATCAACATTAATTTACGCAGCTGTGAGTGTTGTCATATTCTTACGCAATGTTTCACTTTGTTTGGTTTATTTTGAGTGGTTATGTTTACAGTGTGACATCAGATGATGGAACAGACAGCAGACCTAATTCTCACAGCCACAACTACAATCGGTTACATGGAGGTAAATATGTGGATTTCACATATAGTAGTATAGTCACTTTGTTTCACACATTTGGATATGGTGTGTGTATTTCACATCAACCCACCTATGAGACAGAACCTCTAAAAGAGACCACATTGTGTTGCTGTTGCTGTTGTTGCCATTATGTGTTGTTATATCGCTGCCCCATAGGCGTGTGTGCTGTAGAGGTCTAAGACAGTGACTAGTTCAATTGCGTTCCAAATGTTTATTTCACATTAATGTCATAAAATATATTTCATAAAATATAATCAAAGTATAAAGTAAATGTAGATATTTAGTTAGCAAATATGTACAACTACATATGTCAAATAATGATAATACAATAAATCTAATGTACATCAATCCAACACAGATATGGTCAAACACTGTTCAAGAATTTTCATTTAAAAAATTTGGAATAAATTCTACAAATATTGGATTACCTTTTTCAAACACATATGTGAGGAGTCAATACATCAAATCAACAAAGTATGAAAGGAAAGACTGATTAATTCAACTCAAATCATTTAAGTATATATCAAGTATTAAGTATATTATAAATAGATATATATGTTATTATACAAGGTAGTGCAAAGAACTATTTTTATTTATGGGCAAACCATCACTCATTAATTAGGCAGTGCACATTAGGACTTTGACTCAGTCTTTCTACAATCAATGCACTCAACAAGCTTGCATCCATTGTGTGTTCTTTCGTTTATTTAGATTTGCCATATTTACAAATAACATTTATGATAAAAAATACCGACAGTTAACCATGATTTCAAAAAACCATTAGAATATTGAAAACTTCTGCAGTAGATGGCGGGGTGAAAAAAATAGATGACTTATCAAGTTTTGCCTCATGTATATGTTCTAATCATAGTTATTTAAAGGTCTTTATAAGCCAGTACGCCTCCAAAATATATCTGGGAAGATTATCAATCAGTTCGCTCTTTTACGCTCCTGGGAGCATAAACGGCATATGCCAATGGATAATGAATCGATTTTTTTACGTGGGGCCTACGTCCCCATACACCGAACATACGCTAGACATCCACCTAACATGCGCCACATATTGGGAGCAAATGCTCGGCAAAAGAAAACGTTGGCGTAAGCTTGGAGCACCTTGAGCATACGATGGCTTACATTCAGCAGGTGTTCAAAGTATTGTAGATGTATGTTCAGCGGGTAGCGCCTACACGACCATATGCAGACATTAGTGGGACGCGGCTTTTAAACTATATTCCTAGTCATTTTAACTTTATCTAAACATTTTTGTTTAACATACTAAGAGTTTAACATACTATGTTTAACATACATGTTTAACATACTAAGAGTGTTACAAATCAATTTAAAAAAAGACAAAAAGCAATAATAAAATACATACTCAGTGATGGATCCATGATTCGAAAGGGGGTGGTTGAAATTTTGTTTCGCGTTGGGGGTTTGAGAGAATGAGTGGGGGGCGGGCTGGGCGGGGGATGCTTGTGAATATATGGTTTGGGGGGGGGGGGGGGGCTTGACTTGAGAGAATGGGGGTCTTGAGAGAAAGCTGGGGTTTGAAAGAAAGCAGGGGCTTCTGAGGATATGGCTGGGGGGCGCTTGGCATGAGAGAATGTGAGAGTTTGAGAGAATGAGGGGTTTGTGAGTATATGGCAGGGAGTGGGTTTGAGAGATGGCAGTGGCTTGTGAGAGTATGGGGAGGAGGGGGTGGAGCTTAGCTTCAGAGAATGCCAGAGAAAGAGGGGGAAGCCTGGGGGCTTTTGAGTATATGGCACGGGTGGGGGGGCTTGTGAGAGTCTCTCAAGCAGAGTATGGGTGAGACAAGGTGAGAGCTTGAGAGAATGAGGGGGGAGCTTGTGAGTGTATGGCTGAGGGGGAGGGGAGAGCTTATGGCAGTGGGGCGGGGACACTTTGAGAGAAGGCGGGGGCTTGTGTGTTTACGGCATATAGGGTTGCGGGGTGGGGGGTTGGCTTGAGAGAAAGATAGAGCTTGAGAGTATTTTCTGGTGAAAGCAGTGAAGATTGGAAAGTGGGTAGGTTTGCATGCGTTAGGGAAAGGAGCTTGAGACCGTGTGGGAGGCGGTGCTTAAGCCACCAAAGCCTGGATCCATCGCTGCATACTAATTACATGTCAACTTAATTAATAATATTTGCTGCTACAATAATTATTGAATACATATTCACATGTAACATACGTTTTGCTGTTCATCTGCAGAAGTACAATACACAAGCAAATGGTTTTTGGAAGAATTCCCACCGAAAAGAAGCCCAACCCAGAAACAGCAATTTTGCATCATCATTACAGATTTCAATAAAACTCTCCAAAAACAACACTAGTAAATTACCTAAATTCATCCCCAATGATTATATTGAATTACAGTGGAACCTCTTTATTAAGACCACTTGTGGGACCAACTTAAAGTGGTCTCAATGGAGAGGTGGTCCTTATATGGAGGATTGGGACCGAAAAAAGTGGTCATACTATAGAGGTGGTCTCATTATAGAGGTGGTCTTAATTGGAGGTTCTACTGTAATTGATTGCCATCATATGACAGTGAAAGCTGAGGCCCCATGTGCTTGTGTATTGAGGCAGCGAGAGGAGAAGCGCCTACTTCTCGCAGATGCAATAGTGAGCGTAGGAGGTGCACGGCCAGTCTTTCCATGTGTACCCGTCAGCACGATGTGCGACAGCACACGGGTAATCCCAGTTGTTGGGTTCAGTACCGCCCCAGTTGGTGTATGTTATCTCCTCGCTGGAGTCCTGGTTGACGACCCACGTGCCCGGCAAGACGTTTGGTGTGGCCTTGTAGATGGACAGCCAGAACCAAACTACAACACAAACATGGCGGCGTCACAAACATCTTACAGCAACACACATTTTCATGATATACACGGGCATGCATTAATACATGACTTGGCATAAGTTGTAAGGAAGTGGCAAACATTATACATAATTTTGTATGAAATGCCACATACCATAAATGACCATCCAAGTGCCCAGGGCTGTTAAATTGAAATTTTCTCAAAAAGAGGAGGAGGCACTTGGATGGTCGTATACGGTATATTCACATAGTATGTGTGAATGTCTTTAATATGTGACTTACTTGCTTAGTTTATACACTATAGTTATTACCATATTCAATATTTCAGATATAAAACAGAATAATACTGCATACCGTTAGTAATTTGTTATCATGTCGAAACTAAAATACAGTAATGAATGTGACATGGAAAAAAATAAACATGTTGGGGCTATGGTCTCATTTGCTTCTCCAGACTCTATGATTTTCTAGTAAAGTAATAAACGGCACTTTCGACTCACAAGTGCTCGATGGTGGAAGAGTAGTAGGACCTTCCCCCATTGCTGATCCACTCTGAAACACAGCAAACACATACTTAATGACATACTACTTCTGTGGCCGAGAGGTTAGGGAGTTGGACGCGTGACCAGAAGGTCGTGGATTTGATTCTCAGTCGGGTGTTCATCCCTAAATAGTTACACACTGCTCCTTGGTACGTACACGTTAATTAGGTACAGGTGAGGCAAGCAAACACCAACATACTTGATGACATACTA
>CM032665.1:30498302-30528466 GCA_019095985.1 Streblospio benedicti | reverse complement strand
GAGCGGGGGAAACGAAAGGGCCTCAAATCCCCCAACGTTTTTTTTGATTAAAAATTTTTTTAAATTTATTTTTTAAAAATTTTTATTTTAAAAAGGGGTTGGGGTTTCCCCCCCCGGGAAATGTTTTTTTTCCCCAAACCTTTTTTAGTTTTTTTTTGGGCCCGTTAGGGGGAAAAAGGTCTCTTCCAATTAATCAGTGTGGGGGGCCTTTAAAGCGTGAAGGTTAAAAACAAATTAAAAAAATTTAAAATTCTTATTCATAGATTACAAATTTATTTTTCTTTTTGGGATAAATTCCCCGGGGCCCCATTGGGTAAAAAAACCCAGGACAAAAAAATTTTTGGAAAATTTTTTTTGTGAGTAAAATTTGGTTTTTTTAATTTGAAAAATTTTGTAAAAAAGGGGAAAGTTTTTGGGGACCCCAGTCTTTTGGGTATTCCCTGTTGAAAGTAATTTTCCCCCCTTTTACCCGTTTTTTTAAAACCGGTTTTACAAATTAAGTGTAGATGATTGAGACAAGAAAAAAAATTGCTAACTGTTTACAACATGAAATACCAGAATATTTTCAAATTTTTCTCAATAAAACTTCCTTGTCTGTAATACGTACATATTTCTATGTAAGACTGACATGAAATAGTACATCTGACCTTATTTCTAAACGTATAGCGTTTGTTGTACCACACAGAGATACATAAGACGTTTTGATAATACTGACAAGAAAGTTACATACCTACATACAATGCAAAACTTGAAAAGGAACTTATGTGGAGAGATTGCGATATCGATTGTGGAGAGAACGAAAGAGATTTTGTACCTATTGGTTCTTGATGGAATTGAACGTAATCTTCTAACCGAAGGCAGATATGAAAATTTGTAATGTAATGGATGAATGTAATTTTCCATTATCTTCTTCAATTTAGAATCAAGAGTATGAGATTCTTCTCATTTGCATATCATTTGCATATTAGAGCATGAACATCGGGAGCACGTACGAGATCACAGAGACGATCTCGCAGCACTTCCTGGTTGATGAGAAGCCCCGCGAGGAACTCACCGACTTCCTCACCGAGATCAAGGTCAAGGTCGCCGACATGAACCACAAGGTCAGCACAGAGTTTATTGTTGTAGGGCGAGTACCGTACTCTTTCTATTAGTGCACACGACCCTTTAAGCACCCCCCGCCCCTGTTTATACAGATAAAATATTATACAAATCTTGCTTTATTTTTGGCAAAGATTTCACTTCCGGCGCCATATTGTAAGACTATAACACACCGAGCCTTCCATTAAGACCACCTATAAGCATCTGAAATTTGTTTTTGTAATGCGCACTCTGCACTTAAAAGAATGAATATGGTACATGAGTAGATAGGTGGTCTCTTCACAATAAAGCTTTGAAATCTTCACAGAAAAAAAATTTTTCTTGGCAGGGATTCAAATACAAGGTCACAATATGAACCATAGATACAGTATGTCACAGGTTCATTTTGCCTTTTAAGACCACCTATATGAAGCGACCACCTCTCTTACGAGACCATATCTCGTGTTCCAATTGTTGTACATGGAAACGTTGCAGATGAGCATTTCCCAAGCTGATATTCGTAATATAGACCTATTTCTCGTTAAATACATGTATAATCTTCACAGAATGTAAACCTCTATTGGGTTCCATTATATAAATATTGATTAAAATATATAGATACTAAGATACCTATTGGAACCTGTCATTTTGTCTTTGAAAGACTTTCCTAAGAAATGGAACCTGTCATTTTAATGGGTCACATGACCAGCACTTAAAATTCTTGAATCATGAATAAAGAAACCCAGGATGAACTAAACATACATTCAGTTACCTATAATCTTGTTCTTGGAGGACAATTCCCACATTGCGGCGGGGCTTTTCACAGGTTTTTCACAGTTTTTCTTGTACAATTACTATGGGAGATTTTTCTAATGAGATGGCTTTACAGCAGCACATTTTTGGCCATAACTTTCTTATCATATGTCCGATTTCATTGAAATTAGTACCGTTTCATTTTGTTTAACTTGCTCTACAATCACAAAATGGAAAAAGACATGTTTTTTAATGTTCAAATTTTTTCAGGTGGATCGTTTTGCGCGTGAGTTGGATCGTCTGCTGGATGAGGTGGTGGTGGACGGTCGGACCATCGGCCTTGTGCTCACGCTGAAACTCGCCTTCCAGATGAACCGCATCACGGCGCAGATACACACCTGTGAGGACCTGCTCGCTAAGGTGGGGTTTATATATACTCAGGGCTGCCAAGTAGTACAGATTAATACAGATTTCCGACCCAAAATACCCAAATACGAGGGTCTAGATGGGGGGGGGCTGATCCCACTTACCACTTAATTTTAGCTCATTTCCCACTTCCCACTTAAATTTTAGCTCTTTTCTCACTTCCCACTTGATATTTTCATTTCCCACTAAAATGCGTACTTTTAATGAACATTTTAGTCACTTTTACAAAAAATGACATGGTATTATAACGACCAATTTTGAATTGTTATAAAGTTACGTGCATGACCCCCACCTCACGCATTTTTTTATAGTTCCCCACTAAAATTAGAATTTGTTCCCACTTAATTTTGGTAATTTTCCTACTTCCCACTTAATTGCCCAAATTCCCACTAACCACTTGATTTTTGCCAATTTCCCACATCCCACTTAATTCTAAGGCCATTTCCCACTAACCACTTAAAGGCCATCGGCATCCTCAAATACTAATTATACCTTCAAAATACAGATTTCCCCACTTTGTGTATTTTTCATTAATAATTACTTTTTATGAAATAAAAGCACAGGAACTACATCCAAACATAGATATGTGTGCTTGTGATTGGTGTTAAAAGCCCTGCATATCGGTTACATTACACCAAATATACATATATATCAGTTCTGAATTCACCACAGAATACGTCTAAAATACTAATTTTGGGCATCCTGAGTACAGAAATGGCTGTTGAGGGGCTGGCAGCTCTGTCTACTAACGTTAGAGCACACACTGTAAAACTAGATTATTTTGTGGCTATTAAACTTTGCGATTTTCATCTATAGATTATTTTGTGGCTATTTAATTTGGCGATTTTGGTCCATCTTGGGCTTACTTTTCGGAGGCTTTTAATGTTTGCTGACTATTAAAGTTTGCGTTTTTTGCACCTACTCACGAAATTCGCAAATTAAATTGTGTGCAAACATTTCTAGTTTTACAGTACTAACAATTTTACTCTCACTGTTCTGCCAAACAAGCTCCTGCCACTGTATTGACATAGCTGAAGAGACATCTGCCATTTCACTGTATCCCTGAAATAGAAGATGTCTCTTCAGCTATATCAATACAGTTACAGATATAGAGCCTTGAACTGGTTGGTGTTGGTGTGTGAGGGATTGATTAGTTGTTCATCTTGAAATCATAAGCAAACTTTGGGCTGAAAAAATATAATATACAGTTACTCATATACTTAACATTAAAAGCACATATACAGCCAGTTCATCACTGTCACATACTGTAAACAATGAATGTTTTGCAATTTGTAGGTCAATTTTTGTGGCTTAAATGTTTGCAAAAATGCAAACTTTAAAGTCAGCAAACCAATTAATCACAAAAAAGTAGGTCCAGGATGGAACAAAAACCTTTCAAAATTAAATAGTCACAAAATAATTTATAGATGAAAATCGTATCCAAAAATAATTTTTACAGCACATAATGACGAAACTAAATAATGTTGTGTAAACAATCTTTTCTTGAAATGCTTTTTATTAAAATCAATGTCATCATTTATATGATGTCTATGATTTTAAGTAGTTTTATTATGAAAACTGAAAAAAGTATTGTATTAAATGGAACAGAAGAGTTGACTGTGCACTTAGTCCCTGTGCAGTGATCGACATTTTAAATCCTTATCAAAATTCATATCATAAAAGTAATGATTGTAGGTTTGTTCCTTCTTCATACTTATCAAAATTGTTTTCATTTGTTCATTCATTGTTAGTATTGACATAGAGGATGTTTTCTCCTCAGTCTACAGGACTATCACACATAGCCACTGCCAGGGTCTAATGTGCCTGCATTGATTGCTTCATGAATGCGTGCCACATTGGGGTTCTTGTATAGTTTAGCCGGACCCAAATTATAAGCTCAATAAGTTGCCATATAAAAGTCCTGGAACCACATTTCTTTCTATTAGAAAGAGAAACCTTTTCTAAGTGTGGTTCCAAGATATTTTTATAAAGATTGACTTACATTTGTGCTTCCTCTGTTTCTGATTCAAATGCCTTCTTTTTTATATCATTCACGAAAAACAACAAAAGGGAGTTCATTTACCCCTCGATAAAAAATAGTCACACATTTTCAGCTGTTTGTCTACATATGCAGTAACCGTTTGTCCAAAACCATAGTTTTTAATTGAATCACTTTTTTCTATATAGAGACAAAAAATGTTGTTCCCAAATTTTTTTTTCAATGTCTCAAAAATAGCCATTTTATTTTGGTCTGAATCTGGACAAGATCCTCACATTGGTAGGGGTCAGCATTACAAACTTGGTGAAAGAATATCTCTATATCAATAGTTTGTCAATTTTGTTTTTTATGGGAGTGGGCGCCGTTAAATGCATCTCTCTTTAGGCCTTTTACAGTCTGCTGGTAAGGTTGGGTAAAATTGGGGCGGGAGGGGTGTACTTCCAGATCTTTCAAAATCCGAATCCCCAGCAAATTGTAAATGACTGGTCCTTTATGCATAAAAACTATTTAAAAATCCTGTAGACTTGGTTAACAGCACTTGGTCTCATGATAGTTTTTTGTTTTATGTTCTTTTTGGCCCAATAATCAAGAAAGAGAATTTTTTGAAATTAGTATTTAAACGTAGTAAAATAAAATGTTTAAAATTAACAAAAATACTACTACCAATAATTATAAGGTATTAAAATTAACATTGAATACATAGATTAACATTAGGTGGTTAATGATCATTTCAATGATAATAACGCAGCTCCATTTGCAAAAACTATTGAAAAAATTGTGCGGTAACCTGTCACAGCATGTTGGTTTTAATTGCAAAAACATGCAAAAGGCGTTCTGGCTTAAATAGTCATTCAAACTTTAATATTTCCTAATGAGTTCATCGAGTAAGTAATTAAGAGATGGACCAATCTTCAAACACAAAAGAATTTAAATAGTCACAAAATAATTTACCAGATGAAAATTCCAAAATTTAACAGCCACAAAACATTCTAGTTTTACAGCATATAATGATCTAAACTAAATAATGTTAAACAATCTTTTCCTGAATGCTTTGCACATTAAAATTAATGTCATCATTTTTATAAGATGCTTTTTTAACCTTAAAAATGATTTTAAGTAGTTTTATTATGAAAAAGCTGAATAATTTACTGTGTTAAATGGAAGCCAGAAGAGTTCAGCTACCTATAATCTTTGTTCTTGGAGGACAATTCCACATTCTCCCTTTTCAGGTTTTTCATTTTTCTTGTACAATTACTATGGGAGATTTTTTCTAATGAGATGGCTTTACAGCAGTACATTTTTGGCCATAACTTTCTTATTATATGTCCGATTTCATTGAAATTGTACCGTTTCGTTTTTTGTTTAACTTTGCTTACAATCACAAAATGGAAAAAAAACATGTTTTTTAATGTTCAAATTTTTCAGGTGGATGCTTTGATTGAGTTGGACCGCCTGCTGGATGTTGGTGGGCGGTCGCACCATCGGCCTCGTGCTCACGCTGAAACTTCGCCTTCCAGATGAACAGTCACGGCGCAGGACACACCTGTGAGGACACTTGCAAGGTGGGGGGCCATGGGGTTTATTTATACCAGGGCTGCCAAGGTTGTACCGTTAATACAGATTTCCAAGACCCAAAATACCCAAATGAGGGGGTGACATTTACCACTTAATTTTAGCTCATTTCCCCCACCCCACTTATTTTAGCTGATTTCCCTTCCCGCTGAATATTTTCATTTCCCACTAAAATGCTCAATTTTAATGAACATTTTAGTCACTTTAAAAAACATGGTATTATAACAACCAATTTTAAATTGTTATTGTTACGTGCATGACCCCCAATGCATTTTTATAATTCCCCCACTAAAATTAGAATTTGTTCCCACTTAAGTGGTAATTTTTCCAAGATTGCCCAAATTCCACTAACCACTTAATTTTTTGTAATTTCCCACCCCACCAATTTTAGGCCATTTTCCCACTAACCACTTAAATGGCACTGGTACCCTCAAATACTAATTCTAAAAATACAGATTTCCCCCACTTTGTGTATTTTTTCATTATTAATTACTTTTATGAAATAAAAGCACAGGAACCACATCAAAAAACATAGATAGGTGTGCTTGTGATTGGTGTTAAAAAGCCCTGCATATCGGTTACATTACACCAAATATACATATATATCAGTTCTGAATTTCAACAGAATACCTCAAAATACTAATTTTGGGCATCCTGAGTACAGAAATGGCTGTTGAGGGGCGGCAGCTCTCTGTATACTAACGTTAGAGCACACACTGTAAAACTAGAATATTTTTGTGGCTATTAAACTTTGCGATTTTCATCTATAGATTATTTTGTGGCTATTTAATTTGGCGATTTTGGTGCATCTTGGACCTACTTTTCAGAGGTTTTTAATGTTTGCTGACTATTAAAGTTTGCTTTTGTACTAACCATAAATTCGCAAATTAAATGTGTGCAAACATTTCTATTTTAGTTTTACAGTACTAACAATTCACTGTTCTGCCAAACAAGAAGATGCCACTGTATTGATATGGCTGAAATACATCTACATTTCACTGTATCCCAGAAAGAATGTCTCTTCCCAGTTTGTCATTGAAATCACAAGCAAACTTGGGAAAAATATATATACAGTTATAGATATAGTTAGATTTGAACTGGTTGGTGTTGGTGTGGTGGGGGATTGATTAGTTGTTCATCTGTGACAGGCTATTCTTGCAACCTGTTGCACCTGTTGAGCTGAAGTAATCAATGTTTATATACATACTTCTGTACTATATTATATTCTCTGATGATTCCTTAATGGATGAAACAGTCCTGTAAGAGAATTTTTCTTCAACAATAAATATACAAGCTCCAATTTTATTGTTGATCACTGTGAGAACAAGCAATTGTTTAAGAAGATTAGTATATACAGTTGTTCTTTATCAATTCTATATATATATATAGTTAACCCTGTAACGCAAACTATATATTTACTATATCCATTCCATAACCTATTTGGTAAAAGTCCAGTACACTTGGTTTTCTTCAACATATTGGTTACTCATAATATTGATCACTGTTTTATGTTCATTTATGTATATATATATAACCTGAAATTTATATATTATATATATATATATATCTATATTTTAAACGATTTCAAGCTCTACAAGAGACAAAATTAATAAAATGTTTGAGCACAATTTAATTTTTACAATTTTGTGGACAGTAAGTGCATGTTGCAATTAACTTAAATGCAAACGATAACATTGAATACATAAAGGGGTAACATTGGAACATAAAACTTTCAAAATTAATTAGGTCCACAAAATAATTTATAGATGAAAATTGCAAAAATTTAATAGCCACAAAATATTCTAGTTTTAAAAAAGCACATAATGGGTAACTAAATAATGCTGTGTAAACAATCTTTTTCTTGAAATGCTTTTTTGCATATTCAATGTCATCATTTATAAGATGTTTATGATTTTAAAAAGTTTTATTATGAAAAAAAAAACTGAAAAAAAAGTATTGTATTAAATGGAACAGAAGAGTTGACTGTGCACACATAGTCCCTGTGCAGTGATCGACATTTTTAAATCCTTATCAAAATTCATATCATAAAGTAATGATTGTAGGGTTTGTTCCTTCTTCACATTTATCATTGTTTTTTGTTCATTTGACAGATAACATGTGATTAATTGACATGCGTGTTAATTGACATAGAGGATGTTTTTTCCTCAGTCTTACTATCACATAGCCACTGCCAGGCTCATATTGATTGCTTTGTGAATATGTAAAGGATTAGGTTGAAAAGTGCTACTCATCACGAATATCAAAATATCTACTTGTCCTGCCGTCTTCCTGAAAAAAGCTCTATATTTGTATGGCAAATTGACCAGAATTGCTACTCGTCAGCAGGACGAGTTGGTTACGCACTCTACTCGTCCTCCACAAGTTTTTACTGGTCAATACGAGCGGAGAATCCTGACCCTAATACTTGCCACATTGGTAGGGGTCCAGCGTTACAAACTTGGTGAAAGAATCCTCCATATCAATAGTTTGTCAATTTCATTTTATAGGAGTGGGCGAGTTAAATGCATTTCTTTAGGGCTCCGTTTATTTACAGTCTGATGGGAAGGTCGGGTAGAAATTGGGGCTAGGAGTCCTTCTTTCCTTCTTTGAGATCTATCTGAATCCCCCAGCAAATTGCCTGACTCCCATGATCAAACAAAAACTACTGCAAAATCATTAACTCTGTTAATGTCATTAAAACCATTGGGAGCTAGAACAGCCTCCACCACAGTGTGTGTTGAATTCCACTTGGTTTTAGAGCGCTCCATATTAAATTGATTAAAAATTTTCATGGTAATTTGCATTATTTTGTGACTATTTAAATTTGAACATGTTTGTATTAGTAACCTGGTAAAATTTTATTTTTTTTTCCAGGCTAGGCTTTAAAGTAGTAATATTGTTTGTGGCTGAAACAAAAAGCATTGCGAGAGGACAAAGTGCCCAACAAACGAAGTCTTTAGCACGATTTTGGAGTTTAATATAGCTTCCAAATTGTACATATTGATCCAATAAATTAATTAAACCAAAGTTGAAAGTCTAGATTCACTTTCTAGTTTTACAAAATTAAAACCGTTCAAACTAATTTCTGGAGTGGGGCGGTCGATATAACCCCTATTTATCCTAAGTTCAGTAATGTTTGTCTAATACCAATGATACTTTTGTTTTCAATTTGAGCCACAAACCCTATACTGCCGGTCATTACCCTCATCAAGGTCTTTTCGCTGGGAATTGGAGGAATTTTAAATGGTAACAGCTATTTAAACAATTTACACTTGGCTTTATGTACAAGGCTTCACTACAAACTGAAAATGGAGCACATTTTAAATGAAGTTCATTAGACCTTTGTAAAATTTTCCAAAAAAAGTTCTACATTTAATCTATAGCTGAATGAAGGTATGTTAAAAAATCAGGTCCCCTAAATGTACTGACATCCCTTTTAAATCAAACTTACAGGTTGCACACTCATTTCAGTGCTGGGTAAATTTTAGCTACATGTCCTAAAATAAAAAACATCTGGGAGATTTCAGAAGAGTGAAAGCTCACAGCATCTGATTTAATTGCCAGGCATGGACAAGTTGCATGTTGTGGCCCTGTGCATTTTCAATGATTTTGAAAATCTGCAGAAAACAACATTTTGGAATTTTTGTCCATTGCAGCTCATGATCGACACACTGGACACCCACGGCGGCAAGGCGTTCTGGCCACCGCCTTCCTACATCACACTTTCGTAATCGATGCAGCGCAGTCATTCACTACAAATTCTTATTGTTATACTGTAAAACTAGATTATTTTGTGACATATGTGAAATAATCATGGACGCTATGTAAAGTTATTTGGAAGATCATGGAATCAAACTCACAGTCTCCCGTCCATGATACATATGTTCATGGGCGGTCGCCCTACCACTGTGCTAATCTCCCGGGACAAATACTCACACTTCAGTTTCAACCAGTATCAATCTTTCGCAATGGCACTTTCCCGCCTTGATACTATTATTAGCAGCCTCGCAGCCTTAGTCACAATCATAGGCCTACTACGATCATATACTAACCTTTAGGCGCGTGCATGATACTTGATAGAACTGCTCCCTGGGCCACTTCTTTTAGAGCGACTATTAAATTTTGCGATTTTCATCTATAAATTATTTTGTGACTATTTAATTTTGCAATTTTTGTACATCCTGGACCTTTTTTACATAGGCTATTAATGTTTGCTGACTATTCAAGTTTGCTTTTTAGCACCTACCCACGAAATTTGCAAATTAAATTGTGTGCAAACATTTCTAGTTTTACAGTACATTAATTGACTACAAATATTCGTATATATCCATCAATATATCCTAAGTTCATCATTTTTTCTATCACCAATGCCCCCTCCCCCCTTCCACCCACCACCAACTATACTTCTTCATTACCCTCATCCATGGGAAAATTATAAATGGTAACCGCCTGCTACGGCTTTCACACTGCCTTTATGTGTACCTTTCTGACTGAATGGATATGAATTTGGACTTTTTGTGAGTTTGACTAATAGTGTGTGTTGACAACTTCATCCCTTACAGTTTGCACAATTTTCCTTGGTACCTACGCATTAAATAGACACACGTCAGACGAGGGAAAGTCAATGAAATGATTTAACACCCAACTAAGGTTGCAATTGTTGTATGCTTCACAGAAAACGATATCAATGGATTGCTGCTCATATGTCTGGAAACAAGGAAACTTAATTTTGTAATATATTTTCTTTCTCACTGCTTTATTTATCAAATAAACAAATCAATGTAACAAAATATTTAACTCGTTTTGAGATCTGCAGTCTCCTTTTCAATAAAAACAAATGAAATTACATATTAATAACTATATCAAGTCAATATAAATTCCCGTAAGTATTTTACATTATTTCATTTCTATATGATTTTTAACAATCTGTATTTACTCTGTCTTCTTTACCCTATAACTCCACCCTAATTTCTCGACACTTAAAACATTTATACAATCAGGTTTAAAACAAAACTTAGTTAGAGATCTTTTAAGTTATTTTTAGTTATCTACACAATAAGGAAATGTAAATTTGACTCATCCTTGTGCCTTTTCCAGGCTTCGGGGCCACAGGCAACCTGCCTGCCAGCGCTGCCTGCTTCACAGCTGCTACGGCCTCCAGGAAGTCAGCAAAGGTATAAACAAACTATGTTCAGGGTCATTATTAGGTGAAAAAGTGTTACTCGTCAGCAGGACAAGTAACCCTCAAATATCTACTCGTCCTGCAAAAAATGTACTCGTCCTCCTTGTACAAACTCCATATTGAATTGCTCCTCGTCAAATGATGAGTTTCTAAAAATTAGCACATGTCATCCACTAGTTTTTGCTAGTCAATACGAGCGGACGAGTGGCGAATCCTCACCCTAATGTTGCATAAAGTGTATGTGTTTTAAGAAATGATGGTAAATGTCGGCCATTTCGAATATTTTTGCAAAAAATTGGAATGATACTACAATTTATGGAGATGAGAATTGCACGAAATGCTTACAGGTCTCTTATAATAAAACAAAGAAAATAATGAAACCGACATCCTGATAAGTGAGGATTTCATACATAAATCATTACAGGAAACGTACATTAGATTAGCAGCATAGTTGATGTGTTTAGCAAAAGCTGTTCAAGATGGAACGCAATTAAAAATCTGGGTCAATATTAGGTGGAAAAGTGCTACTCGTCACCATCAAATATCTACTCGTCCCACAAAAAATGTACTCGTCTTCCTTGTATGCCAAATTGGCCAGAATTGCTACTCGTCAAAAGGACGAGTTGCGAAAACTTTGCACTCGTCCTCCACTAGTTTTTCGTAGTCAATACAAGCTGACGAGTGGCGAATCCTGCCCCTAAAAATATTCTCTAAATGCTGATAATATCTGTTTTGAAAGCTTCCAAAAAACAAGTTTCATGTCCAAATCTGCGAGATTTTGGCGTATTTCTCCAAGGCAAGTATAAAAAGTTCTTGGAGCTGCTCGTCTCATATCATAGTAAAACAGAACAGATTATAAAGTTACAAAGGTACGAAATTTTGTTAAAAATCACAAATTTTCGCATCATCGATGCTTCTTTGAGTGAAAAATATTATTTGTCACTTGAAGAAGCATCGATGATGCGAAAATTTGTGATTTTAATAGAATTTTGTACCTTTTTAACTTTATAATCTGTGGTCTTTTCTCCGCCCTACAACCTGGACAAGTACCACAGATTTTGTTAAGACTTTTCTCAATTTAGATTAAAACTTTTGGTCGGAAATTAAGATTTTTCATGTCCATGATTAAGATTTTCAGCTATGATAATTTCACATCTCTGACTCTGACTGGTTTTGAAGACTTTTATCATTGAAACGGCATCGAAATCTTTACATAATGTAATGTATTTGACACCAACATCAATGTAGATGTTCAATATATCTTCAGTGTATCAATGTGAAATGTTTAAAACCACATTATCGGAATAACGAATAACGTTTGCGGTTTTCAGTTCGTTTCTCTAGAACCTGGACGAGTACCAAGGTGGACCGGGAAATGACTGTACTTTTATACTAAAATAAAAAACAAAAACATTTTGCAAATTTTTTTACCTCCAGAAAGTCTCTTTAATAAAATTTCGTACCTTTTTAACTATAAAATCTGTGGTGTTTTTCTCTAGAACCTGGACGAGTACGGGGATTTTGTTAAGACTTTTCTCAATTTGGATTAAAATTTGTGGTCGAAAATTAAGATTTGAGGATATTCACATTATCGGAATATCGTTGATTCTCAGTTTTCCGTTGGTTTCTCTAGAATCTGGACGAGTACCGGAGCCAGCTGGCCAAGGTGGACCGCGAGCATCGCGCTCTGCAGACTCAGCTCACCGAGTGGAAACATCGCTTCCGCGGCGAGCAGACGAACTTCCTGCTGCTTGTCGGACTCCAGGTAACGGGCAGAGGAAGTAGCCAATCAAAGGTTACTGTGGCCTTTACTGCTGTATTAAAATCGTTCTCATCCTATATTTTTGTTTATTATTCAATCCAATTTTATTGAAAATTGATAATGTATGGGCAGTGTAAAAGATATTGCCATGAATCAACAATGAAGGAAGTAGCCTGGGGAATCCCCACTTATTTATAAATCAAATGCCATTGCTTTTCCATAATTTTATGCAAAATTAGCTTGATTTGATTATACTTTAAACAGCAGTGACTTCCACACTAACAATGAGAAGTCTGCTTCTTTTCAAAATTTTTAATCTTAACAAATAAATCAAAGGTTAGGTAGTACCAATGACAGATCCAATATTTTAGGAAAAGGGGCGGGGTGGGGGCACACTTCAGGGATTTCATGGGTTTCGTATCACATCCATAGAACGTAAAAAATGGTGAAAATGAAGTATTTTTTTATCATGGCACACAAAGAAATTTAAATCTGCCTAAACTACGCCTCCGATATCAGGCGGGGATGCTCCCCCCTAAAATTTTCGGTGCACTATTTCATCGCTAACTTTCATAAAAAATTAGGCCTTTCGTAGCTGCTGGACAGTGAATAGTAGGTGCATTCATAGCTACCTTTGGAACTACAGTTGAAATTGTCCCATGATTCATCTATTGTAATGTCATCTATCTTTTATAATGTTTTGTTAATCAATAAACTTGAGAGAAAAAACTAACGAAAATGGTAAGATACATCGGGCTGTCATTATTTTCCTATATGAATTCATCATACCTTTGTATGGTCTGACGCATTGCCATTACATATTGCAGCAGTGAATAACAAGAGCTTTGACTCCCAAGACTGCATCAAATGCCTACATGTACATTCAAGTCACTTAATTACAATATATCTATGTATAAACGCGAGATGTATTCACATATTTTAGTAGATATTCACGAATCGATCAATCAAATACTGACACTGCCTCTTTCTTTCAGAGAGCCCTCATTTCCATAGCCATTCTGGGGGTGGCGTTCTTTTTCCTCGGCAAAGCTGCCAACTTCATGGTTTTTGCCATGATTTTCATGTATTTGGTGGTAAAATCAGAAGAGACAAACAGCTTCAAATACTACGCTGCCATTGGGCTCGGATTGGTGGCGATGTTCATTGAGTATGAAAAGCATTATGGGATGGCAATTTTCAATTTGCTTTCCTGTGTTTTGATTGGTTTAAACTACCTGGGTTTCGTGGAGGTCTAGTTGGGTGTGTTTTTACTACATGTGGACAGTTTGAGAATGCAACACAAAGTAGGCTTATTGTGAATAATGGATTGGTTTAAATGCCCCATTTATTGTTTTCAATATATATCCAAGACGGTTGTTATCATACATTCAAATGTAATTGTGGCTTACATATATATTTAGTATCCATTCAACCAAGATATTCCGTTCAAATACATCTAGTTGTTATCATATGTTCAAATGTAATTATGTTTTATAAAGTAGTTAGAATCCATACAACCAAGTTATTCTGTTCAATATTAATTTTTCATAATCAATATTGCTGTTTTATTTAATCCAGTAATGTGTATTTTATGATGGAAGTGCTTTTTAGAGTTAACTGAGTGTAGAATGTATATGAATTTATGTTAGAGGTGCTACTTGTTATTGTGATATATTCAACATAATTATGTCTAATATGAACTTATTTGCTTAAATTTGGCCATATTAATTTGTTTCGGATGAGAACACTGTTTCTGATTTTGATAATCACACACATAATACTAAATTTTAATTTTACTTATTGCATGGAAGTCTTACTTCTTTTTAATGTAATAAAAAGATTTGAACCTATATGGACTGTGCTAGAATATGTATGAATTGGAATACGTTTGATAATAGTATTTCTTGTTCACGTTCACATATTATATTTAATAGCAACCAGGAACTTTGGTAAGGGCATTGATTGAGGAAGTGTAAAACAGTTGCATTTTATGTCCCTTTTGAACGCTAAGGTCAGATATTTCCAAAACAAAATCAATGTAACATTGGAATGTTATTCCCAATCGTCTGTGATATGTATGTAAATTTGTAAAAATTGTGATGCCTTAGAAACGTAAATTCATTACCATTTTACTATCTTTGTAAAACATTGAAAATTAGACTTCTGAAATCTATTCAAGATTGGCAATTAAAACAATAAAGACAATTTTGTGTGATTATTTCAAGTATAACATTTTATGAATTTGCAATGGTATAAGGAACATGATGGTAGCAGGAAAGTAATTTCAAGGTTATAGTTATATATCCACTATAGTCTTAGTCTACTTGTACATTTGTATATAACTGTTCGAATGCACAGTACCCTTGTAATATTATGTCAAAAATACCTATAATTAAGAGCCTCACTTTGTTCTTTATTTCATACATAATTAATGTCTACAGTAGAAACTAATCAATGCATGTAGTAGAACAATATGCTGTCAGTGGTTGTGCTAAATATACTTTATCAATATAACGAATTCTGGACTAGTTTTTTCTTTTACATTACATATTTTTCCTTTATATTATTCGGAGAAAAGGATATCAGTATTTGTATTATGACTAAGAGAGGGAATCCCCAATGTTGGCACTCCTACAACACAAAAGTCTATCTGGGAATTTGCCTAGTCTGAAGGCCACAGCGTAGAAACTGGTTCAATCAATTGTAGTTGTAGGGTATCTTTATTTACACAGAAAAGCTATGTCATGTATACTTACAATACAGGCCGGGTGTATTTTTTGTAAAACAGATTCTTATGAATGGGGGCTACCATGTTTTGTTAATGGTTAAGGGCATTAGTAGTTGATTGTTGAGAGGAAATAGATAATTGTCATGAGGTAATACTGTAGAACTAGAAATGTTTGAGCATGATTTAATTTGCGAATTTCGTGGGTAGGTGCAAAAACTAAAAATTTAATAACCACAAAATATTCTAGTTTTACAGTAAATTGTTTTATATTCGAAGTTTATGTTGGACTGTAGGTCCGTCTTTTTTGACAACCTATTAGCGTGAAATACGTTATTTTTAAACACACAGCTTTTTTAAAATCACCATAGTCAATTTAAAAAAAGTGCGGCCAATTTTAGATGAGCTATTCTGCACGTACCGGTATGTACATTTACAGTTCTTTAATATTAATGTCGCATGCTGATCAAATGGTGTAAAATGCAAAAAGAGCAAAATCTTAAATAAGTGCATACCTAGCCTTTGTCAAGACGCAGAATGTCATTTATAAAAAATATTGAAACTTGTGATCATTGCACTCAGAAACAGCCCCAGTCTAAATGTCTCAGCCTCGTGAGATGATACCAAATGAACTTGCCTGCTGCTGAAACTTACAGCGAATCCATTCCCACACAGTGCTGTCAAAGCAGGATTTCCCATTTCCAACTCCAATGTACACGTATATATATATATAACATAATATTACTGGACATTATCACTATACCAGGAACTAAATTCTACCGTGGCTTAGTAACACCATAGAGCTGATAAAATAGAGACCATTAACACTTAATAGTTTGCAGTGCTATCACTTGTAATACCATATAGTCTGGATTTGATCTAAACTTATAGAAGAACATAATCAAATTTTAAAGCAGCTATAACAACAATTTCATATCTCTAAACATATCCAAAGAATACATCCAATGAAGAACTGAAGTTATTACACTACAGATAGTATTATATTGGACGTGACTAAGTTTGAGAAGCAGAGAGAGGATTAGTGAGGATTAGAAAATACAGTACTCTATGTCAGCCATGCTGTACGTGGGTTACGTCACCCTCGGGCTGTTGGCGTTGGCCTCCCTGGGTCACGCGGCGGGCGGCTTTGGGGGGTTCGGCGGAGGCGGGGCCAACGACATATACGGGGTAAGTAGCTGCAGATGATAATAATAATCTTTATTTCAGGTAGCCACTTTGAACAAGCAAAAGTGAACCAATATGAAAATTAAAAAATATATATATAAAATAAAAATATAAAAAGCACAAACCAGTAATACAAAAGGAAAAAGATTGAAAGACAATGTATGTTGTATCACAAATTGTACGCCCTTTTTATCCACATTTTAAAAAAGCTTGCTTTTAAAGATAAAATACGAACTGCTACAGATGGTGTTAACTAGAGGGTTACCACTATTCGTAAGTCGGCAGATAAAACTACTGATGTAAGTTCTCGCTAAACTGTCAAACTTATAAATTCCTGATAAAACATAGAAAGAGCACACATAGTGATCACGTTTAAATCTAAATGTCACGCAAAAGTCAAAGGTTTGAACCTCCCGTTAAGACCAACTCTACGAAGGGACCACTCCTATTATAAGACCACTTCTCGTGGTAGTTCCAAACTTACATAAAGATACTATCATGAATCTCCATAAACTATAAACAGACCACCTCTCTATTGAGGCCCGTTGAGCCGGTCGTAATGGAGAGATTCCCTATAGTATGTTCTTTGCTAATAAAAAAAGGGGGGGATCAGATTACATAGTTTTTTTCTTTGAAATATCACGATAACTGCATTAGAAAGTCAAGACAAATAGATTTAAATAAGTCAGAATTAATGAACTCTGACTTGAGTCTATGAAATTTAATTTTGCAAACTTTATGAAAACGTTAATGACTTTAGATGATCACCTATAAGTATGGATAGAAAGTTGTTTCCTCATAAAGAAATATAGTAGTAAATGAAAATGAAATAAAGTCTTAATTATTTACTGGCTGGTAGATTTTAAAACGAAGCGACCGCATATTAAACAATGAAAAAAGAAAGAAAGCCCCAAAATAGAATAAAAACTAAATAAAAACTAACAACTTCTTTAATAGCTGTATATGTGACTATGGTGGACACACGCATGCTAAATACGTGCCATGCATACTATTAAATCGGAGTGACTTTGCACTTTTCCTACATTGAGGACTTATTTACAAAGTTTAAATTAGTTACATTCGCTGTGCCGTGTTGATATGTGTTATCTACCAAATACACGCACTGATGTGAAATCACAGGCAAATAATGTATATACAGTAGAACCTCCAATTAAGACCACCTCTATAATAAGACCAGTTTCACGGTCCCAAACAATCGTAAGCTATTAAAAGGAACCTCTGTATAGAGACCACCTCTCTATTGAGACCTCTTACACTAGTTCCCAAGGTGGTCCTAATAGAGAGGTTCTACTATAGTCATTGCAGCCTCTCAATTACGACCACCTCAATATTGAGATCACCTCTATCAAGACCTTTCCTCGTGGTCACAAATCTCCATAAAGAGAGCTCTGTATGGACCAACTGAGCCTTCTTAATTGGTGCATATATGCACATTAGTGTGTGTATGCAAAGGACAAAGAACCTATATATTTACCATACTGTTATTTGCTACCTGTTTGAATTATATATATCATTGCTTTGTCTTCTAATCAATATATCAGTCACGGCTGTCGGGGGTCTCGCTATTTCTATAGAGTGCTTATGATTGTTATCATGTAGTGTTGTGTTTGCATTATGAAATGGTCTTTTTGAAACACAATGGGGAAAACCCCGTTATAGGTCGTTACGTGTAAATCAGACACACCTGAAAATCGAAGTGGAATCACTCGGTTCTCCCTCGTGTACAGTAGAACCTCTAATGAAGCCCACCTCTCTATTGAGACCACCTCTATAATAAGACCACTTTTCACAGTCCCAAACCTCATTGAAGTTACCAAAACGAACCTCTGTATAGAGACCACATCTCTATTGAGACCACCTAACACTGGTCACAAAGGTGATCCTAATAGAGAGAGTCTACTGTATTTCTTAAATCCTCACCATCAACCACAGTGTACGGAGGAGGAACCATGATAATCGTGGAAGTATGTATCATATTGTAAGTCCAATGTGAGTGGCACTAATGGTCATCCTCCAGCATTTCAACAAAAATGCATGCACCTGCTGTGGAGAATTAAGCAAATTACTAATAACACAATAAATATACAGTACAACCTTCAATTAAGGCCAGTTCAGTTCTCTATTGGGACCACCTATATAATAAGACAACTTTTCACAGTCCAATACCTTCATGAAACTATGAAAATGAACCTCTGTATAGAGATCATCTCTTCATTGAGACCACCTAAAACTTGTCGCAAAGGTGGTCCTAATAGAGAGGTTCTACTGTATTGCAGTTGAATATAAATGAAGCTAACTAAAAAATTTGTACAAAGCAATATCGAGATGACGAGTTTTTACTGTACATATTATACAGCACACGCACATAAGGAAATACATATATGATTTTATTAACCTAAAATCAAGCTTGAATCTCCTAGATGAAATTCGCCTCCAACTTGACGGTGAAGAACTTCAAGTGGTCATCGTGCGGCAGCAAGAGTGACCTGCTGACCATCGACAAACTGACCGTCGGCCCCAACCCGCTCCACGTGCCCGGAGCGGTCAATATGGAGTTCTCAATGACCGCCAATCAGGACATTGTCAGTCCTATTGATGTGAGTCTATTTTGCTAATATCATTTCGCTGGTTTAGAAAGTATTGTGTGACATAGGCAGATCCAAGGGGGTGGGGCAGGGGTCCACCCCACCCCCCCCTTCCAACCCAAAAATACTTCATTTTCATAGGGTTTTTTAACACATCCGCCATCGATTGCAAGTACAAAACCCATGAAATCCCTGTAATGCACCCCCTTTCTAAAAAACCTGGACCTGCCATTGTGTGATATTGTAATCAAATGTAAACCGTGTATATTAACATTTTTGCAAACAGTTAAATACATTGTATCTACTATTGCACTCATTCAGAAATGAATAGGGCGATCACATTCCAAAAGTATCCTACCCAATCAGAGATTCAGTTCGACTGGAAAAGTTCCACTTATTTTTCATTGTAGTGTTTTGTATTATTGTAATTCTACTGTGAGGACTAGCGCGTTCGTACACTTGTACATTATTATGAACATCCATACATCCTGGATTGATGAAGAGATATTATCACAAGTTTGACACTATTGTTTCGTACTGGATGTCATTTGAAAACTGTATCATGCTTTCATCCACATCAATGGGCATCTTTGTTATAAATATGATGTCCTAGATGTGGACAAAATTAAGCTTGATATAGCCTTCAAACAATATCCAGTAATATTGTTAAACGTTGTGATAATCATAGGCAGATCCATTCCCCTCCCCCCCCATTTCCCACCAAAATATTTCATTTTCATAGGTTTTCTTACACATCGGCAATCGATCGCGCGTAAACCCATGAAATTCCTGGAGTGCCCCCTTTTCCAAAAACCTGGATCTGCCATTGGATAATGTTAGTATCATTCTTACCAACGTGTTCCAGGCGAGTCTCAAGGTGCGCCTCAACACCCTGGGAATCGGCTGGCTCGACCTGCCCTGCCAGGACAACATGGGGATCCTGCGACTACACCGACATCTGCCCTAACATCAAGCAGTCGTGCTCACCAATCTTCAAGAAGTACGGCATTCCGTGTGGCTGCCCAGTGAAAAAAGGTACGTGCATGCAGTTCTGGATGATAGCATTGCATAATGTACAGCTTAACATGAGTAAGTTATATCCAATATGTACATATTAGGGACGTCACTAAGGGGTGGGACAGTTGGGCTCAAGCTGAACTTTCATTTATCTTTTTGACCCTTTTTAACCTTTAAAAACCTAGAAATCATTGCTTCATAGTGAAGTTGTACTGGTAGTTGGACCCAACCACTTGTTATATCTTAGCGACGCTCCTGTATAATGCATCAAAATTAGCTTCACTCTCGTATATCGTTTCAAGTGTTTTCATGTTTAATTTATTTTCAGTTTTTGCAGATTTGTGAATATTTATAACTCATTATCACAAACTTAGATTGTGGTGGCAAAAGTTCAAATGAAGTCTAAAGTCGCATTTTCATGAAGCAACAAAGATACTAATCGTTGTTTAATTGATTAATCTTAATTGTTTTACAGGGCGTGTACACGCTTCCTAAAGAACAAGTCACAGTCCGCCGAACTCTCCAAATCCCGTCCTTCCTTCAGTCCGGAGATATTGAGGTGAAAGCAACCGTCAAATCCAAGGGCAAGCGGGTCACGTGCATCAACATTCAGTTCTCTTTTGAAACTAAATAGAGCGGCCAAAGAAGATGTACCAAAAGCAGAAAATCCCAGAAAAACAATAACGAAAAACTGCTGCAAACATCAGACAAAAGTTAGCTTACTTCTATAGTGATAAGATTACAGTGTAAATACGTGTCAGAATTGTAATATTGTATTCAAGATAAGTAAAATAGGTGTGTGCCACATACTTAATTAAATATTAAACTCTCCACCATTGTTTGTTTCCATTTAGTATTATTCTGCTGGGATTGTTAGTGGACGTAAGAACGTTTGTACCTGTTATTTTTGGTACACCCATAAAACAATTTATGATTGTAAAGCTTATAGGTAGAGTATAGACATTCATATGATGTATCTCAGTAGAATGCTTTAAACCAAGTATATTTTAGCAAGTGCATTAATTTTACATTATGTACATGAAAGAGCCAGATATGAAGGATATTGATATTTTAAAGATAATCATCCAAAAGAAGCCAGCTACAGGACAGTCAGCAAATGGTATATAGAGTATGTTATAGAATAGAAAAGAAACATTTATTTGGGATTAAATTCCATAGAAAATATATGGGTTATGGGACCAACCCGGGCTTTCTTCATGGTGACACATAGGTACTATCAATAAGGATGTGTGAACAACAAGCCTAATAAACTATTATTAGAATACATGTGTTATATACTTTGTAGCACTTGCACCATTTCACTGTTTCAGACACAAGTCCTTTATACACATATCCACAGATTAATGTCAAGCTATATTAGCACTACGTGTATTAAATATACGCAAGTAAAAAAAGCGGACCCAGCTCTTACCACTGAACACGTTCTAACGAAACTAAATTGTTTTCTGCCAACTAAACGTTATATCGATATCAATATGCGCTACCCAAAACTATACCAAACTCCATGTTGTTTTACTGAAGGATATAACATTATTTTGCCCAACTCTGTCTATAAATTTTTTAACTAATATGTTTTAAAATTAACTTGACTGTTCATAGATTAGCGGGAGGGTGTATTATGGGTGAGGGGCATAAAAAACATGTTAGGGTTTGACAGTGCCATCAAGTTGTGGTGCTGTAGTGCTGTCAAGGTGCTTTCAGGACGGGGGGGGGCATGGACTAGTGCTATAAAAACATGGGTTTTGCCCCTGGGTGAATACTGTAATGCGCCACTAGATGTTTTTGAGCACTTAAAAGTGTGCAAAAAAATCTGAGTTGTAGATCTTTACAACGTTGGCGTTCTGCCTGGACATTGTCTTAAGCTAACTGTGCATTTCAGGGCCATAAACGAATGGGACGTTATGCACGACTGAGAATAATTCAAAATGATTTGATTTCAGCAATGCTTAAATATCACTGTAAAATTGTATGAAAACGAACCTCTGTATAGAGACCACCTCTCTATTGAGACCTAATAAACACTGGTCCCAAAGGTGGTCCTAATAGAGAGGTTCTACTGTATTGCAGTTGAATATAAATGAAGCTAACTAAAAAATTTGTACAAAGCAATATCGAGATGACGAGTTTTTACTGTACATATTATACAGCACACGCACATAAGGAAATACATATATGATTTTATTAACCTAAAATCAAGCTTGAATCTCCTAGATGAAATTCGCCTCCAACTTGACGGTGAAGAACTTCAAGTGGTCATCGTGCGGCAGCAAGAGTGACCTGCTGACCATCGACAAACTGACCGTCGGCCCCAACCCGCTCCACGTGCCCGGAGCGGTCAATATGGAGTTCTCAATGACCGCCAATCAGGACATTGTCAGTCCTATTGATGTGAGTCTATTTTGCTAATATCATTTCGCTGGTTTAGAAAGTATTGTGTGACATAGGCAGATCCAAGGGGTCACTCCACCCCATCCCCTTTTCCAACCTAAAAATACTTCATTTTCATAGGGTTTTTAACACATCCCCCATCGATTGCAAGTACAAAACCCATGAAATCCCTGTAGTGCGCCCCCCTTTTTCTAAAAACCTGGACCTGCCATTGTGTGATATTGTAATCAAATGTAAACCGTGTATATTAACATTTTTGCAAACAGTTAAATACATTGTATCTACTATTGCACTCATTCAGAAATGAATAGGGCGATCACATTCCAAAAGTATCCTACCCAATCAGAGATTCAATCCCGGGATTCAGTACGATTGGGAAAGTTCCACTTACTTTTCATTGTAGTGTTTTGTATTAATGTAATCAACTGTGAGGACTAGGGCGGTGGTACGTGGACATTATTATGGACATCTATATATCCGGGGTTGGAAGTATCATCACAAAGTTTGACACTATTGTTACTGGATGTCATTTGAACATTTTGTCATGCTTTCACCCGCGTCAATCGGCATCTTCGCTATAAATTTGATGTCCTACCCAATCAGAGATTCAGTTTGACTGGAAAAGTTCCACTTATTTTTCATTGTAGTATTTTGTATTATTGTAATTCTACTGTGAGGACTAGCGCGTTCGTACACTTGTACATTATTATGAACATCCATACATCCGGGATTGGAAGTATTATCACGAAGTTTGACACTATTGTGTCTGGATGTCATTTGAAAACTGTATCATGCTTTCATCCACATCAATGGGCATCTTTGTTATAAATATGATGTCCTAGATGTGGACAAAATTAAGCTTGATATAGCCTTCAAACAATATCCAGTAATATTGTTAAACGTTGTGATAATCATAGGCAGATCCAGGGCGTGCAGGGGGCACCCGCCCCTCATTTCCCACCAAAATATTTAATTTTCATAGGTTTTCTTACACATCGGCAATCGATCGCGCGTAAGAAACCCATGAAATTCCTGGAGTGCGCCCCCCTTTTCCAAAAACCTGGATCTGCCATTGGATAATGTTAGTATCATTCTTACCAACGTGTTCCAGGCGAGTCTGAAGGTGCGCCTGAACACCCTGGGAATCGGCTGGCTCGACCTGCCCTGCCAGGACAACATGGGCTCTTGCGACTACACCGACATCTGCCCTGACATCAAGCAGTCGTGCTCACCAATCTTCAAGAAGTACGGCATTCCGTGTGGCTGCCCAGTGAAAAAGGTACGTGCATGCAGTTATGGATGATAGCATTGCATAATGTACAGCTTAACATGAGTAAGTTATATCCAATATGTACATATTAGGGACGTCACTAAGGGGTGGGACAGTTGGGCTCAAGCTGAACTTTCATTTATCTTTTTGACCCTTTTTAACCTTTAAAAACCTAGAAATCATTGCTTCATAGTGAAGTTGTACCAACCACTTGTTATATCTTAGCGACGCTCCTGTATAATGCATCAAAATTAGCTTCACTCTCGTATATCGTTTCAAGTGTTTTCATGTTTAATTTATTTTCAGTTTTTGCAGATTTGTGAATATTTATAACTCATTATCACAAACTTAGATTGTGGTGGCAAAAGTTCAAATGAAGTCTAAAGTCGCATTTTCATGAAGCAACAAAGATACTAATCGTTGTTTAATTGATTAATCTTAATTGTTTTACAGGGCGTGTACACGCTTCCTAAAGAACAAGTCACAGTCAAGCCGAACTCTCCAAATCCGTCCTTCCTTCAGTCCGGGATATTGAGGTGAAAGCAAACCGTCAAATCCAAGGGCAAGCAGGTCACGTGCATCAACATTCAGTTCTCTTTTGAAACTAAATAGAGCGGCCAAAGAAGATGTACCAAAAGCAGACAATCCCAGAAAAACAATAATAACGAAAAACTGCTGCAAACATCAGACAAAAGTTAGCTTACTTCTATAGTGATAAGATTACAGTGTGTAAATACGTGTCAGAATTGTAATATTGTATTCAAGATAAGTAAAATAGGTGTGTGCCACATACTTAATTAAATATCATTTCTCTCCACCATTGTTTGTTTCCATTTAGTATTATTCTGTTGGGATTGTTAGTGGACGTAAGAACGTTTGTTCCTGTTGTTATTTTTGGTACACCCATTAACAATTTATGATTGTAAAGCTTATAGGTAGAGGAGTATACGTTGCATGGTCAAAAAAAAGACCTATCCGTGCCATTGAGAATTAATCAACTTAACGAACACCACGCACATTATATAACTTTTGAAAACTTTAAGTGCCTATATAGCCATACACCCACACGTATTACGTCCAGGATGTGATAAATTGTTCTCGATACCCTATCATGGACACTTCCGGTCAGTAAGTCTCGCTGAAAGAGTACAGTTGTGACCCTTTCCATCACACTATCACAACGCCCCTCCGCCTTGCAAACGCCAAGACTTCAGAACGTCTGCAGCAATTTTCCCTATCAAAATCAGGACAGTCAGCACTGCCATAACGCACCCCATCACAAACACAGCTCCGCCGCTTCCTTCAGCTCCGGCGACATTGACGCTGACAACTTGCGCTGACGTAACTATGGGCACAACGTACGGGGTCACGACGAACGTAGAGACGTCGCCCCGGACCAGGAAGACGTCTGCCGTGAAGAGGAGAATGACGAGGAGCAGGGAGACTTATGAAGATGAGGGCGGCGTGGTTCGGATCGGCCACGACCCCTGCGCACCAGCAGCCCCGAGAGGTCGTACAGCAGGACAGTTAGCAGCCTGCAGGAATGCAGAGGACGTTGTGTAACAATGGACGCAATATTGTAAAATTATATTTCATCATTTCCAAAGGGTCTTGGAAAATATCAAAAATGAATTTATCATATTTCAAAACATAAAATTGTACTAAGAAAAGCCACTTAGGCACTCTGTAAATCCCTTTTGTTGATATCAACAAGTATCACTAATTTTGCCGTAAATCCATAAAACTTACTATAAGTGTTTGAATATTTTCCTTTGCAATTTGTTTTATTTTAGACGACACAGATGGTCTCAATTGTTGGTTTTTATACTACTTATTCTGTGTGTTAGAGACAATAAAATTTTTCCTTAATTTAGTCGGATTTCGACGTTTCGACACGTGGTGTCCTCTTCATGGAATATTTTAACAATTTAATAATACCAAATTTGCTTTTTCAAGAAATTCCGGGGCTTTCTTGAATTTGAACCGACCATGCCGAGAAGAAGCCTTGTCCGTTGACTGCGAGCATGCGCGTGATCATCACTTCCGGTGACGTCAGCTTTTTGGTCACGCCCACAAACCTGTCAATCATAGTGAAGCCATAGGGTCAATGATAATCCAAGATGTGTGTGAAATAACTGGAATGAAAAGCCAGAGGTGACAAACCAGAGTTTATTGGGGGCCACCGGGGGCCACCTCTATTTCCCCCCTTGTTCAACATGTCATCATTTCATATTTTCCAATGTTAGAAAAACATAATTTCGAAAATGTAAAAATATATTATGCACTAAGCAATAAGTAAATGGACCAATTTATGGTCCAGAATAGACCCAAATGCTGTTTGGTTGCCTATGAAATATATTCCCAATGGTCAATACTTTCAACTAACGTACAAGCCAAATTTCAACACCTTACATCAACAGTTGCATCACCTTACAACACCTTACATCAACAGAGGAAACCCACCCCTCTACCTGCAAAAGACCTCACCTAGGTTGAAACCATAGTTACAGTGCCCCCCCCCTCCCGAGGCTCGGTTGGCTACCTAGCCTGCCTTTTGAGGTCCATGTACCAACACCACATGCCCTCCCTCTGCTATAGTCACCAACAAGTTGATGGCTGCAGAGTATCAGCAAACAAGCAAACAAACAAACAAACAAGTAAAAGGCGTACCTGGCGAGTGCCTTGAGCGTACATATCAGGGACGTGATGCCGGCTCCCAGACTCACGACGAGCGCCACCGGGGAGTACACGCTGAGAGCGGGCGCCGGGTGGAGGAAGAGTGCCAGCCACGCCAGCAATGCTGCAGACGTGCTCGGTCATTGGGTTAATAGGTATTTACAGTGGAACCTCTCTATTAGGACCACCTTTGGGACAAGTGTTAGGTGGTCTCAATAGAGGGGTGGTCTTTATACAGAGGTTCATTTTGGTAGCTTTATTAAGGTTTAGGACTGACTGTGAAAAATGGTCCCATTATAAAGGTGGTCTCATTAGAGAAGTGGTCTTAATTGGAGGTTCTACTGTATCTTGATTTTCACTATTCAGACCAGCTTCAAGTGTTTTAATAGTGAGATGGTCTCGATTCATAAAAAGTGGTCTCTTTATAGGGTTTTTTGTTTATCTTTTATATTCGGGGTGGTGAAAAGTTGCTTTATTGTACATGTGGTCTTTTTACTGGGGTGGTATTAAGAGGATGTTCTACTGGGGTGGGTAGCTTCCAATGATGACCACATCAAAGTAGAGACTAACTCGATACTAATATTCTTGGTTACAATCCAAACCATCCAACATGGACCATTCCATCCACTGACACATTTCCCAGCTGACGCCTGTGTGGCTAATGGTGATTTTGCACTGTAGGTCTTACCACTGACCTATTACTAACACTCACTGAAAGAAAACTTAAAAATCCCTATAAATCTTTTTCAAAATTATCATTTTTGTTTTACTGTTATTTTGTTACAGTTTTAAATGTTCTTGGTTCAATGAACCAGAGGACATTTCTACAAGAACACCAACAATATTTCATTCAAAAATACATACACATGCAGACGATCCTCTAATTTTCAAATCTGACACAAAATGAGCAGACCAATACCTGCGATAGCCAAGGCAGTTGTACAGTAGGCCGCTGGTGGAATGACCTCTCTGCCCCCGCCCCCGACCCCTCCACTGACCCCGTGGCCCCGCCGCCCCTGCCGGACGCTGGTCTCGAGCCCGTACAGGAGCCAGGCAGCGGTCCACGCGTATGTCACCGTCCACAGCACAAGTAGCCAGGGCCGGGGCGCCGTGAGGGGAGGGCGGGCGGGCTGGGACCACACCGCGGGCTCGTAGGTGGTGAATAGACCTACAGAAAGGGTCCAGTAGGTAAGGTAAGTAGATTGGACACAGTTCGTGGCAAAATTGAAATTAGATCATTGATATTGTGCAGTTTATTTCTTTCAAGAGGAAACATTTATGCATCAATTTCACCGTTGGGAAAGTTTTCAAGATGGCCGACAAAATGGCCACTAGTGAGATTTTTTTTTTCAAGTTATAAAGGCATCTGTACTGATCCACATGTATTGTATATTATATCATTAACAACTATGATTTCTATGGTGAAGCCATTTGTGTCTTAAAGGAGAAGCGTAAATGGGATTGTTATTCAATTCACAGTTGGAACCTCTTAATTAGAGGGGTTGTTGAGCAATGTGTCTAAAATATGACTCCCATATATGAGGGGGAGATGTACCTATTTTTAGATGTGAGAATGGCCCTTGATTGTTTATGAGAAATGAGATTGGGTGTCAATTTCCTTTGAGAATTGTGAGAAATTGAAAAATTTAGAAATTGTGAAATGAGAATGGTTAGAAAACTAGTAAGAATGGCCCTGGATTTTTGCTGAGACTTGAGAATGGGGTAGGATATATTCTTCTCTCATATATTGAAAGATTCCTTCTTGAGACATATTGATGCAGTACCCACCGTTGGCGTCTGCTCCCACCCACGCCATCACGTGGACAACAAATGTACACACGAGACACGCCAGCGCCACCACACAGCAGCAAACGGAACTACACGTCCCAGACGACACAGTCATTGTTAGTCTGTAACGTTACTTTATATCTTTAACTTTCAATCTGATATGTCGCAATTTCTATATTGTATTGTATTGTATCAGTTTATTTCGCATAAAATGCATAGTAAAATATCACAGTTCATATCAAAGTTTAGTTAAAAATTAGTTGTAAAGCATATTTTAAAATATCCTTGAACAGATGATGCTCAAACACATAACTTTATCCAGGAACGGTCAAGACTGTAATATATCAACCTTAGTTTAATTTCCAAATGGTAGTAACATGAAATGTATATATAGTATGTGTATTTAAAATGACCTGGTTACCCTTCTGCACATTATTCTGAGACTACGGGTGTGTTTAACCTATCGTCATAAACACTGATAAATGTTTATGTATCTGTTAGTACCGCGAAACTACTAAATATGCAAACTTAATTAAGCTACCCTATACCATCTTCTGGCGTGAAAACTATAAATCCGTACATACAAATATAGCTTGGAGAAATAAGTCCACATAAAAATGTTTATATACATCTACTTGTACTATGACTCAAATATCCAAATGAATGTATCCAAAAATTGATATCCAAATGTACCGAAAAGGACTTGTTATTTCATTTAGGTAATTGATAGCATACATTTACATTACTGCTATAAGAATTGAACATGGTCCACGCATAAAATCTTCCGAAGTTGTTATTATATAAGACAAGTAAGAGTAAACAAATAAGACACATTAAGTTGAGAATTGCTCAAGATCCATGTGAAGAGCAGTAGCCAGGTGTATACGCCGTCACCATGACAACAGCTCGAATCCCGCATGCACAGGATGCATTATTGATAGATCCAGAGCAGGGGCACGCTTGGCTGATCCAGATGTAAGGGTCGAGGTGGGGTAAGGTGAAATCATACATTTCCTCTATGTGTATATTGGAAGGAGCAAAGGTATTATTACTTGTTGATCTGTTGTATGAACATCAGTGAGGGTAACTGTATTTTTGTTTTTGATTGTAACAAAACAAGCTATATTTCGACACATTTTGCCAAATGAAAATTGAGTCGATAGTGTTATGACTACATGTATACGTTCAATCAAAAATGCTGTTCATTTCAAATCGACAGCAATTTTTGCATTAGATCTGCACAATAAGCTGAAATAATCAGTTGTTTTGATATTTCGAATGGGGTTTTACTTATTTGACATTCAAAGTTAAGTTTCATGAATTGAAACAGACAACAATTTTATATTTAAAATGACTGAAAACATATGTTTTATTAGACTAAATACCAATTGCATCAAAAAAACAACGATTTTTTGGTAGTGCAAAGGTATATTTACTTGTTGGCCTATTGTATGAACATCAATGAAGTAAACTATATTTTTATTTTTGTTTGTTAGAGGTACCTATGTATAAACACTTTTGCCAAGTAAAATTAAAATTGAGTAGTTAGCTTTAAAATAATGCTCTCCGAAAATTATTGCATATTTCAAATCCAACGCGATTTTTGCTTAAAAATTTGTACAAAAAGCTGATTTAATCAATTACATGACATTTGAGTTTATTTTCACACATGGAACATTCAAACACATGTGTTGTAAATAGACATGAACAATCA
>CM032665.1:30409880-30488422 GCA_019095985.1 Streblospio benedicti | reverse complement strand
AGTTTGGCATACGTTCTATGTCTCACATTGCAATAAAATTATTTTGATATATCAAATATATTTCCAGTTATTAAGTCGTAAAAATCGAAAATGGGACACTTTTTGGCCAAAAACCGCTAAGGGGGTCGGCGAAACGGCCGTTTTTCTCGGCAACCCACGGGGCTAGAAGAAAAAGTGACAGGTGCAGATTCATCTAGAAATTACGAGCTACCGCGTCGTTTAAACCAGACCATCGTGCCCCAATATTGACTGAGATATCGCCCCCACAAAGTACGTGTCCTTCCAGAAGTTTGGAATTTTGACATTTTTGACTAGCACACGGGCGCTTTATGGCTTAATTTCGTATTCGAAACGCCTCGCATCCAGTCGCAAACAGCAATGCCCAAAAGCTGAAACTCCAAGCTACATTTTGGTACCAGTTAGAATGTCATGCTGCAAAAAGTGGCCAAGTTATGAGGTTATGAAGTTATGATGACCCCTGAAGCCGTGAGGAGAATGGATGTACGCCTGTCTGTGCATGCCCCCTTGTCGAGGCGATAACCGCTCAGTTTCGGTAGTACGTGGACGAAACACAGCTGATTTTGAAGCTGAGACTGTCAGCTTGACACCCATGGCCAGCACACCCGTGCAGGGCGTACCAAGAGAGATATTAGTGTGTCATTCTGGCAGAAATCGGGCGTCATTTGGGGGTGTAGGGTTGATTATTTTGAATTTAAAAAAAAAAAAGAGTTATCACAAATGAGAGCTATGCAGCTGAATTTCGCCCCACGGCTTCAAACGTGCCTCCCAAATCAGCATGCTAGCACCCATTCCCCTAACAGTGGCCATAAACTAGTGATAACTCTTTCAAGATGTGATTTCTCATTCAATCCTTGTGTTTCTGGCAGCACTAAAAATGATGACCAGTGACAAACACTCCATCCATTACACAACAAAAGTGTTGCAACCCAGGTTCTTTTGGGGAGAAACGGATTGAGGATCGTCGGTCTTAATAATGTCCTCCCCTGAGATATCACATCTTGCTAAATACTACAGTTATAAGGGTGAAAGAGGGATGAGAAGTGTGTATTCCATGCATTTTTTATAGAATGGCTCATTTCAATCAAGTTGGTGTCAATGCAGAATCTTACATAACATTCTGCTTTATGGTCAAAGCTGCAAGCAAACCGACCACCACCCCCTCTCACACTCAAACAACAATCCCATGGCATTTTTTATACAAACTCTGTCAAGAGAACAAGTGTCTAGATCGCACAGTTCGCATAATAGAGCAAACGCACAAAAACAATTGATTTTGAACATAACGTTTTTTTGACATCACAGTGAAAAGATTTCAGTTGCTCATACATAGGAGAGCAAGCTGTTTTGGCGTTGTGTCTGTGTCTACTTCTAGTGCCAGTGTACAGTTGTTGTCTCTGGGTGGGTGGGGGGACATCTTTCTTCTCAGTTCCTATTTCTTGATCTTTACATTTTTATAAATTGTTAAAATATTCCCTGAAGAGGACACTTACATGTCGAAACGCCGGAAAGAACTAAATTAACCAAAATTTTATTGTCTCCTAACACACAGAATAAGTAGTATAAAAACCAACAATGAGACCATCTGTGTCGTCTAAAAAATAAAAACAAATTGCAAAAAAGGAAAATATTCAAACACTTACAGTAAGTTTTTATGGATTTACGGCAAAATTAGTGATACTTGTTGATATCAACAAAAGGGATTTACAGAGTGCCTAAGTGGCCTTTTCTTAGTACAATTTTATGTTTTGAAATATGATAAATTCAGTTTTGATGTTTTCCAAGATGGCCGCCCCTTAATATTGCGCCCATTGTTACACAACGCCCTCTGCATTCCTGCAGGGTGCTGACTGTCCTGCTGTACGACCTCTCGGGGCTGCTGGTGCGCACAGGTCTCGTGGCGATCCGAACCACGCCCGCCCTCATCTTCATGGGAGTCTCCCCTGCTCCTCGTCATTCTCCTTTCACGGCAGACGTCTTCCTGGTCCGGGGCGACGTCTCTACGCTCGTCGTGACCCCCGCACGCCGTGCCCATAGTTACGCCAGCGCAAGTTGTCAGCGCCAATGTCGCCGGAGCTGAAGGAAGCGGCGGAGCTGTGTTTGTGATGGGGTGCGTTATGGCCGTGCTGACTGTCCTGATTGTGATAGGGAAAATTGCTGCAGACGTGCTGAAATCTTGGCGGTTGCAAGGCGGGGGGGCGTTGTGATAGTGTGATGGAAAGGGTCATAACGTACTCTTTCAGCGAGACTTACTGACCTTGAAGTGTCCATGCAAGGTGTCCATAATAGGGTATCGAGAACAATTTATCACATCCTGGACGTAATACGTGTGGGTGTATGGCTATATAGGTACTTATGTTTTTCAAAACTAATATAATGTGCGTGGTGTTCATTAAGTTGATTAATTCTCAACCGCACGGATAGGTCTTTTTGACCAGGCAATGTATACCCACCCCAGTTCTGTGGCAATATAATGTAATATTGCCACAGTGAAAATCCCTAAAATTACTTGCGCCTACAGCCAATCAGAGCAAAGCTCATTTGCATACATGCTTTGAAAAAATGGCATACAGTCAGGTAATGTAAATGGACTTCATGAAAAAAAAAATAAAGGGGGTTGGGGGGGTGCATTAAGGGTTTATCAAAAAATATTACCCATGAAACGCAATTGTTGCATTATATGACACAACCTGACAAAACTTGACTTACACAACACCTTTATAGTGACATTGTCTTGACGAACCATGCCATTTTAGTTTTACGTGGTCAATGTCAGCCACCAGAGTGGGGGTCATTTGACATCATAAACATATCCAATGCTAGATCACCTATGTTCAAATGCTAATAAGCCAATGTAGTATGATATTACATCCGCTTCTGCAATTGGGACTATCTGTAAATATGCATATCACACGCTCACTGCAGACTTCTACATGTCTTCATCTCTAAACCAACTGAGATCGGGGGGTCAAACATCGAAATAGATTATTAAAGTTTCATTAAAGTAAGGCTGTGTTGACTTTTATTCACTCCTGTAAGTAGATTTTGTGTAACTCAGCCAGCCAGCTAGTAGAGATTGTGCAATCTCATGTGGCTGGTCAAGGCGGCGGCGCTACTGTGACTAAAACACTTGCCACATTGACTGCACTCATAAGGCTGTTTCTCACCAGTATGAATTCGTAATAGGTGGGTTTTCAGTTGTTTTTCACGTTGACTTTGGCTGAATGATGTCTCACACACTGTACACTGATGTTCTTTCTCTCCACAAAAGTCAGAGGTCATGGATCTTGTTAATTCTAAGTTTGGCATACGTTCTATGTCTCAGGAGTACATTGCAATAAAAATTATTTTGATATATCAAATATATTTCCAGTTATTAAGTCGTAAAAATCGAAAATCGGACACTTTTTGGCCAAAAACCGCTAAGGGGGTCGGCGAAACGGCCGTTTTTCTCGGCAACCCACGGGGCTAGAAGAAAAAGTGACAGGTGCAGATTCATCTAGAAATTACGAGCTACCGCGTCGTTTAAACCAGACCATCGTGCTCCCAATATTGACTGAGATATCGCCCCCCACAAAGTACGTGTCCTTCCAGAAGTTTGGAATTTTGACATTTTTGACTAGCACACGGGCGCTTTTATGGCTTAATTTCGTATTCGAAACGCCTCGCATCCAGTCGCAAACAGCAATGCCCAAAAAGCTGAAACTCCAAGCTACATTTTGGTACCAGTTAGAATATGATGGTGCAAAAAGTGGCCAAGTTATGAGGTTATGAAGTTACGATGAGCCCTGAAGACGTGAGGGACCCTCGATGTACGCCTGTCTGTGCATGCCCCCCCTTGTCGAGGCGATAACTCGCTCAGTTTCGGTAGTACGTGGACGAAACACAGCTGATTTTGAAGCTGAGACTGTCAGCTTGACACCCATGGCCAGCACACCCGTGCAGGGCGTACCAAAGAGATATTAGTGTGTCATTCTGGCAGAAATCGGGCGTCATTTGGGGGTGTAGGGTTGATTATTTTGAATTTAAAAAAAAAAAAAAAAAGAGTTATCACAAAATGAGAGCTACGCAGCTGAATTTCGCCCCACGGCTTCAAACGTGCCTCCCAAATCAGCATGTTAGCACCCATTCCCCCTAACAGTGGCCATAAACTAGTGATAACTCTTTCAAGATGTGATTTTCTCATCCAATCCTTGTGTTTCTGGCAGCACTAAAAATGATGACCAGTGACAAACACTCCATCCATTACACAACATAAGTGTTGCAACCCAGGTTCTTTTTGGGGAGAAACGGATTGAGGATCGTCGGTCTTAATAATGTCCTCCCCTGAGATATCACATCTTGCTAAATACTACAGTTATAAGGGTGAAAGAGGGATGAGAAGTGTGTATTCCATGCATTTTTTATAGAATGGCTCATTTCAATCAAGCTTGGTGTCACTGCAGAATCTTACATAACATTCTGCTTTATGGTCAAAGCTGCAAGCAAACTGACCACCACCCCCTCTCACACTCAAACAACAATCCCATGGCATTTTTTTATACAAACTCTGTCAAGAGAACAAGTGTCTAGATCGCACAGTTCGCATAATAGAGCAAACGCACAAAAACAATTGATTTTGAACATAACGTTTTCACATCACAGTGAAAAGATTTCAGTTGCTCATACATAGGAGAGCAAGCTGTTTGCGTTGTGTCTGTGTCTACTTCTAGTGCCAGTGTACAGTTGTTGTCTCTGGGTGGGTGGGGGACATCTTTTCTTCTCAGTTCCTTTTCTTTATCTTTACATTTTTTTATAAATTGTTAAAATATTCCCTGAAGAGGACACTTACATGTCGAACGTCGGAAGAACTAAATTAACCAAAATTTTATTGTCTCTAACACACAGAATAAGTAGTATAAAAACCAACAATGAGACCATCTGTGTCGTCAAAATAAAACAAATTGCAAAAGGAAAATATTCAAACACTTACAGTAAGTTTTTATGGATTCACGTCAAAATTATAGTGATACTTGTTGATATCAACAAAAGTGATTTACCGAGTGCCTAAGTGGCCTTTCTTAGTACAATTTTATGTTTTGAAATATGATAAATTCATTTTTTGATGTTTTCCAAGATGGCCGCCCTAATATTGCGTCCATTGTTACACAACGTCCTCTGCATTCCTGCAGGGTGCTGACTGTCCTGCTGTACGACCTCTCGGGGCTGCTGGTGCGCACAGGTCACCGTGGCGATCCGAACCACGCCGCCCTCATCTTCATGGGAGTCTCCCTGCTCCTCGTCATTCTCCTCTTTCACGGCAGACGTCTTCCTGGTCCGGGGCGGCGTCTCTACGCTCGGTCGTGACCCGTACGTCGTGCCCATAGTTACGTCAGCGCAAGTTGTCAGCGTCAATGTCGCCGGAGCTGAAGGAAGGAAGGCGGAGCTGTGTTTGTGATGGGTGCGTTATGGCCGTGCTGACTGTCCTGATTGTGATAGGGAAAATTGCTGCAGACGTGCTGAAATCTTGGCGGTTGCAAGGCAGGGGGCGTTGTGATAGTGTGATGGAAAGGGTCATAATGTACTCTTTCAGCGAGACTTACTGACCTTGAAGTGTCCATGCAAGGTGTCCATAATAGGGTATCGAGAACAATTTATCACATCCTGGTGTATATGTGGGTGTATGGCTATATAGGTACTTATGTTTTCAAAACTAATATAATGTGCGTGGTGTTCATTAAGTTGATTAATTCTCAACCCGCACGGATAGGTCATTTTTTGACCAGGCAATGTATACCCACCCCAAGTTCTGTGGCAATATAATGTAATATTGAGCTGTGAAACCCTTAAAAACTTTTACTACTGACCGGAAGTGTCCATGATAGGGAATCTGAGAACAAGTAGCACATCCTTTTATTTATGAACAGAACTGGTGTATGTTTTATATAGTTATATTTAAAAAAAAGTTTTGAAAAAGTTACATAAAGTCGTGGTGTTTCACAGTTGATTATACTCTCAATGGCACGGATAGGTCCTTTTTGACCATGCAATGTATACTCAGATATGTTCTAGATGGCAATTATTTATTGCCAAAGTGAAAATCCTAAAATTACTTGTGCCTACAGCCAATCAGAGTCAAAGCTCATTTTCATACATGCTTTGAAAATCATTACATACAGTCAGGGCCAAATGAGGTCGCCACTGAGCTGATGTAAGCTTGACAACATTTATACCAATCAGGCCTCTGGTGTCCTCTGTTTACAAATAGCACATGCTTCCATTTATGAATAGAACTGAGGTGCTGTTTTCATATATTATTATTATTAAAACAAAACATGTTGAAATGTTTAAACAATAAAGGTTTTGTAGTAATACTACAGTTATTTATACTATGTATGATACTGAGTTATCCATATTTTGAACGAATGAATTAAACTTCGATATTTCTAGAGTTATAATTTCCTTTTAAAAAATGAAACTAAGTCACACAAAACAGCTATTGGCCAAAAATTGGATGACAACAATGTCTCAGGTTGTTCCCAAATGAAATATTTAGAAAACAAGTAATTTTTGGTTGTCGTGTTTTATTTTGTTCACTTGAATGGGTCATATTTAACACAAATACACAAATGAAAAAACGCACACCACGTGCTGCTCTTATATTGTTTTGTTAGTATAATTCAAAATCCGCCTATATAATAGAACTGTCAATCCTACTGTTTGAAAAGGGTTATTGTTTTTATAAAGCATAGTCATAACGTTGTTAATAGATAAATAGAAATACATTACTTCCAAATAGTTCACTCTAGCCTGAAGTGAATAATAGAGATGAAGACTCCTCACACCAGTTTGTGGGTTCGTTGTGTTTAATTATTTATAAGTTGCCTATAGTGATTTTGTGGACAATCCCATTAGACAATCTGATTGTGTGTTTTGGAACCTAACACTTATTTTATCTAACATTTGTTAAGAAAACGTCCAATTTCTTGTGGCGGAGAAAATAGAAAAGTAATGTATATTGTGCAATTTTTTTACAGACTGTTAAATGCACTTTTTTATTGTGTCAGGTATACAATAATAATATTCCTATTCTATATTACTTACTACTAATCACCTTTTATTACATAACAAATTTTGGTAGAATGCACCAATGCATTCCAACAACCAAGTTGCTGCTATCTAATTTGACGGATTGTTCCGTTCCCAGCACGTCCTCTTTCCGTGACGGACCTTCCACTGATGCTTTACAGACGCTCCTTGTAGGCTATGGTCGGCGTACATTCATAGGAAATTTTAGGAGAAAAATACCTTCATAATTTACCAGCAGTCCAAAGAATGGGGACGGAATGTAGCTTGAAAATTCGGCTTGACGGCATGATAACGGACATCGACGTTTGAACAACGTTGTAATATCGAATGCATATCCGAAGTGACGGACGCTCGTCGTAGTGGCAAAATCTGCCCGACCTCAGTCCGTTATATTGGTGTGACAGACTACTTTTACCTCTGCTCTTCCGTGACCTGCTCAGCTGCTGGTAGCCCAGTAAATGTGCTGTAGAAGCAATTGAACGGGTTGCCTTGTGGCTGCTCCATGCTGATGGATGTTTTCATCAGCAAAAAAATGGTCACATCTTGGAATCGTTATATGAACTGTTCTCAATGAAGTTGTAATGGTGGATTTTCAATTCGGGTATGCTATTTACTCCGCATTTGTTTAGAGAATCAGTCAGCCTTTTATGCAAAACCATCGTCTAGCATGTATAGTACGATATATAGGTTAGATTTTTATTCATAAATCAAGTACATGCACATAATTCCGGGGGTAAAATCTTAACAGATTGTTTAATGTACTACTATATATATAAATGCATTTCATTGTGTCAGGTGAAAAATTAAAAAAAAAAGATTGAGACAGTAAGTTTAAATGGATTTATCTAAAATTCATTCAAATAAATCCATATCTACGAAGTAGTATCGTTGAACAATCTTTAAAGAATATACATAATTAGAACAGCCCTGACCCTCTGGTAAACTGGGAGAGTAAGTACTAATTAAATTAACAGACAATTTATTGCACATAGAAGGGAGGTTGGCATGATCTCTTGTGTCATTGTCACATTGAACGTAAATATTTATGCTTTTGGTTTAATTTTAAACATACAAATATTGACACTATTCATAAAATAACCCCAAATCTTCCTAAAATGCCACCATATTTGTGCCAAAACATAAGTTTGAGACATTAGTAATAATTATAGAAATAAACCCTGTGACAATGAAACATATTTAAGTGCATGTGTGATGACAAGGATATCTAACACATTATAAGACATAATCATATATAACAATATTAAAAAAAACTATTGAATAATTAATTGAAAAAAAACACTGTTGTGGGTCAATTTTAACCCGTCCCAAGCTGATGTGTAACAATTTGTTTTGTCCATGTTGTTGAGGGTTAATAACGGGACTGTTTGCCATTACACACCAATGTTTCCGGGTATAATGTACACTAAGTCATCTAAATCTAGTTCTACATGTAATTGCGATACCTTTAACCTGGCACTATGGTTTAGCCTTTATTAAGTTTGCGTACAATGAGCTGACACACACTGGTTACAGTGACGCATAATGCAATTTTGCCTACCATAGACATGCTAANAAGTGTTTCAATGCCATAAATACACGAATAAAATAAACAACACATATCACATGTTGCTATTATGTTTTGTTAATATAATTTAGAATGCAACCATATAATAGAACTGTCATTCTATCATTGCGTGCATAAATCACCGCCAGTAACCCACGGTTACTGGTCGACTAGCGTGCTCAAATATACGATTGACTGCACGCGCGGAGACCACTACTACGGCACTAGTCTAAACTAGACTAGTACGTCACATTTTCCATGCAGCAGCTGACGTCGCTTGGTCAAAATAGCAATGAAAACGTTATGATTTGATTTATATTAAAATAAAAACGAATCAGACACTCGTTTAGCGTGCATTTTAGTCATGATAGAATGGTATTTGACAACTCGATTGTCACTTTGTTCGGGCAAATCAGACGTCTGCATGCTCAATTTCACTATTGACACTCCAATCTCGTTGTCAAATCCTACAATACTAGTGTTTGAAAAGGTTATTGTTTCTATAAAGCATAACGTTGTTAATTACTCTATCCTGAAGTGAATAATAGGGATGATGAACTCTAATACCATTTTTATAGTGCATTGTGTTTATTTCTTTATAAGTTGGCTATAGTGATTATATGGGCAATCGCATTAGACAATCTGATTGTGCACTACAAAACTTAATACTTTTTTTATCTAGCATTTGTTAAGAAAACATTTAATTTCTTGTGGTGGAGAAGATAGAAAAGTAATGTATATTGCGTATAATTTTAACAGACTGTTTAATGTACTTATATGCATGTTATTGTGTCAGGTGTACAAAATCTCATTGATACTCTTTCTAATACTAACTAGCTTATTACTAGAACATTTTGGAAAATGCATCAATGCATTTAAATATGTAGGGGATATAGCATTATTCAACTTGGAGAAAGAATACACAAAGAGATTCCTGACATTTATTACACACACCAACCCACTGAAACGTGTTTTATACAACAACATTGCCATTTAATAATTGTCCGTGACTAAAACATTTTAGGTGATTGCAATAAGACAACTCTGATACAGACATCCATAAATATACAGTGGTACAGTCACAGTTCACAAGAAGATTCAGGTTTTCGGGAAAAGTTCTGCACAACCGGTTGGTTTTACGGGTTTTGCATGTGGCAAACTCACAGTCATTTCGCAAACCTCCATAAAAATGACAATTCTGTCGAAAACGAAGAGGGCGGCATGCAAACCCCGGATCTGCCAATGGGGATATAAACACTCAGAGTTGATTATAACGTTACGTTCCCAGTTGAAACGGCAGTTCCTCCTCAAGCTCCCTCATTACATCCTCGCTGAAAGCCACGAACCTCCGGAGCCTCCCTGGAAGCGGTATCTCCTCTACAGCCGCACTGACCAGTCGATTGTCCAGGCACCGTCGGATGACCTTCCTGCACGCCTGGCTGAGGCTGATGGGGATGGACGCTCGAGCGGTCAGCCACGCGATGACCACATCGTCATCGGTCAGTTTGTGGTCAGTGTTAGTGGTGGCAGCGAGCCACGTGTGGATGAGGTTCATGTTGACGTCTGTGAGCACCAGCCAGCACGCCACCTGGTGGCAGACAAGGGAAGCAAGGATGTTAAGTTACTCGTACAGTAGATGTTGGGAGTGCAGTGGCAGATCCAGGTTTTTAGAAAAATTGGGGAGGGGGGGTCACATATCAGGTATTTCATGGTTTTTTATGTTGGATCGATGGCGGACGTGTAAAAAACACTATGAAAATGCGCCCCCTGGATCTGCCCATGGAGCGCTTCTATATTAAGACAATTTCTAACGCCACAAACTTTCATAAAGAGACTACAGTGACACTATGTTAAGAGACCACTTCGACGTCTCTATTCACATGATTTAAGGCCAAACTCCAGCTGGTCTTGATACAGAGGTTCTACTGTATCAATATATAGAAATGAGCGTGTTAGCACCATGAGAAACAGCTAGTGATAAATTACGTTGGGCCCAAGATATGACATCAGAGCTAGCATTGGGTATCAATGCATCATTTGAAACTGGTCTTTTTAGGCTTGTGGATGTGGCGTAGTTGGTATAGCAACCAAGGTAAGGCTGTATAATTCTACTTGGTTCTGAATGTACTATGCATGTTATTTAAACTATAAAACTTATACTAAAATGTCATAATTTACAAAGGTCGTTAACATTTCAGTATACCCTACCACATGTCTTTAGTGGTGTGGGATCTATTATAATAGGAGAGTGGGAGATATAAAGCTTTGATGGAAATCCATAGGTTCCATCACATTTCACGCACTTATATAAACACAGCCAGTTCACAATTCACGCTCAAGATCCAGGGCAAATCACCAATCACATTTTTGATATATGAATGTAGTCATATATATAATATATCTATAATGAGTAAGCGGCGTCCACCTGGAGTTTTCCCGTGCTGACCGCCAGCTCGAAGGGCGTGACGAGCCTTCGCTTGGTGCTGACCGTGCACAGTGACCGCCGGTCAAAGTCACACGCGTATTGCAGCAGCAGGCGCAGCAGGGACACTGCGCTCGCTTCAGACGACCTGCAGGTGGTCAAACAATGAGCGGTAACAATACAACTGTATCTCTATTGAGACATTTTTTGTAGCTTTTAAGTTTAGTAGGGTTTATGCTGAAGTCACATAGTCCAGGAGCTTTCGCGATCACCACATCGGTGGCAGTGCATAGAAAATGTGACATATGAGTTAAAAATTCCCCGTACCCCCACCGAGTTCCCTCATCACAGTGTTAGGGGGGTCGTTACCACATTGGTATACGCCTCGGCCAGTGTACGGAGGACAATCTGGGACCGTCATGCACCAACAAGATTGCTGGAACGAATTATCCGCCGATGAACGATGAGGCATTGGCCGATTATCTGCCGATACACAATCGATTGCCGGTAGCTGCTAGCTCTTCGGCCGAATAAAACCTACCCTTTTCACAAAGACATCGGCCCGTATATGTTCAGTCGCCATTCACGTCACCGAGCTATACCACCGATGTTGGGCATCTTCTGCAAAAACCCCACCTCCCGGTCCAAATAAAACAGCCCAAAAACTCCAAAATGTAAAACTACCGATACCGCTGAAGTCATCTGCCGTCATATGTGACTTAAAGATTACGGAATGAATACTGCATGTTTGGCACTGCACAAAAAATGAGGCATTGTCTGTGATATACGATGGATGATTGACCATCAGTACTCGGGTCCCACACACCGATCACGGCCGACTATCGCATTGAAATCTATCAGGCACCAAAAAAATGCGCCAAATACCAGTAGTTCATGTGTCATTTTTTACCAAATAAAATAACCCCTTTTCACAAAGACACCATACGGACATCTGCTGTGGCCACTCTTTGTTCAGCTAACCAGACGTGTCACGATTGTTGCATAACGCCGTAACACGATGATGAGGGCAACAGACCATTTAAAGATTTTTGTTTGGTCGACAACCTCCCCCCCAAAAAACCAAAAAAAAAAAAAGCCAAAAAAAACAAAAAAACAAACAACGCAGGTAAAAAATCGCCAAAAACACCGACCTATAACTGATGTTGGGAACATCAAGTGTTTTCATGCCTCTGGCCGACCTAACTTAAAACCCACCAAAACTTACGCACTGCCCCGAACAAGCGTGTGCTGGCGCTGCCCAGTCAACATACGTGACTTTACATTGGGATACTAGTGCAGCCGGGTGCCGTTTTTGCAGCAGTTTCATCGGGCCGGCGCCGCCATGCTGTAGGTTAGAACACGCAGATAGCTCTTTGCCTTTGTGCATAACAAATGTCTTGCTCTCTCAAATATTTAGGATGTGAAGGAAAAATATACGAATGCCAAATACCAGTAGGTCAGTGTCATTTCTTTATTCTACTATAGAACTTCTACTATGATCTTTGGCCAGAGAATTATTAAGTAAACAAGCCAAACACGTGGCCACCCTTTGTTTTGCTATGACCAGTTCAACTTTGACCTGCCGAATCACCACCATTAACATAATATATGCCCAGAAGATAGTTCCAAATAATTTCCGCTTGTGAATAAAACATCAGTAGAAATACTCAACTTTCTTGAGCAATTACTAAAATATGTGATACAGGGTAACCCACACAACAAAAACCACCACAAAATTCAGCACTTTACATGTGACGTCATCGACAGGCTGCTATAAAAGTAGCCTCATCACTGGATTACCAAATTCATACCTGCAGCAAGAGTCTGGCACACGCCTCGTGGCCTTGGCTCAGAGCCACGTGCACAGCCGGCCACGTGACGCCTCGCCGCTTGGGGCTCAAGGCGGCGGGGTCCCCTGGCTGCACGCTGTACAATAGGATGTAGTTTTCATACGCAGATCCGAGGGAGTTGAATGCATGAACCCTTTTTTCACCAAAGACTTAAGTTACATAGTTTTTTATACTTCTGCCATCAAAACCTATGAAATATCTTAAGTGCACCCCTCCCCTTTTCTAAAAACCTAGATCTGCTATTGGTTTTTAAGTCTTTTAAAAGGCATTGTATCTAAAAGTTATTTAGTCACACAACCAACAACACTCATTACAGTGATAATATTGAAGTGTATAGCTGAAGTACAAGTGAGAATTGTGACTTCTATTACTGATAATACAAAGTCATGTAACCAGCGCAGGTGAGATCAACTTTTAACCATCTTGCTAGGCTGATGTAAGCTGTGTTTTACAGTACATTATAGAGTGGTAGAAGCATATTTTCTATTAAAAGTAACCATACATAGTGGATGATTAGAAATTATAAGTAATCATAGAAAATATAATTGCTATAAAATATGGAACAGAAGTAATTATATTTTCTATGAAAGGCAGATATGTATTCAGACAAATTATTCCAGTGTTTCCATACACAGGAAGATATGCAATCACTTTGTAATTGCAATATGGCGGAATCAGGCGTATGTTGAATAAAACATTTCCGTAAAATGAGTATGATGTGCTAATATCTCCAATGTCACTTGAATGTGAACGCACCTAGTGTGCTGTGAGAAAGCCCCGGGTTACCTGAGTAAGACCTTCAGGACGTCTGCTTGACCCAGGAGGGCGGCCGTGGTGAGAGGCGTGTTCCCGGAGCGGTTCACCTGCTCATGTTAAGCTGTATGTACTGCAATGCTATCTTTTGGATTTGACATACATTGGAAATTACGGTAGGCCATCCCCCAGGGACATATTCGACAACCTTGTTACTGTCACTACCATGATAGTACCAGATCTCACTACCTTATTTCATTACATCAAAAGCAATACTGTTTTTTTACATAACAGATTAGCTACCTTTAATGAAATCATATCAATAATACCACGGCCATGTTTATAATACCCATAGCAAATCCAAGGGGCGCAGGAGATGCATGGCCCCCCCACCCCCTTTTCCCAGCAAAATACATCATTTTCATAGTGTTTTTACACGTCCGCCATCGATCGCAAATACGAAACCCATGAAATCGCAGAAGTGCGCCCCCCTTGTCTAAGTCTAAAACCTTGCATCTGCCATTGATACCACAGTGACTGTGTTATTTACTGACATCAACATCCCTACCTTGTTGACATCGGCTCCTGCTGCCACCAGCAAGCGAGCGCACTCGGTGTGTCCCCTCCACACGCTGGCAAAGAGCGGCGTCTGACCGTCTGCGTCCTCCGCGTCCACCCCACAGCCTGCATCCAGCAGCAGCGACAGCAGGCTGCCAACAAACACACGCTGTCAGTACAGACATAGGCAGATCCAGGGGGCACAGCGGGCGTGCGCCCCTCACTTTTCCCACCAAAATATTTAATTTTCGTAGGGTTTTTGGCATGTCCGGCATAGATCGTGCATACAAAATCAAAGAAATCACTTAAATGCACCCCCCTTTTCTAAAAACCTGGATATGCCATTGAAAGAAGCGTTATTTATAGCTTGGTTGTGTAAGCAATGTGGCCAGAAAGCATGCTACTAGAACAACACTCCTTTCAAAAAACGAAGAAGCCAAAACTAAAAAATAAAAACAAAAACAAACATAAACTGGTTCAGTCAGAGTTATGTCAAATTAGAGAAAGGACTTCTATTATGATAATCACAGGCAGATCCATGGGGACGCAAGGGGCGCGCACCCTCTTTTCCCACCAGAATGCTTCATTTTCGGAGGGTTTTTGGCATGTCCGCCATCGATCGCACATACAAAACCTATGAAATCCCTTAAGTGTCCCCGTTTCCAAAATACCTGGATCTGCCATTGTGATAAGTTTTTCAAACTTGCTTAAGGTTTATACAGCAATGTTACAAATTGACCAAATTGACCACTATTTTCACCTGGAAGAGCCGCTGTCGGCTGCCATATGGAGGGCACTGCGGCCGTCGCTGTCACGATGGTTCACGTCCATCCCAGCATCAATCAGCACTTGTACGCACCCCGCGTGCTGCCTCTCTACAGCAAGGTGGAGGGCGGTCCGCCCGTACCACTTGCTCTTGTACAAGTCACAACCTACATTTTAAGCTACTCATTATGCATTGCCATTCTCTACATCACTGAAAATATGGTATTTTGACTTTTTCAGATTGTGCATGATGCATTTATGTTTGTAACTAAACTACATTCAACTTGACAGTGTGGATACAAATATTTCTCTTCTTTGTTAGTATATGAAAAGCTTTTGAAAATATAGAATTCAATGCATGTGATGTTAGGTCAATAATGCCAACATCTGTACTATCACATTCCTAATAATGGTGTATGCATGGTAATTTATTTTGAACACTTTTTTTTTCCGCCCTGCATGCTTTTTTCCAACCTGCATGGTTATTTTTTTTCTCTCCATTTTCCAGCCTGCACCGTTATTACAACCCTGCACTGTCACAAATGGTTCTCGAACATATTTCAAATTCGTTGACTTGTAGATATTGAATATAGAACTGAAGAGGCCTTGTGAACCGGCTTCAAAATAGAACACTTTGCTGATTTTGTTGATTGTAAATATTGAACAACAAATTTTGACTACCCATTTTTATTCTCTACTTGCAAAAATACCTATTTTAAAAACAATCTATTATTCTATTATACTTCACAATACAACCTGGTTTTCTGCGCTGCACTGTTATTAAATGTAGGATACTGTTTCTGCCCTGCACGTTTATTCCACTCTGCAGTGTTATAATTATTAGGAATGTGATAGTAATTGACATATAACACACAATCACAGTATACACTTTCCACAATTCAAAAGGCACCACAAACTAATTTTATACCTGCAGAAATGAGCGTGCGCATCACCGCTTCCTGTCCCGCCTCCGCTGCTAGAATGAGCGGTGTCTCCAGCTCGTAGTTCTGGTCATCTAGGGGGACGCGGGCGGCCAGCAGCAGGCGCAGGGCCGTCAGGTCGCCCAGCCGCACCGCCCAGTGGACCGCGCTGTTACCGTCACTCACGTCAGCCACGGCCTACAGCAGTCAATGGTGAGTGAAAGCTCATTCCGTAATGTACAGCTTAACATAAGTTTTAATTGCAGAGGACATCACGTGTTTAGACATAAATTGTACGGATACAAAATGTAAATGTAAAATGTAAATATGCTTATTTACAGTCGCAATTAGACATGCAAATCAAACCAATCACTTTTTGGACCTGTACCCATTTATTGAATAGGTACCATGGAGCATAGTCTGTCAAAAGACCATATATCTAATAGGTTTTATTTCTTTTATTACATAAACCACTCAGTATCAACCATACATGTATATTAAGTGCAAAGATAAGGAGTAAGTACAATTGTGACAGCCTCAGCTCTAATAGATATAAGTCAGATCATTTAAAGGCCTTGAGATAGGCTACACGGAGCAGTGTGCAACCAGGTGCAACCTGTTAGGGGTAAGTTTGCTCAACACCCACAATCAGACCCGACCACGGAATCGAACATAGGACCTCCCTATCCATTCATCCACAGAGGCACATGATAAGAAGGGTCTATAGGGTCTAGTCATAGAAACGTTTTTTGTTTTGCTCATAGAGAACTATGGACGTTGTGATCTAACTTAGACATTGCAAATCAATAAGGCACTACAACGATTTTCATATTTCTTATTACCATGTATCCCCTGTTAAACTGATCATAACATCAATGTGTTTTGATGACTGTTACCTGTCAATAGCACCTACCCTATTGTCGAACCAGGGAGCGTCCAAAAGCTTCTGTATCAAGTCGTATTCTCTTTGCTTGACGGCCATTTGCAGAAGGGGCCCAGCTCTCATCTTCTGCCTTGGGAACAAAGTTTAACAATTAAAATATTATTGTGCACACAGGGGGGTTGAAAATCTGAGCTACAATCATTGGGACGGCAGGTACAAAATTGGTATCAATTTTAGCGGACGGGCCGATCCGGGGCATGAAACTTCAGCATAGTAGGATGTGTATACGTGATAATCATACATAATTGTTTTATTTATTCATACTCCCCTTGGCTACAAATTGTGTTGAAACAGTTACCTGGATTCGACTTCTTCAGGGGCTGAACACATGATAGGAAATGGCTCCCAACACACCTCTGCCATGAGACATGATACAACCTTTCCCTGAAAGTTTAGTACCTATGTTAGTTGACTGTAGAGACAATGAAATGGATTTGCAACACAATTAGGTTACTTTTAGGATATATAGTTAGAAAAGAATTACGTTCTCGGCCAGCTATTGAAGTATTACTTTAATAGCACGAGCACAACCAGTGAAACGTGCCTCTATAAGACAGGTTCACCATATACACAATACACTGTATAAGTAAAGGAAGAAGAGGCAAGATGTCCTAAAATAGGTGTTCGCAAGGACACTTGTATTATCTACCAGATTTACCACTGTATAAAATAATCAAGCAACTAATTCCAGTTGACTCCAACTAGACTGACAATAAAAGGTTCCCCAATAAAGATTATCACAAGTGACATACATTTCGTTTGATTATGATAAACATACACATTCTCATATGCATATAAACATGTATTAACAATTGTATAAAGATGTACATATGCCCATTCAGTTACTAAAATGGTACCACAATAATACTTACCAACAGCTCAATTCATTTATCCTACTAACGTTGCACAGACATATTACTCCTGGCATATAATGATAACACAAATCCAGTATTGATCCGTGTATGAAGTACACGGGTTTAGGATTATCAACAGATCCACGTGGCATGAGTATTGTGTTTACATGATATTATTATCAATACTCTACAATGGCTGTATCGGCGGATGCATTATGGAGCATGACGCAACCCACATCGTGTGCGTTGTGTTCAGGTCTACCCAGTCATCCAAATCTTCATAAAAAGGCAACCATGAGCCTCCCATAAAGAGACCATCTCTCTATTGAGAACAGGGGAGTTTAGGAAATTGCGTGGTGATATTAGAGAGGTTTTAGAGCTCTACAGTTCTACAGTAAAAGAGTCAACTTGTTGTTAAGGTATGACAAATGCAACAGCACTGCAGGATTTAGAGTTAATATGTGAAATACAATGACAATTAGTGTATTCATTGGGGATCAATTTTTACAGAAAAAATAACCAGGCGTCGGAGCAAGCAACTGTCCAGACTAAATAGGGGTCATAGACTCTAAAACTTTTATTCAAACCGCACACGCTGCTAACACAATCAAGTGGTCTTAATAGAGAAGTGTTTTGATAGAGGTTCATGGTGATATCTTTATGAGCTTTGGTGCCGAGCGAAATAATCCTATTACAGAAGTGGTCTCTATTGAAAGCTGGTCTTCATAAGAGTTTTAACTGTATCACACGACAGCAGCTTCAACCCCCATACCTTCCATAATGAATCAAAGCAGAGTATCAGAATGAATTATACCTGCGTGGCCGCCCCTAAATGTATATTTCCAGCAATCGCATCAGTACAGTCTGCATGTCTGTACTTTACGACTACTACCTGTCCTCCCGTGTTGTATAGTACAGTCCCCCTGATCGTAATAACTTACAGCAGCAAACATGAACGTATGTGTCTGGGATCTTTATAGACATTAGGATTTGTGTGAAGATCGAGCGATTTACGTGTTGCTGTAGGAGTTATAGCCTTTGAACCAGCTCGCCACTATGAACTACAAAGCAAGGTGGTAATTATTATCTGAACCAAAACTTGTGTCTTTATTATACAGAGCCACGTTCATCACCAGGAAAGCCGACAAAGGTACATGTACATTATGTACAGAGAGTCTGTTCATGCTTCTTCACCTTACTTCTTCAACTTCAACCATTTAAAGGCCATCATCAACTGATTGATGGATTCTGCCTTGTGGTGGTGCACATGGGATAACAAGCAATTTAGAATATTTACATGAATAAATGGAAACATTTCAGTCTAATATTTACTATGTACAGGTGTTTTGAAACAGCCAAGAGTGTCAGCTGATGTTACATACTGTGGTAAGCTATTCCAATCCTTAATACAGTACATACTGTTCTTAATCCTTTGATTAAGACCACTCAATAAAGAAACCTCCTCTATGATGATAAATGTCACCGCTTCCCATCATACTAAAACCTTTACACAGAGCCCAACACAAACCCCCATACAACGACCACCTCTTTATTGTAACCACTTGAAGCAAGCCACCCGATTGGTCCTAATAGGGAGGTTCTACTGTTCATCGACACGAAACAGTTGTTTTTACCCGTATCCTAATTGTGAACTAACTTCATAACATCACACTTCTCTTTGTTCCTTCCCTAATTTCATTTAGCCCGAGTGTGCGTGATTTAATTTGTGACAGTAGGGCCACCTCCCTGCCACGAGGGGGCGCACGCCACCGTCTCAGGTATCACGCCACTAGAAAAAGCTCTCTGCCGTAACCTGATAGACAGTAATCAAGCGATGGCCTTCTCGGCTGGGCCTTAGAAAGAAGCAGACGTGAATTTTGGGACATCATTGCTGTTAGTGGACTCACCTAGAACCCCAAAAATTTCAACGGGGATAGGGGTAGGGATTGTTAATAAGAAGTGGGACGTGAACAAAGGGCTTAAAAATAAAGCTGTGTGGAAAACCCTCAACCAATAAGGGATATATGTGGGATTTCCATGAAGTGGGATGTGGGAATGAAAAATTGTTGGGTGTGCGGAAAAAAAAGAGGGATGTGGGTAATAAGACAAACAGGGTGGCATAATATACCCCTAAATACAGGTATTGTAAACGATGAATGCAAATACCATTATGTATAATACATAGCTAATAATTTTTGCAACCACTTGGGACCATCCGATTGGTCCTAATAGGGAGGTTCTATACTGTTCATACTATTTGGGACAGTTGTTTTTTTACCCGTATCCTAATTGTGAACCAACTTCATAACATCCGGGATTCTTTTTGTTCCTTCCCTAATTTCATTTCGCAAAACAGTGCGTGATTTAATTTTGTGACAAAGGGGCCACCTCCCTGCCACGAGGGGGCGCACGCCACCGTCTCAGGTATCACGCCACTAGAAAATCCTCTGCCGTAACCTGATAGAAAGTAACAAGCGATGGCCAAAAAAAGCTTAAAAATACAGAACTGAATTTTGGGACATCATTTGTTAGTGGAGTCATACGGAACCAAAAGTATTTCAACGGATGTCAATACGTATAAGAAGTGGGACGTAAAAAACTTACGAAAAATATTCTAAAGGGAAAAAGCCTCATAGTGTCAGGGATATCATGGAATTTCCATGAAGTGCAGGGTGGGAATGAAAAATTGTTCTTGCGGAAAAGAAAAAAAGGGATGTGGGTAATAAGACAAAGAGACTGACTATAGCTACATGTACATGTACATGTAGGCGTGATCTGAGAATGAGCGACCGTTCATGATACAAGGTAGAATACGCAAGTTATCTTTCTGGAGTTTGTGATGGTCCCATTGACTGTCAATTTGCGATATTATAACAACAATAGGCCTCCCATTGGTTCAAATAGTAACCCACTTTGGTCAATTGGGCTATATGTACATACACCGAATATACACATTCTACCATGCTCAGGGGGGGACACATGGGAGTTAAATGGTGGGGTCTCAGCCCGCGCCTCATTTCGAAGGGCAAAGTGCTGATCATGGCCATAAAATTAGGGTCTAAAGAGCTGATCAAATGATTTTTGCAACCTTCAAAGACATGAGATATAAACATGTACACACTGCAGGGTTAAAACGGTTGGTAACAGTTGTAGACAATGCATGTTTTTTTATCAAGGCTCAAGGCATTCAATGGTCGGTTTCAATGTAAAAGTTTCTGAGGTGCTGGGTTTCAGGGTCAAAAGTGCGGCTTTGGCCAAAAATGCTAGTCAAAAGGTGCTGTCTAGAAGGTGAAAAAGAGGGTCACTTGGGCGGAGGATAGGTGTAATACGTATGTACAGAACAACCCACCCCCACCCCAATACCCCCGGGACCATGCTACAGAAATGGTCGGTCGCACACAATTTTACAGCTAGCGCACATCATTGCACGGCCAATCATTACATTTAGCGACTTTACATAGTCACTTTGGTATAAGTACTTCACCTTCTCAAGTGTTCCTGAACATCCCCCGTCTCTGTGATTACGTTTCCAGTGCAACAAATTGTGCCACGCTTATACAAAGTGTTCCAGAACGCACTGCGCCGGTACTGTAGCTGTGCGGCCACTTCAACGTGCGGCTAAATCAACTGTGATTATGCGACGATTAGTGTAAGGTCTCAAATACAGCCTCTTTATGATCAGACCATGTTGGTACAGCGTTGCGGTTAAAAGGTTTGCATGCCAAACTTCTTCTGTAGGGGCCCATGACGTATTAAAAGGAAACTTCTTCTGCCACTACGGCCTTACTTCTGCGGCCATCCTACGGCCAAAAAATTGGGAGTTTATCGCACGGCACACTCACGGATCGTTACGATCTCCATGCGTTTTTGGTCGTTGACTGGCTGTAGACAGAACTTGCGGCGTAATATACCCAGGCATTACATCATTAGACCAATCATACATGAGCATCCACAATTTTATGATTGACACTCGTGTCTCGCGCTCAAATCTTACACTAGAATCTCGCTATAATAGACCACCTCTACAATGAGACAATTTTTCGCACTTCAACAAACTTTCATAACAGAGACCAGCTCAAACTTCCATAGTGGGACCACCTTTCTGCTGAGACCACCTTAGGTCAGTGTCCCTACTGCAAACATGCGGAAAAACAAATAGTGTTTGCAGCAATTCAAGATGTGGAATCATCGCTCCATTTAACGCATTACCATTAGTGCCAAACAGCCACACATCTTCATTATGTCTGCAAGCTTTCATTCTGGGACAGAATTTTGAGGTTTTTAGGCGGTTGTATGTTAATCAAGCATGTTTGTAGATTAAATAAGTGGGCATGCTCCGCAGCACAATCTGGATCAAAAAAAAGCTTCGACCCGGAAGCTGCTTAATACGGAGCCATTTGTTAGTATCAAAAACCTTTTGCCTTGGTTAAGCCAAGGAGCAATAACAGTCTACATGAAGTCAAACTTACACCACTTTGCATGAATGTAAACGCAAATTTCATGTACTACCATGGTAAACCAAGCGGCGATAACAATCTGCATTAAGCTTTACACTACAGTCTACACCACTTTTCATGAATGTAAATAATTATGGTGCCAGTACTATACACACCTGTCTGGCACGAAGCTTGAAAAAGAACCGCTCATGGGGCTAGATGTGGGGTTTCTTTGAAATACCAACCTTAAATCATATAGATTTTATTGCAACGTACAAACCAATTGTTCTTTTAATGATACCCCATCTTATGCCTCCCACACAAGTGGCTTACATTAAATCCCGTGAAAATACGGCGTCGACACTGTTGACTACAGGCTGTTTCAAATGTATTATATGGGCATATTATGTATTGCATGTGTGCATGATGATACACATATTGAAACATCCCATTGAATCTACGGAAACACTCAAGGCCCATCCGGTGTCTGCCTGGAACCATTGCATAGTGGTAAATGGTAGACTATGTTAGAATGGCTTCGTTCATGTCAGACTACAGTAAAACCTGTCTATCAAGACCACCAGTGGATTGGCGACAAATGGTTTCAATACAGAGGCAGTCTCCCTGCAGAGATGATCTCAAAGTGAGGATAGCCTACAATGTAACATTCTCAACATACCCCGTCATCGTTGGTTCACTGGAATCTCTCTCTTACACTGTCTTACACTATCCCGTGCATTGACCACTGTTTTTGACCGCAGCTGCTGCCAATACAAGCCATTACACCCCCTGTCACTCCAGAAGACAGCAGCTCTACAATAACACGCCTGTGTGTGACAATCAAATCCATCTCGCTGCGAATATTTGCATTGTGTGCTAGTTTTCCACCGTGGAAGTTGTATACGCAACTCACAAATGACAAACTTGTTTGCGTATTCAGTTCTAATCCCCCTCTATCTCAGTACTTCTAATGAAAGCACGTTCCTACCACTATTTTGACCAGGTGGTCTCAATAGCAAAGTAGTCTTTTTTGTTGGATGTTCTTTTATTTATGAATCTTTGGGTCTCAAAAGATGAGTTTATGTTTGGGGGTGGCCTGAATAGAGTCTTAATTGGAGGTTCTACGGTAGCTTCTGTTGTAGTTTGCGTTTATACTAACCCCCCTGTGCAAGGTGCAAATGTGGTCCCTGTTATATGAAGAATCCCCATGCAAATATTACAGTGGAATTAATGAGACCACCTCTCTATTGAGAACACTAGCACTGGCAGATAAAGGTTTTCGGAAAAGGGGGGATGCATCCACAAGATTTCATGGGTTGCGAAGCCCCCAGAGATGCCAAAAGCCAAAAACCATGAAAATCATTTTTTTTGTGTTATATAAAATGTGTGTGGTGTGGCGTCGGGGTGGGAGTGGGGGGTGGGGGCAGCTCACGCCACCTCTTTCAACCCTGTGACTTCTGGATCTGCTGCGTATGACTCGAGTTCAGTCCCTAGCGTTCTACCACGGGCCCCAGTGCCATGGGAGGCTGTGGTATGGATACTAGTATGATTTACAAACACTATACTATACATATTACTACTGAAATATAGATCTTCTGGTATAGTGATTGTAAATCATAGTGGTATCCATACCACATGATGCTGGTGCCCATGCGTTCTACTGCACATTGAAAACACTTAACTCTATGTACGAATCGCATAAATCAATTCCCGTGACAGTGCCCAAAGTGCTGCTTCATTACCAGTAGCCAGAGTCATCAGCATACATCTTCATCCACCACTACAGGCTGAGTGGAAATCGCATACTAGAGGATGACGTTGATAGAGAGTAATTTTTGTAAACGAAAACGCACATGTATTTCTCCATTTTGCGAGTCATAATTAATCAAACCATCTTAGGGTGATCAATCAATCACGTGACGTTTTGAAGAAACATGGCGGGATGCTATCGAAAGGTCTGTTGTAAGTTTAATTCATCCTTTAGCATAGCTTTAGTTTAGTTTATCCAACATTTGTCCTGCAATCCAATCGTCAAACGGATACATACTTAACTAGATCAAAAGTGATCAAAAAGCATCACGAGAACAACGTTGAATTTAAAATTTACATAATTGCGAGTACTATGCTCTCCCTTGGCAGCCTGAAAAAGCACGAGCACTCAATCAAAAGGTGATGCTGTGCTCTCCGAGCACTTTTAATCTAATATAACCATTTTACCAATTTGATGGTCATGTTTCAAAAATAGTATGTAAACTATAGAAAAAATTCAATTTTACTCTCACTTTTCTGTCAAACAAGCTCCTGCCACTGCTTGGGATGATGGTATCATTCTGGTCTCACAACCTTGGGGTCGTGAGTTCGAGTACCGTGAGGGCCACTTGATATAGCAAAAAAATGGAAGATGTCTCTTCAGCTATGTCAATACAGTGGCAGGAGCTTGCTTGACAGAAAAGTGAGAGTAAAATTGAATTCACAAGCAAGACTTGGGAAAAATATATACAGTTATTCATATAGAAGAATTAGAATTAGAATTAGAATTACCATTTCCATGACAATACATACCTAAGTCTGCAAAAAAATAACCAACCAACACTCACACATCTTTACATGGAGACATCTTTACATGGAGACACTTAACTGCCAATAAAGTCCTATCACACACGGTAAATGGCTAATACCCGCATTTGCTTTTATTTGGAGAACCCTATTATATGCTCATTCGTATTAGGGCTTCATCCCTGTTTACGTTCATGCGTATACAATCATTGGGATCTAGACGGATGTGAATCCTGGTGATCATTTACATACTTGACTAAAAGCGTCACAAGATAGTTATACAAGTGTATTTGTTTTCCACTTGTTGCTGCATGTTTTGAGCGCATGTATGTCAGCATGCCACCAATAGATATTGGATTATGGAGTATATGTTATAACTCTTGTTCGTCTTTGATGGTGTGATTATAATTTTAACATGTGAACATGTAGTAGGAAGAAATCAAAATTTCTATTACTGCTTTAATAACAAATTCTGTACATGTAATTTAATTCACTGTTATGCTCAAAATGACTTACGATACATTGTTGAAGTTATTTTTGTAACATTCTGTGTCTGGAAACAGAATTTGGCAATTTAACATACCATCAAGAACCAAACATAAAGCAACAGCAGCTGAAGAACACAACCACCTTTACCTAATGCAACAGTACTTTCTGTCCAATATATAACTACGCTACACAACTGCAAAAAACACCACAGCTATAATTTAGTACAAAATATCCTACAATTGATACCTTCCATACTCTGAAAAGGTCTATAATAATTCCAGTTTGTAAAGCTACCCGATCCTAAATAACATACGACATCTATCGTGTATACATCATCAAAATCATACAATTATAGTTAGCATTACCAAGCACTGCTTGCACACACAAAACAAACCGTAGTTGGGATTCCAAACACTATTGTATTTTCAATGCATGAAGTGATGTTACTTGAACCACCCGACCATGAGTGGCAACAATAAGCGAGCGTCCGCCGTCACTGACTCCCACAGCAAGCACCAGACAACCCCCTCCCCGGCTTGACCATGTCCCTGAGGTCCACAGAGCCGAGATGCCGGCCGTCCCACCGTGTGCGCTGGTGGATGTCGTATGCATGGTGCTGAGCGTGCCAATGGTGATGATTTTGTTGATTAGGCAAAGTCTTTCCCACAATGCTCGTATTGAATATGACACACGATGTCGTATAATTCAATTAATTTGAATAATGTGCATGACATGGGTCCATATGGTCCTCTATGAAAATATAGTGGGTGATTTTGTGGCCCTTTTATGGATGCAAACAGCCCTTGGCTCCAGGAGTACTAAATGCATCTATTTGTGAACCCCATGGATTAGGCCTACATACCAAACGTAACACTTTAGCTATAACAGCGTGATCTGTAGAGGGGTAACAGCTACTAACAAGCCGGCCATGATGCAAACAAAGTTTGAGCAATCGAACTCAAATGGTACGACATATAAATGAGTAACAGTCAGAAATGCACCAAATAAAAGCAAAATATCATTCTAAAGTAAATCATTTATTTAATCATATTACTCGGTGCTGGGTTTCAAGGTGAAAAGGTGCGGCTTTAACCACACATGTTGGCAAATGTGGTCCTTGGAAGGTAAACAAGAGAGGATCACTTGGGTAGAGGATTTGGTGTTATACCTGTTTACAGAAAAGTACCCCACCTCTAACCCCACCCAAAACTAAAAATGTAGGCCCACATCCCTGATCTGTTGGACCGCTTAATTTTAATACAGCATTTTAATTGCTGAGAACACGAATCATGATAACACAAAATCAGCATGGTTTATTATGTAAAATGAATTTTCATTGAGACTGAGAACAGATTCTTGTGGCACATCAATGCCCCTAATACCCCGCAAGAACTCACTGATGGTGATATAATCAAGTATCAATATACTATCCTTGATATAATTGTTTACGAGATCGTTCGCATGTATTAACATTTTGTATCACCCACAATTAATATTACAAGAGTCAGTGCTTCCGTCTGTGAGCAGTGATTGTCACATGGACTATATTCTGTATTTAACAAATCTGAAAAGATTTGTTTTCATAAAATCCCTAAAAAATCAATAATCTGGCGTCAAGTGACGCTGTAATGAAATCATAGGAGTGACCAGTAGTGATAATTTGCAATTAAGATAAATGCCTTCCATATACACTAAACATAAAACAATGTAGTAACAAGATGTCTATAAAATATGCATAGAGTAAAGACTATGTATATCTTTTTATAAATTGGATATTCTAAAGTACATACTTAAAACCTATCACAACATATTTATCATATATAAACAAATAAAAAAAAATCATAACGTTCGCATCGCATTGCATGATCGCATTATTCTGTAGCAGTAATATCAGAATCAATTCGACCATTTCGTTTTGGGCCGTTTACTCTATAGGTAGGAACGCTCACTTATTTCATTCTTACGGTCAGTCGCGTATATTACACAAATTATCACTTTTGAACTCACGTTCGGTGAAAAAATGAAAATCAGTTTTGATGTATCATCCTTTCGTTTTACTGAACAATGATACGTTATTCGCATTTTATGCTCCTGAACGTAAAGTTGTTTGTTTACTTTAGTTTTTATTGTTTTTTTTTTTTATTTCATTTTTTGGGGGTTGGGTTGGGGGTTGTGACGGGGAGGTATTTAAATTGCTCTAAATACTTTAATAGGCTGTTTAAATGCATGGAACTTTCAGAATGCACAGAACTTATCATATTGATTCTATACAAGCATATTTGTTTGGCCACTGAGCATAACCTTTAATCAATCCGCTTCGCAAAAATGTATCACATATATCAAAATGTTCGCTGGAGTCTCAGGATTAATCTCAGCCCTGTTGTACTAAATTTTTCTTGAGTGAAAGTAGAAAAAATGGCAAGAACTCACTGATGGTGATATAATTGTTCGCGTATATTAACATTATGTATAACACTCAATTAATCTTACAACAGTCAATGCTTCAGTCTGTCAGGCGATGGTTGGATTTCTATATTAAACGCATCTGTAGGGATTTGTATCCAAAGTACCAATAAAATCAATAATCTCACGTCAGATGATTGTCGCATTGACTAAATTCCGTATTTAACAAATCTGAAGAGATTTGTTTTCATAAAATCCCTAAAAAATCAATAATCTGGCGTCAAGTGACGCTGTAATGAGATCACAGGAGTGACCACTACTGATAATTTGTAATTAAGATAAATGCCTTCCATATGCACTAAACATAAAACAATGTAGTGAAAGAATGTCTATGAAATATGCATAGAGTGAAGACGGTTTACATTTTTTTATAAATTGAATATTATAAAGTACGTACTTTAAACCTATCACAAAATATTTATCATATATTAACAAATAAAATAAATTCATAACGTTCGCATCGCTTTGCATGATCGCATTATTTCGTAGCAGTTTATCTAAATCAATTGGAAATCGTTTTGGGCCGTTTACTATTGGTCGGAACGATCACTTATTTTATTCTTACTGCCAGTCGCGTATATTACACAAATGATCACTTTTGAACTCACGTTCGGTGAAAAGATTAAAATCATTTTTGATACATTATTTGTATTTTATGCTCCTGAACGTAAAGTTGTTTGTTTTCTTTTGTGTTTTTTGTGTGTTTGGGAGGTGTTAACGTTTCACGAAATTTAATTATTCAATTGAACTATAATTGGCTTAAAATTCACAAAGTCTTTGTGATTGAACAGAAACGTAGATTGAGATTGACATTGATTTTTAAACTATTTGTATTTATTTATAGGCGAGTAGGATTTCTTTCAAAGGGCCCTTCTTTAGAGAGTTTAATCAACCCGCTTCGCAAAAATGTATCACATATATCAAAATGTTCGCTGGAGTCTCAGGATCAATCTCAGCCCTGTTGTACTAAATTTCTCTTGTGCGAAAGTAGAAAAAATTGCCTTAATGTGGACCTACGTCAAAAAACCTAAACCGCGTATTTGCAACTAATCTTCGTAAATGTCTTTAGCTTATTATCAAAAAAACTGCTTGACGAAATTTGATAAATGAGAGCTCGTTGGAAAGCTCTTTCAATACACTTTTAATCAATTTTGATACATAGTCAGTAAGATTATAAACTGCCAACTATCCAATGTTTAGCATTCTGTTTAAATGAAATGGGTTAGGTGCATACTAATACACAATGCACTTTTTTGACCGCAAGACAATCCAGGGTTCTATTTGCGTCCAAAAGGTCCTAAATCAATACATATACTTGAATCCTAAAGAACTAGACCCAGGTTATGATTACAAATTATGGTGGCGAATAACACATAGTAATTACACTTTTTTCAAACATAGGGTGTCCTATGATCTATTGGTGTTAAAATGTGTCATCAATCAATACATATACTAGAATGCAATCAATACATAGGCTCAATATGGTCCAAATTCGCTATAAAAGAGGGGATCAAACGTGAACTAAGTGGACCTGTGATCAGTGTGGGCGAAGAGTCAATTGTCAAAGTCAATATCACGTGGAAAAGAACATTGAATATAAAGTAATCATAATCCCTGTAGCTGTTAAACCGGAACTTTAAGAGAGCGAATTGAAAATTAGTTTAAACATATTTTTATTGACTCATTGATACATACGAGGTACAATTTTTAGTAATCAATTCCAATGGGCCAAAGGGTATGACGTAGGCGAATCGAACGAAAATAGAATATATAAAAATGAAAGTTAAAAAAATATTTAAAAACATGCGTTCGGTAAAGTTAAAAATTGTTCTACAGTGACTTAATAATAAAGCGTTCAGTAAATAAAATTGTTCTATAGTGACTTCATACTTCATAGCGATGCCCAGGTATAGTATCATTCCAAGCAGCAGTTGGCGAAACCGGTGAGTATTTTTAATGAAATAGTGTACAGCAGAAAACAGATTTGCTATATATTTCAGATTCATTATGATTTCCCTCAACTAACTCCTCCACAGAGAAATGCCTTAGATTTGTTTAAAAATTATTCATGTTTGTTGTCTTGTGTTATCATGAAGCCTGCAGTCTTTAAAGAAATGCTCAGCGTCTTCTTTCGCTTCGCCACAGGCACATATAGGAGACTCGATTAAATTTCTCTCGAAAAGATTTTCATTTAAATTTCCATTTCTCAGACGAAGTCTAGTGTGATTGACTTGGGTCTTTATCTCCGACATATGAGAATCGTCACGGTGTTGTTCCACATTGTCCATAAAAGTAGTTACGCCCACATATTCTATTATAACTTTAAAACAACCTAACAACCTAACCTGTCTTAGATTTAAGGCTTTCCCCATATCAAAGACACATTCTGTTAGAGAATCACGTAAAACCATCCAGTTTACATGGCTCAAACAATTTTGGCACCTATGTCAAACTTTTTATTTTCGTATTTTGTGGGCATTGCTCCCGCACTTGATTAATAACTATTAAAATAATTTCGATTTTTTAAATATTAAGTCGGGGTATTTACCGAACGTTAACACATTGTAATACTTTCTTCATCTAGTAATTATTGCTTTAATTAATAAGTCACCTGAATGCGATTTGCGGGCGTAACATTTGCTTTAGCTATGGTTACTCCTGCACATATGTAAATTACCGGGTAGGCAATTTTGCCAGTTTTCCGATTTCATAAGGTTTTATTCACAAACGTTTGGTATGTGCATACATCAACAATAATATGTATTGCAAATATATGTTACTTCCGCCTGGACAATCTGTGGAGGACAAAAAACATGTATATTATGTTTCTTCAAGTCTATTGATACGTCTCGGTCGTGTACGACCCGATTTTCGGCATCGGAAGTCGTGCTGAGTGACCTTGACACAGAGACGTTTTGAAAATGGTGACAGTAGTTGCCGAAACTGTCAACAGTAAATTTTGTTTTGTGTTGTGTATAGATGAACTAAATAAATAATGTATAAACTTATCAACATGTTCTCAAATGAAAACACTGACATTGGCTTTATTTTCTTACCCCCGTTAGGGGCTTATAGATGAGAGAACACAACCCTGGGGCAACTGTCTCTCATTACAAGCTACTATAAGACATGTATTCTGTTCCAAACCCTGTGACCTACCCACAAGAAACCTCGGCCCACCCCGGCTTTGATCATTAGTCCTTGCATGCTCCAGAACACAATCTGGATCAAAAAAGCTCCGACCCGTAAGCTGCCTAATCCGGAGCTATTTGTTGGTATCAAAAACCTCGTGCCTTGGTAAGCCAAGGTCAGGAAAGAGCAGTTACCATCTGTATGCGTCCAACTTTACATCACTTTGCATGGAGCTTTGTACACTAAACAAGGTTATTTGTCTGGTGCAGTTGATGCAGGGTGCTTTTTTGTTGATAATAACAGATGCCACTGCAGTAGAACCTAGCTTGGGGACACTTTTCTCATATGGACACCTTGTAATTAGAGACGCATTTCAACAATTTGCAAAAAAACTGACTACATACCAAAGAAAAGATTGTAACAATGTGATGGCAACAATACTCCCCCAAAAAAAAAAAAAAAAAAAAAAAAACTAAAAAATACAAAGGATCTCACAACCATGATGTTCACATGCGCAATCAAAAACAACACCCTGGTTATATTACTGACAAATGATGTCATGGAAATATGACAAACATATCTTAATCATAAGAATACCTTTAACTTATTTCAATAATGTGCAGTGATAAAGTGCATACCAGAACATAACTCTGTCATAAACGGATCCCCTTGCTCCTATCATCTTTGTGCTGTTAATTACTCTTACATATCATATATGATAATACGTATAGTATCTTAGACTATAAAGCTGGGCTGACCCCTGATCAATGATTATACTTGATGATAAATGATAAGCGCAGCATACTTGACAACTGACCGCTTGAATGCCACGCCGTTCAAAACATTGTGATTTGACACGGACTATAAGCACATAGATATGGAGTCGGATATTAACACAGTATGTGTTTTGGCAGCAAGGCAAGATCATGGCATACAATTGCTTCAGAAGCTATGTAAGTACCAGTTAGAAGCTAATCTAACTGACTTCAAGATCGTAGTGAAAGGCAGAGAAATCAACGTCCACAAATGTGTGATTTCCAGTATGTGTCCATACTTTGAAACCATGATTGGCTCCGGAATGAAAGAATCTGCTGAAGGAAACGTAACTTTAGACACTTTGGACTATGATGTGGTGATGTCAATTGTGGACTATTTCTATGGACGAGAGGTAAAATTTGATTGCCTGAAAGCGTCGGAGGTGATTGATGCTTGTGAATTGTTGTTGTTAACTGATTTGAAGTTACAGTTTACTGAACACATCAGCAATGCTTTTCTATCCGCTGATAATTGCCTTAGTCTGTGGAAAATAGCGGAAAAATATCACCTTGAAAGTTTGGCTACCAAATGCAAGCAGATTATGCTCAGTGAATTCAAAGAGGTTTGTCAATTAGAAGAATTCATGCTGTTGTCATTCGGAGACGTAAAAGCGTATATTTGTGAGGACATTCAATGTAAACGGGATGATGTTTTGGAAGCTGTGTTGAAGTGGGTTTCATATGACGAAGACTCTAGGATTGAACACGTGCATGCCCTCATGGTCACAGCCGATATTACAAAATGCTCCTCAGTGTGTTTATATCAAACAAATAAGACTTATAAGAATATTCTTACTAATCCTGCTGTGAGGGAACTGATAATAGACGAAACCACTAAACGACTCTATCAAGCTGAAACAAGGAAATCGTCGAGAGTTTTTCTTCTAGGAGGAATGGAAAAATATGACAAGGAAATAAATGATTGCTGTTGGGAAATGGACTTTTCCGATGGTGATGAGCCAAGCTTTATGTGGAAAGATTTAATGACCATACCCAGTTCATTGAAGTGCAAGCAAATGACAATGGTGAATACACCTGATGGCTTTGCAGTGGTCTGTGGGGGTGAAGGGTTGAACACTAATTCCATGTACAATTGGGAATCTAAATCGTGGTCACACCTTCCAAATACACCAGTGAGTATTCGAAATCCCAGTGCCACATTTTGTGATAATGGAATATATGTTCTTGGAGGCGGTACAAGTGGAGACCAAAAACATGATGTCTATTTTCTAGATTTTGCAAAATCGATTTGTGAAAAACAGCCTAATATGAAGATATATGAGCGATGGCCAATCGCAGGAACTCTTCATAGGAATATATATGTTGTTAGTCGTGTGAGAAGATCGTTTCACACTTTTCAAAGAGGACGACAGTGGGAAAAGTGTACAGAACATCCAGTTGTAGAAGGAACCACGACAGATCAAAGTCCATTGCATGGTGCTCAATTCATTCCCATAGGACAACTTTTATATCTAGTTGGTGGTAAATACAAAATTTGTAGCTACTATGACCCTAGTGCAAACATGTGGACTTTACTTAAAAGACCTGACGATAAGAGGGAATTTGGCGCTACTTTTAGTTGGATGAATAAAATCTACATTCTTGGTGGCAATGATAAACCTACTAATACAGTAGAAATCTATGATATAGAGAAAGACACGTGGGAGAAAAGTTCACAAACAATACCCAAAGCACTATGCTTCGCAAAGGCATTTGTTGTCAGTACATGATGCATGACTATACGCAATCACACCTCATGGTTGAATGCTAGAAAATGACAAAATGAAAATGGTTAAAGTGAAAATGTTCTGGATGATAGACACAAACAAATAGGACTTGTTCATTCAAACTATTTCTTAAATAGTATAGGACTTGTAAAATTGTGCTTTTTTTGTATTATTTGTTTTATTTTTGCTGTTGAAATGAATGTAACTCTAATGATTAATAAATGGAAGCTATATATTAGTAGACTATAGTTTGGCTTTAAATGAAGAAATATGTCTCGGTTTTCTGTAATGTCTACCCAAATAATTTTTAGCTCCAAGTGACCCACCTAAAAGGTTGTGGGCAGAAAATGAGTAAACCTGACTTCCACACAGACGGCCCCAAGTAACAGCACTAAATGGTTCAAATCGTAGGGCCACATGTTATTGTATTCAGATTATCTATGCCAAGAAACAAACAAAATATGGGATATGGGATTTAATGCTTAATTTGACTGTTGGAGGATTCATCAAAACGCCAGCCGGTAAATTGTATAAATTGTGAAATAAAGCAAAAGCCACCAGCATCACAAGGTACACGTTCCTCAGAAAAGTAAGTTGTTTGCTCACAAAATAAATCCAAATTGAATAACATATACTCGCACAAAATAGTGTTGTCAATCCTGAAATGAAGTCAAAACTGATTTGGTTACTAACCCTCCGCCATGCTGGTTCAGGTTTTTTGATGGGGCGGACAACGAAAGTGAGGTTCAGGTATTTTGCTTAATGGCAATCGGCTAAAAACTTATTTTTCTTTAAAAATGTCTTATCTTACCAGAAGGCCATAACGCCAGTTAGTTCAGGTGATCCCCCAGACCCCCAGGAGTACTAACCTGGATCATCATAAATCTAAAAGTAGATCAAAAGCGTCGTTTATATGTGAAGCACATGTCCTTGAATGGTGTGATCCCTAAAAGCTGTCCGAATGAAACTACATCAATGTAGAGAGAGCGACGGAAAGCCGTGTTTTTGAATGTCTCCCACGTGGGTAGCCCCACCAGGATATAAGCTAATCCCTGTTTAAAAACAGCTGGATTTAGTGAGTTGAAAGAGTGAATAGCGATTACCCATCCGGTACTGGATACTTTAATCCATCTTTTGGTGGCTTCCATTTGAAGAACTAAGACCCCTTCCTTTCAGTGAGATAAAGATGAATTAGAGAACTTCTTTTTTTAACCTAACAGAGATTACTGTAACTATTTTAGCACATACTCACTGGCCAATTCTAACCAGTTGAATGATAATGTATGGAACTTTTATACCTGAAAAAAGTACTAGATCTACGACATGTTGTTTTAATGAGTAAACGTATAACCTAAAATTCACTCCCCAATTTGACAGTTACTAATTGGTGTTGATTCTGATGAGTTTCTGTTCATTTGAAAACAAAAGTCGCCGGGAGTTACAGCTGCAATATGTCAATTTTTATTTGATTTGTGAACTTTATTGGAGAGTTTTCATGGTCGTAAAAAACGCGCATCACTATAATACTGGTGACGTTATGGATATTTTTGCTAATAGTTAGATGGTGAATTATTATTACGGGCCCACAGGTCATGTCTAACAGATGGCAAAAAATCAGGAAATCTGAAAATTTAAGAGCGTTGTTTTTCATGGTGCCACGCCCACTTCCACCACAGTAACTATAAGAGATGTGGCTCACGTGCAAGTCCATTTTGCAGATCATGAATCGACGTAAACATGACCGATTTTCATCGCATACAAGTTAACAATCCCTCCCACGCCGTCAAGGTAAACTTCTTAAAAAATAGCAACATTTATCTGCATGTTTCATCGTGCGTGTTCTAAATTTAGAATATTCAGGGTATATATATAGCTCACATTTGCTAGATAAGCCAAACCCACAAAAATAACTTAATAATGTTTTCTTTATGGGAGCTTGCAGTGGTCTTTTTTAAAAGTTTTGGTAGGACGAGAAATGGTCTCATTACAAAAGTGGACATTTTCAAAGGTGTGTTCTAATCATGAGGTTTGTACAGCATACCCACCAACACTCACGGGCTTTCTATCACCTTTCAAATGCTATGACTGCAAGTGCCTGTCATTTACGTAGCATTTGCGCGGTCCCCGTAGGAGGGGAAGCCATTAACGGGGCCATTGTGGACGACAGGAGTGTTTGCCGTACAGATGGAAATGCCCTGTCAATCGAATTACACTAACTACATGTGCTAGGAACATACAATGGAACCTCCAATTTTGACCATCTCTCAATTGAGACCACTTCTCTATTTACACAACTTGAAACCAGAAGCGTACGGTATTTATGGAGTGTCGTGGCAAGTGGATCAAACTAACTAGTAGGAGCATGCTGTGTGACCTCCAATTAAGACCATCTCTTAATTGAAATCACCCTCTATTGAGACCACCCGGGGCCAGTGTCGTATTTGCTGTGCAGATGGAAGTGCAGTCACAATTGGATTAGAATAACTAGTAGGACTATACAACTGCACACCTTTTCAATATATGCTGTGTGAGATAGACTTTAGTTTGCTAATGCGGTAGAGTGGATAGGGAGTTGGACTCATGATCAGCAGGTTGTGGGTTCGATTCTCGGTCGGGTCTGGTTGTGGTTGTTGACGTTGAGCAAACTCATCCCTAAACAGTTGCATACTGCTCTGTGGTACTTACATGTCAGATAGGTACAGGCCAGGTACTTGTAAGTGATTGAGGCGCCTGTGGTACGGTCGATATACGCAGCATGATCCCAGGGAGTTGAGAAAGGCCATATAGTGTGGCAATGATGCCAATGACCTGGTGTGAATGTGAAGTCGCCAGAGCACATGGCATCGTGAGAATGGGAATATTCTGTTGAAATGTTTTTGTTGGATCGTAACTAAGCGATTTATTCATTTTTTAAACGATTACAAGGAAAATAGCGTGTCAAATTCACAAAACTGCATTCAAAATGACACCTTAACATTTTTTTACTTACCGTGGAGATGTTACCATTTTCAAAGAATTAAGACAGATAGTGATGTTTCAGAAATTTGCTACCGCATTTAGGAAATTTTGTGATGTTTCTAAGCTTATTACCAAACCCCAGGTAGTCTACTGACGAAAATAATCAATACACATGAACATCATTTTTGGTAACTACAGTAGACACTCATTTCCTCGAATCTGTAGGAGCAACTGTAAAAATTACCGAAGCAGCCAATATTCGAGATAACTAACTGCAACAAATTTATTGTTTCTGGTTGAAAAGAAAAGAAAGCAACATCGATATAACAGAAAATACGAGATAACGATACTCTACCATAATTAATAATGACCACAGACGAAAGGTTTACCTCATAACATTGGTTCACAAGTTCCAAAGGCTGTCTCCGGTGAGCCTAATATTTCAGGAAAAGCCCATTTTCTGTCCGTCTCAGAGGACCGTTAGAATGGATCGCCACTGTCAAAAGTTATGAGCCCCTTATCGCAGAATTCAATTTGTTTTCAGCGCCATTGAAAATATGCAATGTATGATTTGTCACAAAGGTGATTGGACTGAACCTTTAACATGGTGTAATGCGATGTGAACAGGGCAGTAAAAGTGCTTACTTTCGATCACCTATAAATTGATTAGCAGCGGAGAATTTGATAAAGTGTAAATGGTACTGGGCCACACAACTAAAGGTTAGGTGGGCACATGACTTTGCTGTGCTGTTATTCTGATCATCGAAAGCGATAGACAGCTTTTAACATGGTCTGGGGAATCGCCAGCTATGATATAGTTAAGGCTTCCAAGACAACTGTTGGAAGTCAGCCACAAGTTTGCAAATGAGCTCCTCTGATTGGCTGCTAGTAACAGTATAGGTTTTGACTGTGGCATTGCTAATGACACAGAAGACTGGGGTGTACTTGATGCATGATGGGTAAAAAAATGACACACCGAAAGTCTTCTGTTGTTTGTATGTTCTTTTGTAAACGGGCCACACTGGGTTTGGAATACCGTAGAACCTCTTTATTGAGCCCACTCTCGAGACTACCACCAAGTCGTCTGCATGAAGAGATGATCTTTTATGGGGCAGTGGTCTTTCCATTAAGATTTCTGACTGCGTTGTGGAGGTGTGCAGGTGGACATCACGCCCTGCCGATATCTACCAAAGTCGGACATTGAATCACATGCTAGTGTGATAAAAACAAATAAATATTTCTTCAATGCATGGAACTTTCACCATGATCGGAATTCGAAAATGAGTGTAAATTGAGAAAGCCTATCCATAGAAACGCTGTAACGTTTCTTCACAGAAATCCAATGAAGCTATTCCAATCAAGGAGCCTACTTGTTTTGGAGAATATGGTTTACTTTGTGACATTTTCTGTGGGAAACATTGATAATCAATGGAATTCAATTACTGCATGACATTTTGCTTCAATTGTTTTTTAAATGAAAAGTTGTTGTTATTGTTTCTGCTGTTGTAGTTGTTGTTTACGTTGATTCCATTGTTTTCATCGTTTGTTGCTGTTGTTAATGTTTTTGTTGGTAATGTTGTTGTTGTTGTTGTTGTTGTTGTTGTTGTTGCCGTTGCTACTGTTGTTTTTTGCTTCTATTGTTAATTGTAATTGTTGTTGTTGTTGCTGCTGCTGCTGTTGCTGCTGCTGTTGTTGTTGCTGCTGCTGCTGTTGTTGTTGTTGTTGCTGTCATTGCCGCTGTTGTCATTGCTCTTGGTGTTCACACAGAAGAACCTGAAAATCAGACCATTTCTATAAAAATACCACCTGGTAAATAAGACCACTTTGCTCTGTCCATTAAGATTGTGACCGCTTAAAGAGGGCCAACCGAGAATGTCTGCTGTATGGTGGGATTGATGTAGATATTTGCCAAAAGAATCTGATCAATTTAGATTTTGGTAAGAGATATTCATGTAGGTATCAAAACAGGATTCTTAACTCGCATAACCTTGCAAAGTCCACGTTCCAATAATCAGGTCTTTTCCAGGAATTATTTAGCACAGTTTAAACCCAAATTGCAGTGATACTTGCATTTCCATTTTCCAAGATCATATGCATGTCATACAAATTGTGGATGGAATGATTTAAGTATCTGAGAAGACAGTGAATTATTCAACCTCTATGATAGAATCCATTCAATGCAGGCTCCCACTGCGGACTCTGTGATCCAGACATACCTCATGCCGTGTTTCTTACGATGGACTCCACAGGATACAGTAGAACATCCTATTAAAACCGCCTTTTTATAGATGCCACTTCTTTATTAAGACCATTTTGCATGACCCAAGAGTTCACAAAACCACTAAAATTAACATCTAAAAAGAGACTACCTATCTATTGAGGCCACTTGACGCTAGGCAATTGGTAGTCTGAATAGATAGGTTACACTGTACTCACTTGATTCAATAGTACATGCTATTAGTTCTTGCAATTTATATGATTTAGATATCTGGTGTTATGACCTCAACTTCTTAGAAAGTTGTTTAAAAGTTGTTGTACATGTATATACTGGATAATAGATACCTGTTTGTCTGTTTTGAGTTCATGCTGTTCTATGGTAACACCTACATGGTATGAATAATAACGAATGTTTAACTACACTGTTTCCAATTATTATGAATATTATAGTCACCTTTTCTCCATCACATACAACATTTATATGATTCACAGTTGTAATGCCCCCCCCCCCCCGCCCCCTCCCCCCTCGGGCAGGCCTCAAGTGGTCTCAATAGAGAGGAGGTCTATTTAATTATACGCAGCTTTATTAACGTTTTGGACAACGAGAGAAGGTGTCATAGAAATGGTCCTCATTAGAACTTCTAAGGGACTAGCGAATTTTCAAACACAAAATAATGCTCCTCACAACATATTTAGAGGTCTAGTAGTTTGCAAAAAAAAATGACACTTCCTTCGTTAACTCTAGAATCACGACTTCACCTTCTGTCTTGGAATACTATAACAGCTTCTAAATTTTGTGGCTGAACTTTCGTTTTTGATTGGTTTAACTGTTCCAACGGCCCTGTTTGGGAAATTTGAAGTCCAGGAATGAGCTACGTTTAGACCAGTCCTTTGAGTTTAGTTAAGATAAGGTAATGGTATTTCAGAGCCACTTGAATATATCTTTCAGCCATTAATTTTGGCAGTAACTGGTTTGCCATGCATACTTTGGTGCAAATAGAACCTTCAATTCAGACGACCATTATATTGAGACTATCGCTATAATAATACAGTGGAAGCTCCAATTTAGACCACCTCTATATTGAGACCACCTCTACAATAAGACCACTTTTCACAGTCCCAAACCTTCGTAGGCTATCAAATTGAACCTCTGTATAGAGACCACCTCTCTATTGAGACCACCTAACACTGGTATCAAAGGTGGTTCCAATAGAGAGGTTCTACTGTACTTTTCCCGTTGTCTCAGCATTCATAAAAAAGACAAAAAGCGGACCAACTCTCTAAGAAAACCACGTGATGACAGTCCAATGAAAGCTCACAACCAATGGACCACGTGATTGTGCAATCGTCGCCTCGTTGTGGTCTGACTGATGCGACTCCCAGGCTCAGCAGAATGGATGAAACAGGCACGTCCTTCTGACCAATCAGACGCCTGATAAGTTAAGTTGATGGAGTGACCTTACCGGCCCGTGACAGAGAGATCTTACTAGATAGTGATGGAGTGAAGTGTTTTCTATCGGAGAGAGGAAGATGTGTTTACATCATAGACTGCACATTTTTAACCATAGCAGAGTTATAGAAATAACGAACGTGTCAATTGCAATTGTCACATGTACAATTGCAATTATTGTACTTATTGCCCTTAAAATGCCAATGCCCTTAGTGTTTTTTTATTGCTGTTTGTATAACTGTTGTACATAGCACTATTGACAGCAACAAGCCTATGAATATCCACGCTATCACCACATTGGTGCAACACAATCATCTAAATGATGCATACGAGCTGTCAGCTGCATATTATGGTAAGTCCAGGGTCTAATGTCCCCTTGATAACTCTGACATTCTGTTCACAAACACCAAGTCCTTCATTTCCTAATCACCCGCGGTAATGAACACGCAATTAGGACTTCTACAGGGGGTCTGAAAATAATTATTATGTTCTTGAGTCATTTACACTGTTTTTCTGTCACTTTTCTAACATGCTATTGATATAAAGAAGTGATTATATCAATTGGTAAGAATCGTGTCCCTTAACTGTTGGTTCAAAAACACATGCGTTGCTGTGTCACATTTATCTCATAAAGAGTCCTTAATTAGGGAACGTTCTGCCATAATTTCCCCGAGAGTCTGTCATAATGTCCCCCTAAAAGCCAGCCACAACGTCCACAAGAGCTGATATTGTGTTCAACATACACGATGTCCTAAAAATAGCTTTAATGATCTTATGCCCTGCGGAATGTATCTTTCATAGTTACCTGTGGCAAAAGTGACAGGCGTCCACATAAGACAGGTATCCTTAAAAGATACGTTCACTTTATATAATTACAGTAGGAATAATGGGAAACGTGAACACAAGACAGGTGCCGCGTTAGAAAGGTTCCACTGTATACGTTAATCACACTACAATTAGGGGACAGTCTGCCATAATGGTCCCAAGAGTCTGCCATAACGTCCCCTAGTGGGACGCCTGTCCTTCGGCTTTCTCTCTGATGACAATTAATCTTCGGTAAAGGGGTGATAATAACTTCATCACAATAACTTTCCTATTCGGGGCTGAGACACAGAACCTCATCAGCAGCGAGGGGTCCCTGGGCGCCCAATTTGTGAGGATAAAAATGTAGACTAACACATGAGTGTAAAAGTGTCATATGTTTCTTATTAACGAAATCTAAAAACCAACTGTCACAACAACTTCTCTCACTAAAAAACAGTACTTCAATCTCTATCTCATAGTAAACTATTTAAAATCTTTCACAGTATAATGAGCACATGCATTCATGAGGCTACTAACGTAGCCAACTTGTTACATTTGTTACATTATTTTGGTGATTGCAGATCCTTTGTAGGAACTTGTACCTAATCGGCATTTCATTGATTTAGTCATAGTGGAAGAGAAGTTAATTGAACGTTCTCTTCCACTTTGATAATCAACTGTCAAATGTGTACAATGTACAATACAGTAGTGAATTCTAATCTAGTACACCATAAAAGGCAAAAAGCCCACTCACATCACCATTCACCAATGTGAATGGAGCAAAAGCTCCGATTAAGACAAATTCTCAAAAAGAGAGCACCTCTACAATGAGACAATTTCTCACAACCCCACGACTTCGCGAAGACATTGCCTTAAACTTAAAAAAGTGACCACCTTTCTATTGGTAGAAGCCTCAAGTGGTCTTACTAGAGACGTGCTATTGCTGTCCACACACAAACAACTTTAAAAGACACAAACCTCTCATCTTATTCTCTGAGCACATTCTTTTGTGTCATTTATGGCTCATTTGGAATTGCCGGGGGATGTTTGTAGAAATACTTGGCTGCAGAAAACCATTATAATCGCAATTGTGCCTGTCATCCCAACAGATGAGCTCTTTTACCGGGAAAATGACAATGTTGTCATAACAAAATTGAAGCCAAGAGTGCACTAGTCTTGATCAACCAAACCCTTGGTGGGTTCTTCAAACGTCTACAGCGAGAGAGAGAGTGTGGTTGATCGTGACTAGACTGCCGACAAAAACGAAAAGGTGTCTGCTACAAAAGAAAAGATGCCAAACAGACTTGGGGTTAATACAATATACAAATTCAATTGCAATATGTTTAAATGGATTTGCCACAGAAGAAAACGCATCCACAAGACTTCAGGTAAAGTTCACATTTATGAATTGCTCTTACAATTACATGTTGCCATCAAGAACCAAGTAGAATTACCCTAAATCTTTCTTTGTTTGTTACAGGTGAGATTGTGACCACAAAAATGTGACTTGGAATCAGTTATAACACTTCGCATGCAATTGCCATTACAAATACATTCTGCTTTTTAGGGTAAATTCCAATTAATCTTTGTTTTTGCACGAATCAAACTGAATATTGCGTTCTAATTTTCAATATAATCATTCAGACTTATTACTTAATTACATCTCCACTTACATTACTAATTCCGCATATAAGATGAAAGTGAGGAGCTAGAAAGTCATTCATCACCAGAATAAAAAAGAATCATGATGCACCCCCTCCCCCATCCCCAGACAAAGAATAAGCCCAAATCACAGACAAAAGTAATTGCCTAAGCACAAACATCATGTCCTTGCACGGAATGATTACATGTACACGAGAAACAATAAGTTGTATTTGCATGGGATGATAAACTCCGCGCCCTGGGTTTAATTTCCGCTGGGCGCCTTGAGCCACCAGAGGGCACCCTCCACAAATCTCATAACCCCGACCGTAATCATCGCGAAGCCCCTCGAAAGCAGGCAAGTTTTGATAGCACCCAGGAAATGATAGGGCCAACACCTAGAAATAATCAAGTTCACTCGAGTGGTTGACGCCGTTATTTCTGCTCCCTGTCATAAGTGTTGCAGTTGTGATATTTCTTTGTTATTTTGTAGTTAGAAGTGATAAGTTGTTATATGAGAGATGTTTATATTGTAGGGTTATAGTGTTATGATATGATATGACGTAGGTTTGTGTAATAACGTGTAGTTTGTTTAAGAATTGCCAGACTTATTTTTATGCTTGTCTACTACGAAGTATGAGGTGTGGTTTTTACATGAACATAACCATATAGAAATGTCAAGATTCATGCGACTTCACTATAAAATTCACGGGCCTATCTGGGTTTTAGTAACAAAGAGCGGTTTAGAAAGGTTTCGATAAAACAATTAAAGTATTTGAAGATGCAATGTGATTGTTTTCTTCTCAAGTTTATGGGTTGGAATAAAAGCCACCTTGGATCCACCACAAAGCCAAATGCGAGGCCGCCTCCTCTGCCACAGCTTTCCTATTAGGGCCTATTTAGTACTGTATGCTCGTTTTTTTTATCTCATCTTGAATTATTATGTGTTTTACGTCTGGCTTTGAACAGTTATTTTACCGCGAAACAAATGTGCATGCTTCCATGATATTCTATCAAAAGAAGGTTTATATTTTTTTATCTTGTTTGAGGAGGCTAAATTTGTAGCATGCATAGCTGTGCCGCACTGGGGCAATGAGCGCACTCACCGGCCACCAGCAGCCGTTAGAAGCATGGATTCATAGTGTTGATTTTATTAGTATCATTATTATCAGGGGCGTAGCTAGAATTACAAACAATAGGAGGTAAAATATGTTAAAGACAAGGATGCAGGTGAACCCCATATAACCTTTCTATATAGTGTACAGTCCCAGATATAAAGTTTGGAATTTAGCCATTTTTTCATAGTGTCTGAAGCTATTTCAGAGTGAAAACCTTAAACAAAGTATCCCCAAACCTCAGCTTCATTCAGGGTTTGACAAAACAAAAAAAAAGCTCCCCCAAAACATGGTAGGCAGTTGCCTCCCTTGCCTCGTACATAGCTACGGCCCTGCATTGAGAATCACACGGTATTGCCAACAAAACAAGTAATCATGTCTTCAATGCATACAAGTTCCACCGTGACCCTTAAATTACACAAGGACTACCTTAAGAGGTGAGCTTCCTTCCCCCTTAACACGTTCAGTGGCGCCACACTTAAGGTGGTGAGAGCGGCTCGAGTAGCCTCGCTATGGGTTTATTGCACGTGCCAATGATTTAAAGCCACTTGAAGACAATTGCTGTTGTTTTTGAGCGGGGGAATTCTGATAGCAGGTTTTGCAGGTTGAATTATCATTGATTTTGCTGGGGGGAAAATGATGTGAATGCATGAGTTTCGTACTTTGCTTTCAGTCTCTCTTGCAGATCCATTGTTTTTAAAGTTCGGTTGGGATATCAAGCTTTTGTACTCGTGCAATTGATGGCGGATATGTCAAAACCCCATGAAAATGAAACATTTTGGTGGGAAAAGTAGACGGCACCCCCCTTCTCCGGTATGTATATGTATAAGATCTCTGGCACTATATTAACATAGCTGAAAGCAATCTTCCATTCTACCTCATCAAGGGTCCCAATTGGACTTAAACTCACGACCCCATAATCACCAGATCAACATGATACCATCATCCCAAGCTCGCTGCTTGAAATGATGAGAACTGAGGTTGGAAAAGGATCATCTAATGCTGCTTGAGCATTAAAATGCCGATTAATTTGCGTTTATTGCTACAAAACACATTTCAATAAACAAGAGGAGAGTATTTGTAAGTGGAGTGGCAAAACTCATTTGAAATGGTAAATATTTGTGGGAAAAGTGCGAAAATTTGAACGTTGTTTTAAATAAATTCAAACCTACTTGAAAATGTGGGAATATAGAGAAGGATGCTCTCTGCAGAAGAAATTTCCTTTTCTTAAACATTTACATTTACTTTGAAGGAACACAAGCAATACGAAAGAAAACTCATTAGTTTCCATCAGTTGTTACAGCGATCATATTTCATATCTTTCTAGATTTTGCAGCGTACTTGACATTTTTTGTAGATGTTTCACAAATCACTGACAATTAGTATCGGTAAAATCTGCAAAACAGAATCTTTTGCACGATGCATGAGGGGGGGTATATAGCCTTGATGAAAATCCATTCACCAACATTTTTTTTCCTAAATCACCAGTCACCAATACATTTCATTGTCTTTCACCAATCCCCGTGAATGGTAATTGAATAGGTTGCATCACATTTCACACACTTAAATACCGGCAATTCACAATTCACGCTCAAGATTTAGGGCAATCACCAATCACATTTTTGCTATATGATTCCCTCCTGCATGTGTCAAAGACGAACAACAAAATTGGAAAACAAACAACAAAACCAAGCAAACGTGATACGAAAACAAACAACGATAGCACGAGACGCGAACATGAGGCGGGCGGAAATCAGATGCCCTACGTGAGCCCAGAGGGTGTCGACGGTGGCCGCAGGTGATAACCGTGTTACTCCTGCACGCACACGCCCCGTGTGCGTGCATCACACTAATACGATATCTATACACCCGTATGGTGCCTGCTCTAGTTGCATTTCTGATTGTGTGATCTGATTGTTGATGGCATTATTTTCACTTGCGCATATGGGCAGGCATGTGATATGGGTATTCTAACAACTATGCACAACAAAACCTAAGAGAAAGAGGTTGGACGTCAATATGAATCTCTAATTTTCCGACACCTGTCTTACGTGTATACGTTTTGTTTCTTCAGGTGTCCATTTAATGCAGGTTGCACATTACATGGACTGGTTGTTGTTGTTTAAAGCCTTGACTATAATATTGTCAATATTCGAAGCTGTAGTCTATGACTATGCTCTCAATTTTATTCACATGATAATGATTTTAATTGCATTATTATGATTATATCCCAGCTGTTTCCATTTCAGCCAAAGTATATAGATTAAAGTCATATGTATTAACACGTTAATCAGCTAATACAGCTTCCTCAATGAAATGATGATGTGATATCAACTCTGTGTTAGCTTCAGCCCTAAAATTTATAAATAATGGACTCAAAAATAGAAGATAGAGCAGAATCGACAAATTTACACATACAAAACCACATATTACACGATCGAACCTCTTATTAAACACCACCCACGACGGGACTGGCCAAAGGTGGATGTGGTCCCCCTGTGCAGGATCGTGGGGGTCTCTTTTTAGAAGTTTGAAACCTCATTGTATGCTTTTCTCATGAAGGTGGTCTCTATAAACAGGTGCACTTAATCGGAGGTTCTACTCGGCCCGTATCATCATGTTTTCATGTGTATGGGGACACCGTGACAAACGTAAAACACATTTCAGTTACTTAGCCACATGTGCGAAGCTTCTCAAAACACCACATGCAATCCATTTAGACACGTCTTAGGGAGCTTAACCCTGCAATGTCACACCTGAGGTCCACTGAATGCACGCTTGGTGCAGCCTCTCTCAAGGCCTGACGTTTATAGAGGGGGTATATAGCCTTGATGAAAACCCTTTCACTAACATTCTTTGTCTAAATCACCAGTCACCAATACATTTCATTGTATTTCACCAATCCCCAGGAATTGTAATTGCATAGGTTGCATCACATTTCACACACTTAAATACAGGCAGTTCACAATTCACTCCCAAGATTTAGGGCAAATCACCAATCACAGTCTTTGTAATGAGCAAATCACCAATCACATTTTTGCCATATGACCCCCTCTTTATAGTTGACTTTTAGATTGACATTTCCACGTACATGTACATTAGAACCTTTCTATTAGAACCACCTTTGGGACCAGTGTCAGGTGGTCTCATTAGATAGATGGTCTCTATAAGGAGGGTCATTTTGGTCGCTTTTTGAAGATTTGTAATCGTGAAAAGTGGTCTTAAGATAGAGGTGGTCTCAATAAAGAGTTGGTCTTAATTGGGGGCTCCACTGTTAAATACTCGTTGATGTGGACACCTTTTGGAAAAGTGAGCAGTGTTCATGTAAGACAGGTGTCACTCACCAAACATAAATAATAACCCCCCAGTTTAAACCCAGGCCATGACAAACAAAATCCAAAGTTCGTCCTATCATTTGCACACCTCGGGGGGAATCGAGTTTTAGATGTTGACGTCGTAAATTTCACTCCTGCTAACGCGATTCTCCAAAACTAGAGGTCGCACGCATGTCATTTTAGCCCGCTCCTGTAATGATGTTGTTGTAGAGATATTGGATTATCGCCGACGTGCGCTATCGTGTCTTCTCCCCAGCCCAGACGATAATCCTATCTGTTTACTGCAAAACATCACTCAGCTGTCTCGCCGGCTGTGTTATTTACATGGATTACGTATGCGTGGAGCTTGTATTGATTTTTTGTGTACACGTTGTATAAATGTGTACGCCGTGAGTGTAAGCGTATTCAGGGGATTACTGTTTATTAAGGTCAATTACAAAATTTTAGCCATTATGCCATGATATTTAGTCCCCCCTCCACCCCCACCCCCGCACTAAAATTACTAGATTTTTCTGGGGCTTCCAGCAAAAGTATTTACGTCCTCCAATTTGAGATACACGTTGTTTTTTTACACCTTTGGCCATGATAAATGGAAATCCTCTAAGGGTAACTGTGTACTCATACAGGAAAATGTAGAAACAGACTCAACTAGTGATGATAGGCTATATACGTACTTGTTAGGGTAAATGGTGATTGAGCTCTTCTACATTCCACGTGTCTCGGCCCATTCTCCCTCTGGTAATAAAACCCCAGGGTATGTCCCTACAAAAGCTGAATCACATTCACATTTGTCTCTAGAGCTGCACAACAAAGGATTTCGGACATTCAAGTAGTAGATACCAGAAAAACACCTACCCATATCATCACTGGATTTCATGAAGTTATTAAATGATATTTCACTGCTTAAGTGTCACGTGATTAAGATGACGTAACCCAAAGATCACGTGATACCAAAATAAACATGGCGGATGCTGTGTAAAACTGTCCGTTTGTAAGCTAATTATACCCAGTAGTATGATTTCAGTTAGTATGTATATTATACCAGTTTGAAATCTTCACAATTTCTAAAGTGTGACAGTGATGCCACTGCCCTGATGCCAAAAGTACATGGATACTGGAGACTGTCCGCATTTATATCTGTATCTGTCATGCTGCTCACAAGTCGATTGATCTTGATGCCACGATTCATCTTGGCTGGCAGATGGAGATAAGTTGTGTTGATAGTGGCTAATCAGGAAATAGATGGCCTTTTGGCGGGACCTGGTATTACACGTATAACTTATGTGTTGAATATTCATTTGTTCAAAGTTCTGTAAATCATCTTGAGTTATACGTGTACTTTTTAACCAATATTTTGAAGCTACCTGAAGCTTTCGGCCATCTTCACACGGCCTTTTTCCCACAGTGCACTAGTCATCGGTTTTACAAACGGAGCTTCAGACCACACGTGAACAAAAATGTGGGGGCACACGAACTTCATGCCATATATGACAACATCCTGCGGGCCAAGGTCATCGCACCACGAGTGCTACGTAAAAATGACACCTTTATAAAGAGACCGCCTCCATAATAGTTCGAGCCAATCAGCGCAAAGCTCTAACAAATTTGGAGAGTCTTATGATCTGCCAATTTTCTTTGACTCCTCCTCCTCATTAATATTTGCACAATGTATTTACAAGATTTCCTTATCTTTATATTCACAAATTATAAATATATATATCGTTGAATTCTTAGCTTTTAGTGAAAATAGTTTTCAAATATTCATTTAAAAGGCATTGCGTTGTTTACTTCCTGAAGACTGGTGCACAAAGGGTAGTTCAAAGGGAGGTCAAATTTACCTAATGCATTATGCATATTTTGATCTAATAGGCATGATCTCAAGGGCTCAAAACAAGTTTTGAGCAATGAAGTGAGCCCTTGATATTCAGGATGACAGCCCCCTGCGTGTTCTGAAAGCACTTACTACCTATAGGACGATCATAAACACAATATCTGTACACTCTGCCCCACGTGGTCACCTTATAATGGTCAAGTCGATACTGCAAAAACGTTTACTGCTGATGTACGAGTCCGTTATGGCGTGTGGTGATGTTTGCGTTATGTTGAACACTCCCCTGGTGGTCATCACTGACACTAGATAAACCGTGTATTTGTGTAGTGGAACTGGCTTTGTGTACGGGTACGTGAATGTAGCATGTCCAATGTGTCATGGGAGATCTACTTTTAAAATTATGTAACAAATACATTTTTTAAAAATGAGTTGATACCTTTTAGAACTTGTCGTGTTCTACTTGGCAGGACTTCGGTTAATGTCTAATCAGCTAGTATTGACATGCCAAATGAAAAGAAAACTTCGCATGGAGTGTACTACAGTGGAGTCCCAAATTACGGCCACCTCTGTAATGAGACACCACTTATGGTTTCAAGCCTTGATGTACAGAGAAGTAGCAACGCCCATAGTAAAAAAAACCCACTCTATTAAGGCCATTCAAAGCCGCCCCCCCATGTGGCCCTTTTTATGCCTTTTAAATAGAGATGCCCTGCTGTACACGCACTCCAATGCAAATCTACCAAAACCGACAAAAGCACATGTGACAACGAACCACAAGTGGCCGAACACTCTCGCAAACAGCCTGACATTGAAGTTACATGGAGACAAACAACAGCAGCAAACAACATCACAGCAACCGCCACTGTGCATATAGAACGCATCGATGGACGGATGACTCAAACGCCTATTACAATTGAGGTAGAAAGTAACAATTCATCAACTTGTGGGTTGACAAGAACAAAAGAACCTGTCTAATAATGCAACCTGTCGGCTCTCCTAAACAGGTGTCAATAGAAAAGGTGGCTGTACACAAATCTATAGATTTTCACGGAGTATAAACCCGGCCTTGGTGAATACTATCTAGACCTATTGTTAAATGTCACGGTTCACTAAATGCCATGTCATGTTAGTTCTTAAGTACTGTTTGTTTCTGTCATTTTATTCTTCATTCTTGACATTGCAAGATCCTAAACAGTGATATAAAATTTCAATTTATATCTTAATTCATACATTCTAAATTCCTCTAATAATTGATGTCCTCCAAATTATGTTATTATTGTTTTGTAGAAACGTTGTGGTTTGCATTCAACTAAAGTGCATTCAAATATTAAAGTTTCTTCTGTCAAGTACTACAGTGGTCTTTTATCATTTTGTAGCTTTGAGAATGTTTATGAAGATTTGGGACCGAGGGCAATGACCATTAAATATTATAGCAATGGTCGTCTGTGTGTGTATCTGGTCAAGTCCATTGTGTAATCGCCGTCCCACTAATATGTATGATAAATCTTTAAATTTCGTCAAAGAAGCTTGGACCATCAGCTTAAGAAATATCTTAAATGCGTGTAAACTATCTGACTATGGTTATAGTCTTAACTTTTAACATGAACAAGACAATGGGATCTAGCATTCATTTTATATTATGTACTTGAATTCATATTTATTTTGTAAATAAAGGCTTTTGAGTCCAAATAAAATCACCAAACATAATATACTGTTTTTTAAAATAATATCGGAGAAGGTAAAGCTTTGGACGGTCGTGGACTCGAACTCACGATCTCCTGTTCACACCAGACCGATCATATGTGTGCAGACAGGCGCTTTAGACCAGTAGGCTAATCTCCCTGTATGTCCAGTGGCATGTCCAAGTCTGGGCAGGTTCTAATCAATTACGGATTAGTATGGACTCTGCCACTTGTAGTTCTATTCCTGTCTCACTGCTTCATCTGGCCTTTATCCCCCAACCTTTCTACTACGTCAAGTGCACGTGCCACTTTCTATAGGAGGCCATGCTGCCCTAGCCCACTTTTTTACTTATTGCAAAACTATGCCAATGTACTTACTTGGTACATTTTGGGGTGTTGTGTAAGGATTAACTGTAATCCTGCACTTTCTTGGTAATTGACGTTTCCACATTTAGATAGACCCCAATGACACACTTTGCTGAACCGTCATGCTCTAGTGCTCTTTGTCACATTGTCAAGGTTGATGTGCAGCAAGGCTGGCACATGTTGGTCAATAATTAAATGATAAAGGTAAAGGTCGGTATCGGACGGTGCTAATGTTTTGGGTAGGCTGGGTGTGAGTGGCCTACTAGTACAAGATATATATGTCCCTAAAACATGGGTGTCCGCATGGAAATGTGCCAAAGTTTCACCAAACACTATAGTATCTACATTTATCATGAACCTCATGTCCACACTGCTGTCAGTTGCTAATCCAGAGCATCGGAAAAGGAGTGTGTGGGTTTGTGAGTGTGGTGTTTACAAGGAAATGGGGGCACTTTGAATCACTTTCGACTTGGGGAAAGGCCCCATTCTCTAGCGTCACACTATCCAAACAATGCCTATTAGATCCCGGTCTATATTCGGCCTCTCTTTCCCACTTCAAAGAAATCCGGACACTACCACAACGCATTTAAACACCACCCAAATCGCTCAACACTCCATCCACGCCAACCCTCTACTATACACCTCCATACACCACCCACCCAGACTATATTGTCTCTCAACCTTTGGGGAGAAAGTTATAAACCAATAGCAAGCTGCCAAGACCGTCTTTGAGAAGCCATTACGCAATTAGCTGTCACAATGGCCCCATCCCGTGCTTGGAATATGGTAACAAGTCAGCAGCGGGCGGCGCTGACGCCACCGCTCCAGTAGACTCTTGCAGTTTGGGGGCACTTGTTAAATAGCGCGCGGTGCCTGCGTTTTTCCGCCCGATAACTCGAGATCGTCGTTAACAGCTCACCTTGCTTGTTGGGTTGTGCTGGCTAAAAGTCATTGCCTCCTGGACTCTTGGATTACTTCTAACTTACGGATATCAACTGAATCGGACGATAATCGGTCCTGGGAGGGATAGTTTCACAGACGTGAATGGATGGAGTGTTCTTTGCTCACGTGGGACCAACTGATGTGTTTTTAACCCAACCGTGGACAGACTTTGTGAAGAAATGACAAATATGGTGCAATTTTGGGATTAATTTGCACTATATCTTTATGTTTGTTTGGTTCTGATATTTGTTGACGACTGAGGGCACAAAGTGAAAGTTTGAGTCTACAGACACGTGTGTTATTTTAAAGTAGGTATATTTAAATAGTTTGGCCTTGCTCTGTATAGACTTGAAGAGAGTGACCACTGATGCTAAGTGACCGCTGTGGTCAGTTGTGAGTAATCAACTGTTTTATGACGGCTATAAGTGTCAGTAATTGGATGTGAGTGCCTGTCAAGTCTTGTCCACACATATTTACATCTATCAAGTACAGCAATATTCAAAGACAAACACAAAAAACTTGATATTGTAACAATATAAAAATGACTGATATTGATGACTCTTTCTCGCAGTATATGGAGCTATATCGCATTGCCTCTGCTGGGAATCGAACTAGGTACATGTACTTGGCGAATGGCTGCCGAAGTGAAAGTGGTCCTGGGTTCGAGTCTGGCAGAGACTATGTAATATAACCCTTTGGAAAAACTGTGTCTATACAACGCGCTTTACAGCCAACTGGGACTAAGGCACCGTGGGTGGATACGGGAAAGTTGTTTTGAAGTATCTATTCAAAAGTTCACTTAAATTCAATTTCATATTCAGTTTGAAAACAAATCTCTTAATTCAAATTCTTACAAACCTGAAAAAGACCCGTGCATTAACAGAAAGCACAGTAATAGATTTTCCAGTGAAGTGACACAAAAAAAGCAGGAAAAAGAAAACACCTCTCACGTCCATTTGCGCCCTTTGTGCATGTTTTATGCGGCTGGGTTGCAACCTGTTATGAGTAGTTGCCCTGCTGTTTGGTTATGGGTTTCCTGATTGATTCACCATTAGGCCCATTAAGGCTAAACGGCCTAGATTGTGGGGTTCACTGAGCAACTACAAGTTAAGTGTGTATCAAGTGTTGGTTGAGATAAATCAAACACATAATATATGGCACGCATGGCTAATTGCTGCTACTAAGGTGTGATTTATTTCCGTATACATGTTACATGTGATGTATACAGTAGAAACTGCTGTAAGGCTATTCTGTAGACTGGCTTGAAGAGGTATTAACACAGAGGTGGTCTGTTTATAGAGGTTGGCGGTGTCTCTTTACGAAGGAATGGCACCGGGAAAAATGTCTCATTATAGAGGTGATCTCTTTATAGACGTGGTCCTAATATGAGGTTCTACTGTAGGTTTACGTGTTATGTCCATTTCGATCTTACTCGTGGAGCAGATTTTGTGTTCGCGTGCACATTTTTGTGTTTTATATCTAGTTTAGTTGTATTGCAGACTACCAAACATATTTCAACACATTGCTTTACCCCCCAAACATTGCTATGAAAACTCTTGAATATAATTCCACGTAAGTGTTCTATTTGGTTTGTAACAGGTTGGGTTGAGATTGGTCTTTAAACTCATCCATCTAATAAAAATAGTGAGCAATTTAGTTTAGTCTAATTTTAATCTGCTCACTTGCGTCTTAATTTCAGTTCAGTTTAATCAGACGTTTCAATTTCAATCAGGATTAGCTTGTATCAATGTCAAAATCATGATCTAGCCTATTGAGAATCTTAGAGTTAGTGCAAGATAGCTCAATAAACAAAGAGGATGTTGTTAAGACCTCATCCACAGGCACTTCCTCCGTGCAATCGCCTCTGACGGAATATAGATGTTGTGAAAAATTTAGTAATTGAGGTTGATCTAAACATATTTGCGCATAACATTCGCTGTTTATAAACGTGCCTTGCAGTCACACGAGACTCGCATGCATAGTTCATGCAGTATTTCGAGGTATAGTGTCAGTATTTTAGTTTTATGTTCGGTTTTGATGAATGAACGTGTTACATTTGTAATGGAATTGTAATAAACCTTTCAAATTAAAAAGGAATTGTGACCAACACTAAATTCAGCCTATTTTGATAGAACTTCCCATAAGTATAGATAACCGTGTGAATGACTTCCTTGTGACTACAATGGTCAAGTGATGTGAATTGAAGTTATTAGCAGAATGGTTTAAGTTATGATGTCATTTTGACTGTTCTTGGTTAGATAAGACTGATTTTTTTGTGAATGAAATTAGTGATGTTTGTTTCCTTTATTGAATTAGATTCTCAAACGTTTGTTTCAAAGTGTGGCTGTGGAGTGGAAGACCTACAAGAAGGATTTTATTTACCGTACTCTGACATGAGAATTTAAATAATGTCTAGTTCAACTGTTCTTTCATGAATCGCTTCTTTCAGAACCAATGGCCATTATATGCCTGTATTCCGCCAGCATGTGAATTCTTATAATATGTTAATTCTTATGATATATGATTTTTAGATAAAACAATGAGTTCTTAAAATTCAGTTTTGGTTTAGTTTAAGTCATCCTTTTTTAGTTTTGTTTAATCGCAGAAATTCTAAAACCAATTTACCCTTAAGTTTAGTTGATTCAAACAAGTTGTCATTTCATGTGGTTAAGTTTATTTGGCGTCCAACCAAATTTAGTTGCCCGTACTCTGCTCTGTCAAAAGCTGGTAATTTCACGAAATCAACTTTATTAATACGCATGGTGTTTGCCAGCTTCAGTCAGCAATAATAAAATCACTGTCTACAAAGCACTTGTAGCACAATCAAACTTTCCAAAGCAACACTCCCCGCAGCCTAGCAATAAACTACAGCTTGTACAAATAACCAATTAGTGTGGCCGAGACGTAGGACCTTGACCATGCAAACGGCAAATGGGACCAGAACGACAAGTGTGATGGATTCAGAAGACCTTGTGACCGAGGCTAAGAATCAGTACGCATTATCCATTATATCACCCTGTCGAAGACACTTCCCTCTATGCTGGTCTCTGATTGGTCAATAGCCTAATTTAGCCAGGCATAATTTCCCCATAAATGCCAGGGTGAATATTGCCCTCTAGACGCATCCTTTGATTCTTGAAGTCTAAATGGCAGAAGAAAATTTGTTAATTACAATAAGATTCTATTTTTGTTACGGTATAGCAAAGGCCAAAGTAACCGTTAGTAAAATCTCTGCTCATTCTCTTACAGTATTAGAGTATGGGGGATTATAATCTTTAAGCTGTTGTATGCAACCAACCGTGAACTGATACCATTGTACTGAAATGAAGTACAGTTTAACGATTCTTTACGTCATTCAGCAATAATGTTTTGGCAAGATTGTTGCTATATCTTCAAAATATGTTTAACCTAGTGATTTTAGTTTCAGTGATTGCAATAGCTTAAACAATTGTAACATTCTGAATAATGTGTTCGAAACCAGCAACAGGCGATCAGACTACTGGCTATGTGTTATTTGGTGTAGTCAGTTTGTAGCATTTTCCATCAAATAAAACTGTTCGTGAAGATTAATCGTTGTATAATGAATATATGTCATTGTTTTTCGGCCAATATATGCATGAATCAATGCCCTCAGTTGGTCAATATTGCCCGAGCCGAATTCGGGCATTGATCCATGCATATTGACCTCACAACCATGACCTATTTCTTCAATAGACATTGTCAAAGAGTTGGATGTGACTGAGTTGTAATGTAGCGTGTGGACAGATTGAACACTGAGACAAATTCAACTGGTTTGTAACTTAGTGTACAACGACTTACCTATACACTGATAACCTGGATAGTATGTTTAAAAGAGAACAATACATATACTCTTAATATCAAGTTTACTTGAGACACCTCCAAAACTGTGGTGATGTGAATGACTTGTATATACACTGATTAAGTATAGTATGGTACATCTTATAAGAACAAGGAACAGGAATATTGTGTCCTAAAATCCTTCACTTACATTAAAATATCATCACTTTGTAGTCCATAGGTCCTACTTGTTGTAAAGCTGCAAATGTGAATGACCTCTACAAGCATTAAGCTCATCTATACATACAGAACACACGCAGAGAGAAATAGACAATTAGAGAAAGTGCTGACGTACCCAGGATAGTAGGCTATAGATTGATCGATAGTAACTGACTATCACATGGACTGTCCAGAATTTGCCATTTGACTGACCTAATCTGTTGTTTACATCCAAGTGTCATCGTTGTCAGGATTCTGCGTATGTGGCCCTGCAGGCAGCTGGGAGGAGCCGCGATAAGGTAAGCCTTGTTTAGCTTCTGACCACCAATACAGGAGAACCTCTCTATTAGGTCACCTCTATATTGGGACTGCCTCTGTAGGAAGGCCATTTCTCACTGCATCAATCAAAAACCAGATAAATAAACCATCTGGGAAGAGATCAGCTCTAGTTGAGAACAAGCATGGCGGTCTTAATATAGAGGTTCTACTGTATCTTAGAACGTACGCTTCAGTTAACACAAACTATCCTTTTATCTCAGGGGGAAGGTTTGTTTAGCACTAATGCCATATCTTTTAATTGCCCTATCGAGAATGCACCTTGTTAATTTTACACAGACTTCAAGGCTTCTACAGCAGAAACTCTTCATGACTATTGTTATCATAAATGACCAAATACAATGTCTTTGAGTGTGGATGGACTTTTTTCTGTACATCACAACATACATGCGGTAAAACCATTGTTCTAGCCGGTAATGTATGTTGTTATTGCATGGTGCAGACAGCTAGCTGAACAAACATTTTGCCACCAATAGTATTTTTGTAAAGTGAAGCTCTGCATACATCAACAGCACTTCTGTAATAAATTGCAATGGACGCATTCGCGTTCCATCAACCTAAGTAAGATTTGTCATATCCCTCTCAATTGGGTTCGTTTGAAAGACTTCAAGTAGCGTTAAGAATGCTGCGATGACAGCTGTGTGTGTACTTACACACACAGAGCAAAACTTTTACAAGACATCAAATGCATGTTTGGTCAATAGAAATCAGAATAAACCAAAAACAGCTTATACTCCTGCCCAGCAGAAATACGCCATCCAGATGCAACACATGGGAGATTTTTGCCTATTTCGTTAGATGCTGCTAAAGCATCAATAGTGACTGTGCCGTTATTATGAGTGTATTGTTAGCTAACGGGAAGGGTGGCACGTAATATGGACACATGGGACAAAATTGCTGCTCCTTTGCTTCTTTTACACAAAGTACTTTTCACATAAGGATTGCTGGACTTTGATACCTACGTCTACCGTATAAACTCTATGAACTCTATGAACAAACGAACCACGTGAGTTGATCACATGACCACAAACAAAGATGGCGGCGGTCATGTGACAGCAGTCATTGCAACAACATCAAAAAAGTATCACCGACACTAATAGGTATCTAGTAATTCGCACTTCATCACTAGTAATGGAGCCCAAGATGAGCTAAACAGACTTTCTCTGAACTTGAGACCTAGTCCATTATATATTATCTGGCAGTGGTTTCATCTAATGTCCCGTACCAGCCTCCCCTAGACACCCGCTGGTATTGACATGATAATACATATATATCAGTGGTTTGTTGCCTAAACAACTCACGAGCCTCGGCGTTCTGTGAAACAGGCTGTACTTCAAGGCGATGTTGATGCTTTCTCAAGTCTGTACATCAAATGAACAGACTTGAGAAAGCAGCATTTTTACAGTAGACTAATCAATTAGAGCCACCTGTATAATGATACCACCTCTGTAATAAGATCGTACAGTAGAGCCTCCCTAATAGGACCACCTTTAAAACAAGTGGTCTCAATAGAGAGGTGGCCTCTATACAGATGCTCATTTTGGTATCTTTATTAAAGTTTGGGAGCGTGGAAAGTGATCTTATTATAGAGGTGGTCTCAATGGAAAGGTGGTCATAATTGGAGGTTCTACATTATAGTGTGGTCCCAAATTGCTGCGATCGCGTGCCATTGACATCAAATACTACAATCTTTATAAATATATGCAAAATGTAAACCAAATGCAGAGCAGGAATACGCCAGCATTGACCGTATGGATTTGTCGCCAGGTTGATGATAAACATACCACTTTCTCCAAATCAGTCCAAATGGCGTTCCGCTGTTATTGCCGGCTATAATCGTATGAGGCCAGGCACTAATGGACCCTAGACGGGGTCAGAACGTAGGACACTAATCTGGCTACACGTTATACTGTTACGGCTGTACTGTCACCTATTACATATGTGCAATATGTTTTGTATAATGCTAGATTGGTGTTCATTGTTATCCATGTTTGGCAGCAGAACTTTGTCACCCTCAGAAAGAAATTATAGTGCCCACAGATTACAGTGTTTGGCATTAAAATGGGCAATAACGTCTAAATTCAGTTAATCATACAGTAGAACGTCTCTATTAAGACACCTCGTGGGACCGATTTTACGTGGTCTCAATGGAGATGTGGCTTTGGCATGGAGGTTCTCATTGGAATTATTTTGAAGGATTGGGACAGAGAACAGTGGTCTTATTACAGAGGTGGTCTCATTATAGAGGTGGTCTCATTATAGAGGTGGTCTTAATTGGAGGATCTATTGTACGCACGGATCCAGCAACTGTACTTGTGGTCCAAAGTAGGTGATGGATCTTGTCGCACTTTAAGCAGGTATAGTTTCACTTTGGAATGATGTTTGTCACAATGAGAACTGCATGTACGATTTGTCTTTAGATCTGCGTAAATGACACGAAATTCATTATTATAAATCCTGATCCATAAGGTTACTAATCTAACACAATCTCCAAATACATACAAGAAACTGGCCTATATCTCCATCTGTCTGTATACATCTGTCGTGAGAGCAAGACTTGGACCACGACTATAAACCACCACATTTACATTTACAAGTCAAGTCAAACATTGTTTATTATACTGACATGTAGCATATACAATGATAAACATCTGTATGTACTAAATATATATGATGTGTAAGGTTCACTGTACATTATGTGTATAGTAATAGTGGATTTTATTTCTATATGTTCTTTTCTTCACTCCAGCATAGAATGAATAATAGAGTGTGACCTACATGTCTTCTATATTGAGGTCTATACAGGCTCCATATTAGAATATACGGACAGCTATAAAACACACTTTTTTGTGAATATGAAAATGAATGAGCTTGATCGTCATGCACACTGAAAGAAAAACACGCAGTGGGACCTCCAACAAAGATCGTATGTATAAAGAGACCACATCACTAGTAATAAAGCCAGTCCATGTACAAACCCTCATATTAACACGATAAAAGGAAAAAATAAATCTCCATAACGAGACCGTCCCTTTTATTGAGAATACTTTAGGCCAGTCCCGTTGAATATGAGGTTGAACCTTAACATCTCTTAGATTAATGGCAGTTTATTACTTCGAACCAAAGGATAATGTATACAAGTAAAATGTGAGCTTTCATCCATTCTTTGGGCTTACTCAGACTAAGTTTGCCCCCCCCCCCTTTTTGCTGGTTACATGTCAAGGGAGAAGGTTGTTCCTCACATGTATATATACCAGGATAATAAATTTACACTCTAATTTCACCCTTGCTTGTATTTACCGTTTTTAGCACAGAAGGAATTGCGCCCGCAATTCCATTACTGTGCCTCAGGGGCGGACTAATAAGACAAAAATGGTGGCATTAACAGAAATACTGAAGCGTTATAACGGATGACAGCAGTAACGTTTTCTGGGTGATTATACACCAAGGTCATGCTAGCTCCAGGGGTTAAATTAAGAATTAGGTCACATAGATTAATACATTATGATAATCCACTCTCTGGTGAAACATTTCAGACGTCAAGTTGACATCTTATACCGAGAGTACATATGGGCGATGGGGACTCCCAATCGGCAAACTCTTTACAGAAGGATTGCTGTCTATATACTCTACAGCCTATCATACAGCGGAACCTCTAAATTAGGACCACCCAGTAAACTGGATGGTCTCAAGCGGTAGTCTCAATAGTGTCACATGTGACATTGTCATGGAAACGCCGTGCCTCATGACGGCGGGAGCGGGCAGCACCCCAGTCGCTCGCTGAGCCACACTAACTGGAGGAGATTACCTCATTGCACTGGCGATTGGTCCCACTTAATCTGTTAGGCGGATTAGGATGATTAGTCCGGCTACATTGCACGCATCGTATCATTTATCGGTCGTTGTATAGGTTACTTCTATAAAATACAAAAGAAAAACAAAACAAAAAAACATTGCATAAAGTGTAGCTTAATATGAAATTTATAGGATTTCACCACAATGAAAAAGTAACACCTGTTGTTCTATTGTTATTGAAGTCTTTTGTAGTTTGAGTTTTACATTTTGTATTTTAGCCTCCTTCCTCAGGAAAAAAACACAACAACTTATATTGCATAGGAAGATCCAGGAGGCGCATAGGGGTTTTGGGCATGTCAGCGAGCTTGCATGTATGAAACACATAGAATCCACTGGTTGAAAAACGTAACCTGCCCGCGCATGACATGGCCATACGTGAATCTCTTTTGAATGATGCCTGAGTGGACTTTCAATTCTAACCATATCGCCTGTATAGCAAGCACGTTCCTACCACTGCCAGAGGAATGGAATACCCGGGTCAGCTTGGAACAGCATACATAAATGCAAGTGGCTTTTCTTCCCACTGTTTTAATAATTTATTAATTGAATACTTAGAGGGGGTCATATAGCAAAAACTGTGATTGGTGATTTGCCTTAAATCTTGAGCGTAAACTGTGAATTGCCTGTATTTAAGCATGTGAAATGTGATGGAACCGATTCAATTACAATTCCTGGGGATTGGCGAAAGACAATGAAATGTATTGGGGACTGGTGATTTAGAAAAAAAAATAATGTTATAATGTTGGTGAATAGATTTTCAACAAGGCTATATACCCCCTCCTACTAAGGACGAAATAAACGAGTATGTGGGCTAACAGAACACAAAATAGACATATAGATCACACACAAAAATCACCATGCGCCACGCATGTAATAATTGTCCCATTAGCGCCATGTTTTAATCACACATTTTCTGCTTTTATACCTCATATTCTGCATGGTCTTATTTGCTTTAAATGCATAGTGATCCCTGTATATTTTACGTTTTTGACAGTACCATATTATGACGTTTCAATGTTTAGAATGTTAACTAAAGTTAGAATATTTGTTCTTGTCCACTTGACCTTCCTCAATGTCAAATATTAAAGACAGATTGCTGCAACAAGTTACACAGACACTGGGAGGTTTAAAAAAACAACATACAGCACAGATTTGTACTTCACAAAACCAAGAACCCATTGACCAAGACAGCAGAGGATCAATTCTGTAAAGATGATTCTCCACAATGTCACCATTTCAGTGATTGTTTGCAACATGTACACAGCAGAAGACAGCAACAGTTACCCCAAGTTAACAGCACCTAGCACACATATACATAGCACATAATAAAAAAAGCCCCATTGAGCAGCAAGACTCACCATCAATATAGGCTGAAACACGGGCGTGAGGTGTGAATGTTTGCATCAACACCTATGTCACAGCTCAAACCCATTGTCAATGATTTCCAATAGAAACAGTGACACTCGCAAAGCGTGAATTACGTGACTTACGCGTGTGTAACTTTGACATGGTCGATATACAGTGGAACCTCTCTGTTAGGGCAGCCTGTATAATAGGGGCTGACCTAATGTGGTTTTAAATGAGAGGTGGTCTCTTTTTGTGTGTTGATGTTGGTTGCGTTATAAAAGGCTGGGGGTGGTAAGGTGTGTTTTTCTATAGGGATGGTCGTATTGGAGACGTGGTCTTGATATGAGGTTCGGCTATATGTATTTGTATGTTTGTGGGGGTCGAAGTCCTATAGCTTTGTAGGAGGTGCTGTAATGTAACATAGCACCTATTGTTATTGAAGGCGATTGTGATTTCATGTTTAGTTACTGGTCTTTGTATCTACAGTTACTTCTATAAAAGCCATAAAAACCATTGTGTAAAGTGTAGCCTATTATGAAATTTATAGGATTTCACCTCAATGTAATGTAACACCTATTGTTATTGTAGTTTGAGTTTTACGTTTTGTATTTCAGCTACCTCCTCTTAGAAAAAAGAAATCGTTGCGTAAACTGTAGCTTATTATGAGCCTTACGGGTTTTCAGTTGCACATCATTTTTATTGAAGGCCACGTGTCATCACAGTAGTCATGTATGTCCGCCTTCTCTGACATTTACTCATTATTTCTTCTAATGCATAGAAACCATTGGCAAACATAGGGCTTATTAATTAAGATTTATACCATGTTTCTTCCACACAAATCCAATGCCAATGATGTTCGTTTCCCTTGCAAAATAAACCATTGAGTAACACGATGCAAAGGTCAAAGGAGTCCATATCTAGAGTTCATACACCACAAAACACACCTAAACATGCCATGTTTTCTATTATGAACACCCACCCAAGCAGTCAAAACACACAGCTGCATTTTGTATAGTGCTCACAGTCAGACAATGATTGAATATAACTAAAAGCAATAGCATTGAGCCAAGCCATTTCAGATGTTTGCCTTACAACTGGTTCCTTGTTGTAGCGCGAGTCATTTCCGGCGAGTTGATTTCATTCATGTTCAAAGGTTTTTGGCAGCACAGAGGGAGCGTAGACGTATAACTCAACTTGGCATGTGTTTTATCCAGAGGAATAATGCCGATAGCTTCTTTGACCTCTTCCTTCCACGTGACATCATATCTATATGTATACGGTTCTCTGATATTGGAATTCCCCATTCCTGTACATATGTGTGTTTGTCTCTGAGGGGCTGGGTATATTCTCTGCATTTCTGTGTCACTGAGTGTCGGAATACGTGATTAAGTTTTGCCCTTCTGCCTGTAAATCAGCATCTCATTGCTTTTCTACCCACACCTTTCTCTATCTTTCTATTTTATATGCTTCTCTCCTTCTGTCATCATTGTTCAGAAATGTCTGACCAGCTTGTGTGGTTTTGTACTCACAATAAATAAAACTGCATTACATGAGCATGTAATCCCACACTGTAATCCCCTGTTACGGTACACCGTAAAAATGGAGATTTAGCACAGTGGCTTCCCACACAAGACTCAATCTGCGGATTAAATATTGACAAGGTCAATCTGGTGTGTTCCTTCACATTTGTGCACTGAATAAAATACTGTCTACAGTCGAACCTCGAAGACCATCTGGTTGTTGGTGTCAAGTGGTCTTAACATAGAGGAGGTTGTCTCTTTATGAAGGTTTATTATAGTGAGAACTATTCCTATTGGAGATGGTCTCAATAGAGGCGTGGTCTTAATTAGATTCTTTATGCAGGCATGATATATAGTGAGAGATGTTTCTATTGAAGGTGGTCTCAATAGAGACGTGGTCTTAATTAGATGTTAAGTTAAAGATCAATACACAATGAAGACAATCCTACTAGAATAAGGAAAACGTACGTACACACATACCCAAACTCTCCATTATGATCAACAATCCAATGGATTCTCATACTTTCCAGGGCAGCCTGACATCTGATTCATTGCATTGCAAAAATGTCATATGGAAGAATGCACGGGAGGTTTCGTTTTTTGTCCATTTACACGCCTGGCTGGCCATGGAAAATACAGTAAAGCCTCCTTTTAAGGTCACTTAATATCAAGTGACAACCTCTATAATAAGACCACCCCACAGCCCCAAGTCTTTATAAAGACGTTGCTGCGAACGTTCATAAGGCAACCATCTCTCTACAGAGACCACTTGAGGAGAGTCGCCTGGGGGGACTTAACAAAAGGGTTCCACAGGTCCATGGTTGGATGGTAGCTGACATCCAATGCCACAATAGCAGACACAATCCCCATGAAGGCGCCTTGGGGGGATGTGCAGCGTGCAAACAACAGTACTCATATGTTGCACAGCTTAACAGTTGAATCTCTTCATTTCGAAGAAGAAGAAATACGCTGAATCAAGGTTTTACTGTATACATGTACGGTATGCAGGTGTTCAGCAATGATCTATGTGATGACAAGGATCCCAATGATCCAAGGTGAATATGTGTAGATTTTGACTGGGTAATGGGCATACAGTTATACTACATTGTAAATAAGTCGAATTATATGAAAGTAAGGGTAAGGGTATGGTAGTCAGTCGTGCGTTTGTATTTCCAGATTGCAAGCACATATGTACTACTGTAAGGGGTGTCATTGTTGATACGTATCCATGGGTCATTGAGTAAATTATTTCTAAAAATCCAACATCAAGGTAGCTGTAAAGGCTATACCGAAAAATTGACATGCACTGCATGCAATATGTAGGCCTAGAATTTGATTAATTCACATACACGCTGTAGGTCATAGAAATCCAGTACCTGTCTTTTTGAAAGATTTTCTTTTCATGTCCGGGCCTTTCTTTTCTATACATGCGAAATGAGGTCAATTGTCAAATCCCAGACATCACATTTTATGTACTGGTAAATCGGAAGCTCCTTGCCAAAATAACGAAGCTAAAAATGCTAGAAATGTCAAACTACCCTTCACGGCATACAACCCAAGAGACCCTCTAACTATATTGTCCAGAATCTAAGCTATTCTCTTGTGTCCCTGTTTTGAGGCATTTAAAAAGCTCACATCTCTTTTTCATAAGTACCATTATTATGGAATAGAAACAAATATGGAAAAATGAGCATGTCTCAAGTCAAAAATGTGGAACACCTTCAGCCATCTCCAGTCTAGGTGGGAACTTACCCTGGTCTCGGGCTACGGTGACGGTGTCACCACATTCCCAAGTGCACGTCTTCAGCACAGTGTGCACTAATTGATCTGCCTGGCGTGCGGATATATCACCATTAATGCAACTGGAGATGATGATCAAACGCAATTTAGAGTTGATTATGCTTAATGCGGCTGCTTCTATGTCGCATGTCAAGATAAGATGCAAAAGTCTGTCTATCTTTTTTTTAAAAAGAAAATGGGGTGGCGATAGCACTCCCCCGCACTTTATAAAAAGCTATTAGCCATGTCAATTGTTTTTTTAAGTTAGATGAAAAATTGTGCTCTGCAATGAATTAACAGACAGACACAAAGATTCGAAGTTAAGTTTGATTTAAGTGGTGTTAAACTTCATTCAAAATACACCTCTATCTCACGTAGAAGACAAGTGTAATACCATATAAATAAGATTGCTTGGGATGAAGTCCTAAAATTTATGGGCATTAAATAAGCATAAGCGTGCAAGGACAAACTAGTTCCACCATCATCACCCCTAAATTACATGTATACTGTACACTGCCTCCACTAGATCCGTCTAGATGAAGACATTGCGGGCGTAGGACCACACCCAATTACCACAAAAGTGTTCTGTTTAAAGAGGTGGTCTTAACCGTGGGTTCATCTGTACCCACAGACGTCAGAGACGTACGTAATGCGCATAAAAATAGTTCCTCGAGCCCAAGAATACACCCACCGTTGATTGGGGTGTGAAGTGGCGGGCTGGGTAAGAACGCCATCTCACGGCTTACACGCCTTCTTCATCGCACTAACGCCTTGATCACGCACACCGAATATCATTTAGAGCCAATCTCAGGCCAGAAATAGAGATGAATTTGCCGTATGAGTTGTCATTAGGTTCCGGATTCGCAGACAAGTATGGGCAAGAATTGCGTGTAACATATATGGCAGATATATATATTTTTTGGTCAATCTGTAGATACAGAGTCGTGGTTTGCATTGAGCAAGTAGTTGTGTTGTTTTTGGTAATTATTACAGTATAACCTTTCTGTTGAGACTGCTGAAGGGAGTCTTCTAAATGTTTGGAAAGGCTATTTGGAAGTTGTTACACATTTCTTTTGATCATTGTCTATTTGTGCAAAATTAACAACATTTAAATCAACGAGTTATGGTCCATTTTAGACATTTTAAATAGGGCTACCATTTAGGGCTACAATTTAATCATGGCCCTCTGTTTTTAAATGACGCCCACACAAGTAAATAAAACATTGTATGATTTACTTGCAAAAATTCAAGCCCAGCCCCCCACACCCCCCACCCCAACACACATTAACACCTACGCACTTGTGCCCCATACTATTAAACATTAGCCCCATTAACATTAGTAACCCTTTAACCTATGAAACGTTGAACCTATGTAAATAAAAAAAAGGTGCTAACCATATTCCCCTTGTTCATATTCCCCAGTCCGCCGTGATTTGGCCAACATAGACAATATCAGCCCCTAGTCCCCTGGCAAACCAAGTCTTCCCTATCAAATCAGGCCTTTAATGAACAACATGTGCCCAGCATAGGAAGGAAATGGCGTGAATTTATGCATCTGATTTTAGATCTGCCAGATTGTTTCATTCCTATTTCGTTCTGTTGTTTGCTTGATTGGTGTTTTATTCGTGAATCTGTGATTTTTTTTGTTCTACTTTGGTGTTTTATGTTGCTGGGTGATCCCTTGATGGGTTCGTGAGTTTCTGCAATGCTAATTTTATTGTTTGCTTAGAATTGCTGTTTACAAATGTGCTTGACACGTTTGTGTGTTCGTGTGTATGTCATGGGTAAAAGTTGGTAAATATTTGAATTGGAGTAGAATAGACAAAAAGATGATACCATTCGATAATGGTGTATTCAAATATTTGCATATGTTAATAAGTCGTTTTATGTTATATTTACATGTTTACATGTAGCTTAATAATGCATTACAAGTGATTAACCTCTCCATGTAATACACATATGTGTTCTAAAGTCTACGTTGTTATTTTATCTATCAAACATGTTGATCACATGGAAGAAAGAGCATCAATGTTTAAAATCTTCTGACGCTAATAATTGCTACAGAACAAGTGACATCAGCACTATTCATAGTGTATATGTTTTACAAATCTGGCTTTTGGTGTAAAACAAGTGCCATGTGAAGTGGATAATTGTAGACATGAGTGGTGTTTTGCCAGGTTGTTATGGGGAGCAACGATATTGAATGTCAAACCAAAATCGGTGTAGACGCATGGCTTGGATAAATTGTTTTCATATCAATCTGACACAATATACAACAAGCCATTGCAATGCTAATTAGGTGGTAAATGGTCCACATTCTTGAGTATATTGCTTTTAGATGGTTGAGTTGCATGGCCCTGGGCTACTAAAACATGCAGTAAGTCTAGCACGAATCAAAAGTAGTGACTAGTGTCAGGAATTCCCATACACTTCAGTACTCATAATCTGCTACAGTACAAAAGATGAGCTACGTGATGATACTGTTTATTAGTGTGTTTGGCGGTAACGAATATGTGTGAATGTCAAACCAAAGTATCTGGGGCCTCATTTGTTTTCATAATGCAGTTGTCTTCACCCAATAACAGGATGACTTATTGCAGCATCCATCAATTACATATTGTCTTTATTAAAACAAATGGCTTCTTTATCTCAAGGTAAAACTAGAAAATGCCAACTGTATGTCTATGCCTTCACATCCGGGGTGTCTTTTAAAATAAGTATGCAATTTTAATTTTATGAGGTTAGATATATTTTTATATTAATAAGAAGAACGAATTGTTTGAGCCCTGTCTTCAGCCATGTCAATAGACTAGTAGGGGCGTGCTTCGTTGCTGTAGAGAACTTATCTAAATACAATAAAGAATAAAAACATTCACCACTTAAATATACATGAATATAAAAACAAACAAACAGAAACTAAGATGATATGTTATTGGTATTATTATCCCCATATCAAAATTGTCTTAACATGATATGCGGGTGGAACTTACACAAAGCAATAAAGGGACAGTAATTGATGAAAGTGACACCCTTCATATTTATCATGTGTTAGCGCACAATAGACTCCATAACTATTATTCAATAATTCACTAATACCTATGCAGTTATTGCACTTAATTTGGATATAACTGTGCTAAAGTGCAGAAAGTTTGTTCATTTCTTATTGGCTCTCATATAGCAAGTTGGACGGATCAACTGAAGAATATGTTTAGGTATTGTAGCCAATGCAAACGTGTTTGACAATGTGTGACAATAGTCAATAATATACCACTCAAAACCTGCTAAAAGAGACTACTTCTCTATTGAGACCACTTGTGGAGCAGGCCCTATATACTAAGCGGTTTAAATTAGAAGTTATAGGCCTACTTGACTCCTGCCTACTAGCACAGTGCATGGGTGATCATATGTCCAACTTTTCATTCCTTCCAAGTTCCAAACTAGTAGGCCTACATTCTTGAATGTGTTCACTGTGTTCACAGATGTACTAATCATGCTAGTAGGCCTACTTTGAAAGTGTGTGATTAGCAAAAGCTAACCATCTAACAAAGGCCATATGACTTGACCGAAAGCTACAAGTGACCTGTATAGCTACTAAAATACGTCCAAAGTACTAGTTTAAATCATTAGAATATCACTGGATTGCACAGTGTATACACATACGGCAAGCAAGCGAGCAAGACCTAATACATCCTCGTGCAGACACAAAGACATGGGACCTACATCAAATATAAAAGAGCGTGGGGATAAAGTACGTGCAGCTTTTGATGGGAGGATTAACACCCAGCCGGATATAAGGCTGTGACAAATCATAAGGGACAAGGCCGTCTTTATTTCATGGGCTTATGGGTCCTGTTTACAACTTGGCCGTTGCTTGCTGCCAGGGACTTGTTTGCCATGCGTCAGTCACCATAGGCAGATCCAGGGGGGGGGGGGGGCTTTTCCCACCAAAATACTTCATTTTCATAGGTTTTTCATGAAATCGCTAAGTGCGCCTAACCCTTTTCTTTAAGTGCGCCCCCCTTTCCAAAAACCTGGATCTGAAGTAAGACATTGAGTGATACAAATACATTTGCTGCAATTGGGACATTAGAATGATATTGCATCGATCATGAGGAAAGTGGCGATCAATTAGATGATTATTATAGACTGAAGTGTGTAAAATGAGCGGGATAATAATGACTCCCATTATAATAATTTCACACATGATGTTATCATTTCTATGCCACACTAAACCAAAGATTGTAACACTATATACCTTTGAAAAGGTGCATGGGATCTCTATAGTCATTTTTGTACAACAAACCATAAATGTTTCATTGCAATATAAACAACGCATGCCCTTTTTATGAGACACACAAATCGTAATTATACCCAAAATTAGGTTGAAGGAAAAACAAACAACTAACCTCGAGCTTACAGAAACATCGAGATAAGCACTGTCCAAATAACGAGGTTCTACTGCAAGGAAACGTTGAACGTCGAGAATAAACGTGTATATAATTACGTCAAACGTGCGAGCTGTGCTGATCACACTCCGCAAATCCCCAACGTGTACTGCTCTATGAGTATACCTCTACCCATATAGTTTCATAATCTCCCCGAGGAGATCACGTTTCCTGACTGCTGCCAGCTCATGAGACAAGACCTGTCCGTTGTAATCCGACAGAATTTCAATCTAGGAAAGTGTGTATATGTACTGTAGAACATCTCCATTTGGGGTCACCTACTGGACTTTGACCACTAGTTCTATAAATAGAGAGGTGGTTTGTGTATGCAGAGTATCTTCTTAATGTGACCCCGAGAAATGGTCTTATTGTAGAGGTGGTCTGAGTGGATAGGAGGTCTTCATGTTAAAGGTTTCACTGTACAACTTTAAACATTCATGACAATCGTTGTTGAATAGCCTTGTGGGATAGGGTGTAGTATGTTCCCGCCTCATATGCAGTACCCATGGGATAATGTGGCAACATTTTTTTTCATGGCACATTTATTGACTCATATTTCTTTCATTGTGTGCGTTAAAAAGTTGGCTCATCAGTTTGCTGCGTTGCATCGATATGTATGTGTGTTCAGTATCGTGTGTTGTTGATAGTAAGTTTCTTTTTTAGTGCATATGACATTACTAGCTAATGGGGAGACTACTTTAGAGCTACATGCTATGCAAATACTGCATTTGGTGATGAGTTTGCATTTAGTAAAGGTAATAAGACCTATGTGTACATAGAATTAATCTACTGAGAAAATGAGTGGAACCCTTTTTTTGCTGCCACTGTGAATATACCAGTCCATCTACATAGAAACTGTGACAGTCACTTGAATGCACACACGTGTTCATAATATGACCGTATGGTGTGTAAGTCCACATTTAATACATGTAATCAGGACTCAGAATTCAGTGGCAGATCCACGTTTTTAAACTGGGGGCGCACTTTAGGGTCTCATCCTTTCGTACGCGCTGTCGATTTCGCGAACATGCTAAAAGTCCTATTATGAAAATGAAATATCTTGTCGAATAATTCGTCTACCCATTACTTATTGAAGGCCAACAAGTGGCATCATTTGGTCTGATGGTCCAGCAACGTGATACAACCAATGCCAATTTGCAAGTGGACTCTGAGATTTGGGCCCAATGACTATATGTGTATGGTGGGGAGGGTTTGACGGTTGGGGTACACAGCCAATAGTGCCAACAAACTAAACCTACGTGTTCAGCTTTGTTCACGGTCTCACGGCAAGCACCAACCAACGGCCAGGTCGCCACATCACTTTGTTTGTATTAAACATAACGCAGGGAGCTAAGAAAGGCAGCTTAGCATGACTAGGATGCCAATGAACTGGTGTAAATACTGCACAGTCGACCAGGGAACTAAGAAAGGAAACCTATAGTGACCAGGATGCCAATGAACTGGTGTAAATGCTGTTAACTCGGCCAGACGTATGGATAGTAGAATATGAAACTGATGCATTAACATTTGCGTTACAGCAAACACCCAAACACTGTTAGATTGTTTCCTGAGCACTGCAATTCCACTTCAAGATTGCTCTTTACCCAGTTTACAAACAGATCAAAGCGGCTGTTCAATATTTGGTGCTTGTGTAATTGTGTGTATATTACACGGAGTTGCTAAGAAAATGAGTTTGCAATACCCAGTTTACAGACTATAAATGTGTAAAGTTGTCTCTGTACAGTGGAACTTGTATAAATGTGGACAGCATCGCGTGAAGATAAATTAGATGACAACATACAGCTAAATCCAGCACAATTACATGTATGTGCAAAGTCTAGCTATTAAACAATGCAGTGCCGGGTGCCCAGACTGCCCACCTTATGTTCTAGGCTGGAAAACAATATGAAGTATAAAGGACAGTAGACGACGCTGGTATGCATGTAATTCGGTCACCTTACACCTCTGCTTTAGAGAGATGCCCACATCGAGTTGCGAAAGAAGTTACCAGTAACATCTTTTTTGAAATCAATGTTTTTTTTGTTGAAGTTAGAGAGGATTCAACTAAACAAGACATATGTGTTATTTGCATGCTTGCCATGATAGTTCTAGTATGTTGCGTTCATGTTATTACATTCTGATAGGTGGGGATGTCTTACTATGTTTCAAACTACATTGTCCTTCTCCCCATTCAAGCTTATGCTCCAGCATCAGGGCACGACGGGTAAAGTAGGAGGTAGATAGTGGAACGAATATGAACTATGTCATAAATGCTTAACTTGTGAATCTGCTCAGTACTCAGAGTTACATTGCCTAGAGTGTGCTTCTGTGGCCAAGAGTATAGGGAGTTGGACTCGTGACCAGAAGGTCGTGGGTTAGATTCCCGGTCGGAACTGGTGGTGGGTGTTGAGCAAACTCATTTCTAAAGTAGTTGCACACTGCTGCGTTGCACCTACACGTTAATTAGGTACAGGTCATTGGGTTGAAAGAGTAAGTGAGTGATTGTGTGAGAGATTAGCATTGTGCGCGGAATTTGATGCGGTTGCAAGCATATGGGAAATGATCAATTGATGATCAATAAGTGGGCCAATGACCTGGTGTAAATTGTAAAGTCGTGAGAGCAAGATTTGGATCAGGACTATAAACCACCACATTTACATTTTATGCCCTGTTCAGACTCATTTGCATAGTAGCAATTATCAAAACATTCATCTTGAAATGTTCTAGACATGTTCATTACATTTCACATGACATTTTATGCAATCTCAGACTAGTTAACCCTTAACAGCCCATTGTTCTTCAAAATGGCACAAACATAATTACCAACCGGTGATAAAGTTGCCATTTCGGATGTCGTACTTTGACATCTGAAATCAGATTATCATATTGTCCAGTGACATCCGAGCTGCTCATAGTAAATGGTGTGCCCTTTTGTTTTGTCGTGGTGGTGGAAATTAAATGTGACAGTCTACTGTCAAAGGCTATTTGATTGATAATGTGCATGTGTGTGATAGATCAGCATTTTTTGTATGAGTTGTAAAACATTCATTGACTAGACAACACCACGATTGATAAAACAAACATTAATGAACAGTCAAATCAGTACAAAATTGGCTATATGAATGAAGGACAAATGCCAAATGACAGATTTATGTGTCAAAGTGATAGTTCATATAACATAGATAATACATATACACACTATATACAAATATAACATGCAAATATTTAACACAGATATGGTCATTTCTTAAGTAACAGTCAGCTATTGCTATACAGAACAATCATCTGTACTGGTAAGATAGGCATCCCAATTTTGACAATCAACCCATGTATTATATTAGTCTACACATTTGAACAAAGCTTATTCCATATAATTCCCGTGGCCGACCGCCCCTTTCCAGGCCACTAAACAATCTCAAATGTATTCATTCATTTCATTGATTCTCACTTCTTCCCATTTTATCTATAACGTTTCCAATGCACATTTAGATGAGTGCTGAAAGGATTCACAGGAATATTAGCATATTTACAATTTGCCAAGGAAAATAGTCGCCTCTAATAGGCATAAATAAAGTTCAGTTCCAGTGATGCAATTTAGTTCTGGTTTAGTAAGAATATTGTCATTATGACCATTCTGTTATTTCTGTTATTCATAATAGGATTATAGGTTTCAGCTCACAGGTCATCTTCTTATACAGGTAGGCCAACTGATTGATTCTGATTGATTGATTGATTGATTTTATAATAGTGACATGGTGATATACAGTATGAATGGCATAGAATTTACATGTTATACATAGACCTTCAGTCACATTTAACAATGCTAAAAGAAAGTTAAACGAGGCTTATCAAGGGAGTATATATCAGAGCGCAAATACAAAAAAATACAAGCAGAGTTTTTTAACTGTTAAGAACAATACAGGCCAATGCTGTAGATAGAGCTTTTGTTGGATATAGAAATTCTAATTCCCATACTGTCAGATGTATAATGAAGTAGAACAATCAGATGAAAACAGACCGCTCAAGATCTATACATGTAGCTTAAACATTTAGCATCTGTTTCAAAATCATTGTTGCAAAAGGCTCATTGCTTGAAATACATTTCATGATAATGTATACATATACATGACCTACAAACGTAAAAAAGCTAAACCAAAACTAACCTATTTATAGCTACTGGAGCACCAGGAAACACTGACAATCATGGGATTGCATCATCTTAACCACGTGACACTGAAGAAGCATGGCGTATGCTGCACGAAACGTCTAGTTGTTAGTTCACTAACGTTACATCTAGCAGTATACTTTTCTATCTTAGCAGAATCTATACATCACTCTTCATACCCTTTGCCTATGAAGATAGGCAGTCTATGGGCACCCCTAAATTAGTGCTTAAAAGCGATTGTTTTCTCCGGGTTCTATGCAAAAGAGACACATTTGTCTTGTCTATTATACGGCACCTTTGGTCCAATTTGGCATGGCAAAATCTATAGTATTGCTTCAGGAAACAAATGCATATCATTTATCTTGCAGATTAATCTGGCCATAGTGGTTTTCTGTGCCGCTATTTGTCAGTTGTGTAATTGCTTACGCTCTAGGTAGGCATTTTTCTATTTTTGTTTTTCATTTTCTTTTTTCATTTCTCATACAATGTTATAGATGTTACACTACTTGGCATATTACGTACGATATTATACAATAGAACCTTAACAGGCGAACACCTCCCATTAAAGAATACCCTTTTGTGGACACTGTTTATTTCTTCTGTTTCACTTGTACATGTATATATGTGTTATACACTAAAGTCAATATATTCTATAAGAACTGTTTTGTATGCGAAATCCATGAGCTCCTATAAGTGCGCCAGTCCCCTTTTCTGAAAACCTGGATCTGCCATTGATAGATACTATATGTATATTAACCCAGCAAGGTCCAAAACATGTCTTATGTTTCTCACCATAAGATATAGTTAATGATTAAGGACTCCTTCATCGTCATTTTTGTGAAAAAAGGACCTGTAAATACAAGCCTCGTTCTTACATGGTCCATTCTGCTGTAACAAGACTCCTGCAGAAAAAGGAACATAAGTTACATGTAGAGTGACCTTTTTTAAAAATAAGTCGATCCTGGTGCATGTCATCCCACACAATGAAACAATACTGAATCTTCAAATAATCTATGCCATGAGGCAAGTTTTGGCCGTGATTGCTGTTGCAAGTCAGCACTGGGGCCCCATATACATCAGTCTGCACGTCTCTGTACCTGTTTTTACTGCTGTGTAAAACAAAGAATGGCACAGACCATCCGGCAACTCAATTAGTGGGACGTTTGCTTCAAAGCCGACGTTCGGGTTGACACGTGCTACGTTCAGACAACTTTATTGCAGCCGGTCCTAGATCTTAATTACATCTAACAAGAGTGAGTGCTTTAGTACAATAGGTAATTATTATTTTGCGTCTTAGTTTTGGTAGGATAGTCTGGTATTCTAGCTTTACTTAGAGGGGTGTGTGGGGGTAGGGGTATGGGGTATGGGCGGGGTCGTCCTTTTATTATGGCCCAGTGGGTATGAGATAGACTATTATCATTATCCTGCCCATACATAAATGCAACCCAGATTTTCAAGCCCCCATGTATCAAAATCAAGGTGAGTTTTTACCCCCCCCCAATCGTGCACCATGATAAACTCTAACCCCTTCACTCGTGCTGTCCAAATGATTGGGTCAGTTATTGCCTTTTTCTTGAAACATAGGTCTAACTCAGTGAGATCAACATTGTTCCAACAGGAACTAATACTTTAACCAACAGGTGGATATTGTAAAAAAAATACCCGTCCCCAAAAGATTCTCTTCGACCGTCGAAGCTCTATCAGCCCTAGTGCACCCAACAATGAGGATGAAGCAAAGTCTGTAAAATGTAATCCGTCTTGATTTAAGACCATTATGGACACGAGAGGAGGGTTGTGTTTACTAATAGCATGTCCTATATAGTGCAATGACGAATCGGACACAGCACGAACTTTCTGAACTTAATAAATATAACACTCCATATTTTGATTTCACTTGAACATTCAGTAGTTTCAAAGGACAAGGTACAAGCAGCTCACTGGCAGATCCAGGTTTTTAGAAAAAGCTGTGGGGGCACATCAACATAGGCAAATCGAGGGGCCACAGGGAGCGCCCCCTTTTCCCCCTAAAAATACCTCATTTTCATAGGGTTTCCACACATCCGCCATCGATTGCGACTACAAAGCCCATGACATCCCTCAAGTGCGCCCCTCTGCCCTTTCTTAAAAACCTGGATCTGCTGTTACATCAACAGGATTTCATGGGTCTGGTACATGAGAAGCCTGGGGGAGATGCCAACCCCCCCATGAAAATGACATGCTTAGGGGGTGGGGGTGAAATAGAGAGCCCCAACCCGGATCTGCCTATGTTAAGAAGCCTTGGCATTTGACTACATTCCCAGTGTACCGTTCAGTACACCGAGGGTGAACTAACTATGAAAATCTGTCTTGATGTAAAACAATTACGGCAGCGAAAGGAGGGTTATTTCTCTTAATAAGGTGCGCTATAGAGCCGAGCTTCAATGTCACGACATGGGCAAGAACAAAGCCAGGCCGGCCTGTTATTACCAACAGTAAATCTCACCACTCTCTCACATCTCACTTAATCTGTCTCATTATTGCGCCACTTTCAATGTCAACACTCCCCTCTCGAGCAGCAGACTTAGCAGCAGAGAGTGGCGTATCTTGCTATTGGATTCTACCAAAATGGGCTTTTAGAGAAAAGATCGTCCTGATGGTTGTTGACATTGAAGGAAAGTGGCCGATCATTGCTCAGCGCTGGGGAGATTGCACAGGGAGATCCATGCACCCCCCCTTTCCCACCAAAATACTTCATTTTCATAGGGTTTTTCGTGAATTCCCGGATGTCCTGTAGGCCCGTCCGTACGGGCTATGTAGAGAGATACAGTTGCAGTATCGTACACGCCTCACCGGAAGTTAACTTAGGCAAGAATTTTTATAAGGATTTTGCAAAATGGCCGCCTTCCACTTGAGAAAATATCATTTTTCTGATCCATACAGCACTTAACTGTTTTAATTGAAAACCTCAGCAAAGTGAAACCATCAAAAAGGACAAGTTGCATTTTTCAGCTACTGCAGCCACCAGTGTGTCCTTAATACTGAGGTGTTACCGTAGTGCTTCTGTGGCCGAGTGTATTGGGAGTATGACTCGTGACCAGAAGGTCGTGGGTTCGATTCCCGGTCGGGTATGATGGTAAGTGTTGAGCAAACTTACCCCTAACAGGGTGCACACTGCTCCGTGGCACCTACACGTTAAATAGGTACAGGTCGCAAATGTGGGTAATAAGCACGTGTGCGCAACAACAGCAATGCAGTATGCAGCCAGTGTTGTATGCTCCCCAGGGAGTTGAGAAAGATATATGCAGTGTGAAAATGATACCACTGACCTGGTGTAGATGTAAAGTCGCTAGAAAACGGCATGAGCTATTCATTGAGACTATAAACCAATACATTTACATTTACCGTACGCACAATTCTGCCACCCACCACGAACTACAACAGAACAACACTTAAACCTTGCCACCGACCTAAAAAGATAAAGATAAAAAGTATTTATTTCGGTAATATATACATCATAGTAAAACGAGTAAACATATACACTATTTACAAGTTAGGCCAATAAGCCAAGACTCTCTTCACATATCTTTTGTAAATAAATTCGATGCCCAATATCTAAAAAGTGAAGTACAATGTATTAAAATAATGACTAGAATTAATAAGGGTGCAAATTAAGACATTATTAGATAAAGTAATGCGTTTCATAAAACCATATATCGCTTTTCTAATTATCAGATCTGAATGTAACACATTATATTTTATAAATGAAACGTAAAACGTGTGGACAATCAACATGTAAGACGTTCAGAGAAGTTACTGTTTGGACGGTTGACGTTTTAATAAACACGTTGAACGCAGCGCGTTTTACGCTGGTCGCTCCGTATTCTAACGTGTGCGCATGCGTCGTCAAGAGGCAGCCGATTTTCACCTTTTTACGGCCCCCGCGTGAGACAGTCAGCTTATACCCGGTCGTAAACGCCGCTCTTTATGTCTCCGATTCGAGCTTTATCACAATAAAATGACGCCCGTAAAACACTGGCAAGTTGTCGTATGGCAACTGATGTTTCCTGTAACGGCCGTTCAACCCTGGCTGTGTTTTGCCATTTTCTATTTCTGGCGCGGCCATTTTGTTTTATTACCCGTTCTAACGTAGTTGCCGATGAGTTGCTGATTTGGGGACCCTCGTTATATCCTTTTAGAACCGCTTTGAATCCGGGGAGATGTTTTTAATGGGGTTAATTTTCTTTGTTATGACACAGCCCGGAAGTGATTTAGAGTCGGCTGTGCGTGTTTCCAGTCGAGGGTTTATGCTAAGGAAGGCGGATGTCTGTGGTTAACGAGTGGCCCATGTTTAAATAGTGGTTTAACACAATGGCTGAGCTGGGTGTATGTAGTGTAGACTTTATCTTAGTAGAAGTAAGTGATTAAAACCGTTTTAATGGACGTTGAGTAAGATTCAGAAGTTGAGACAACGTGGAACCTCTCTATTAGGACCACCTTTGGGACTTGTGTTTGGTGGTTTCAATAGAGAGGTGATCTCTACACAGAGGTTCATTTTTAAGGTTTGGGGCCGTGAAAAGTGGTCTTCTTATAGAGATGGTCTCAATAAAGAGGTGGTCTTAATTGGAGGTTGTTCTGTAAAGTTGTTCATTCCCCCTTCTCGCGGATAGCCCTGATAGAGGGATTGTACTGTAATTCATGAGTCCAGCACTTAGAGGTGTTGACATTTCATCGCCCAGTACCAATTGACCTGGCGTAAGATCACAGCAGGGTGTGGGAAAGTCGCAGCTATGAAGGGGGTCCCTGACAAGAGCCCGCTGGGGCACTGAGAAAATGTCGTATGATCGTGACGCACGGCCAAATGTCGTATGGACATGACGTAGTAAACTTTGTAAATGTCTTTTGACGTAAAATTTGGAAATGTCTTCGGGTTATGTGGGGTTGATGATGCCACGAAAGCGAATGTCGTCGTATGCGTGTGACGTAACTTTTTATGCGTCTCTAGCGTGGGTTATATCTACAGCTTCATACTAAGTGGTCTGATAACCCAGATTTATGAACACCTCACACATTTAACCGATTGCATTCAGGTTTTAATACATAGATTTAATACGTCATTTTCCGTAGCCAATCAACAAAATGTACATGTACCATCTTTGTGAAACAAAATACTAGTTTAATCTCAATGGTTTTCACAAGTTTAGCTTTCAAACATGTGTTCACTGTCAAAATACTCTGTCAGTTCTTTAAGCACTTATAAATGTTGATGTTCCTTCATCATTTCTTCATCATTTTCCATGATGCCCATGTATTTACAACACGCTCTGCCTCATCGTCTTCATAAGGCAGATAAATTTTTCCATCCAAGTTTAGGGAATTTTTCTTTTTAACGACGGGGCTGCAGGGGACTAGCCACGGGGGACGGGCC
>CM032665.1:30332859-30409780 GCA_019095985.1 Streblospio benedicti | reverse complement strand
TACTTCCGTTCAGTTACGTATTGCTATAATAGACAAGACAAATGTGTCTCTTTTGCATAGAACCCGGAGAAAACAATCGCTTTTAAGCACTATTTTAGGGAGTGTCCATAGACTGCGCGTATCTTCATAGGCAAAGGGGTATGAAGAGAGTGATGCATAGATTCTGCTAAGATGAAAAAATATGCTGCTAGATGTGGTGAACTAACAACTAGACGTTTTGTGCAGCATCCGCCATGCTTCTTCAGTGTCACGTGGTTAAGATGATGCAAATCCCATGATTATCAGTGTTTCCTGGTGCTCCAGTAGCTATAAATAGGTTAGTTTTTTGGTTTGGCTTTTTACGTTTGTAGGTCATGTATATGTATACATTATCATAGGAAATGTATTTCAAACAATGAGCCTTTTTGCAACAATGATTTTGAAACAGATGCTAAATGTTTAAGCTACATGTATAGATCTTGAGCGGTCTGTTTTCATCTGATTGTTCTACTTCATTATACATCTGACAGTATGGGGGAATTGGAATTTCTATATCCAACAAAAAGCTCTATATACAGCATTGGCCTGTATTGTTCTTAACAGTTTAAAAATCTGCTTGTATTTTTTTTGTATTTGCGCTCTGATATATACTATAAGCCCCGTTTAACTTTCTTTTAGCATTGTTAAATGTGACTGAAGGTCTATGTATAACATGTAAATTCTATGCCATTCATATTGTATATCACCATGTCACTATTATAAAATCAATCAATCAATCAGAATCAATCAGTTCGCCTACCTGTATAAGAAGATGACCTGTGAGCTGAAACCTATTATCTTATTATGAATAACAGAAATAACAGAATGATCATAATGACAAAATTCTTACTAAAAACCAGAACTAAATTGCATCACTGGAACTGAACTTTATTTATACCTATTAGAGGCGACTATTTTCCTGTGGCAAATTGTAAAATATGCTAATATTCCTGTGAATCCTTTCAGCACTCATCTAAATGTGCATTGGAAACGTTATAGATAAAATGGGAAGAAGTGAGAATCAATGAAATGAATGAATACATTTGAGATTGTTTAGTGGCCTGTAAAAGGACCCGGTCGGCCACAGGATTTATATGGAGGTAAAGCTTTGTTCAGATATGCAGACTAATATAATACATGGGTTAATTGTCAAAATTGAGATGAAGCATCTCTTACCAGTACATATGGTTGTTCCGTATAGCAATAGATGACTGTTACTTAAGAAATGACCACATCTGTGATATAAATCAAATATTTATATTTGCATGTTATATCTGTATGTAGTGTGTATATATGTATTATCTATGTTATATGAACTATCAGTATGACACATAAATCTGACATTTGGCATTTGTAGTTTCATTCATATAGCCATTTTGTAAGTTGACTGTTCATTAATGTTTGTTTTTATCAATCGTGGTGTTGTCTAGTCAATGAATGTTTTACAACCCATACAAAAAATGCTGATCTATCACACATGCACATTATCAATCAAATCTTTTGACAGTAGACTGTCACATTTAATTTCCACCACCACGACAAAACAAAAGGCGCACCATTTACTATGATCAGCTCCGGATGTCTCTGGACAATATGATAATCTGATTTCCAGATGTCAAAAGTACGACAACAACTTTATCACCGGTTGGTAAATTATGTTTGTGCCATTTTTGAAGAACAATGGGCTGTTAAGGGGTTACTAGTCTGAGATTGCATAAAAATGTCATGTGAAATGTAATGAACATGTCTAGAACATTTCAAGATGAATGTTTTGATAATTGCTACTATGCAAATGAGTCTGAACAGGGCATAAAATGTAAATGTAAATGTGGTGGTTTACAGTCCTGATCCAAATCTTGCTCTCACGACTTTACAATTTACACCAGGTCATTGGCCCTTATTGATCATCAATTGATAATTTCTCATATGCTTGCAACGACATCAAACTCCGTACAATGCTAATCACTCACACAATCATTTACGCACTCTTTCACCCCAGTGACCTGTACCTAATTAACATATAGGTGCCACAGGCAGTGTGCAACTACTTTAGAAATGCGTTTGCTCAACACCCCCACCCAGTTCCGACCGGGAATTCAACGACCTTCTGGTCACGAGTCCAACTCCCTCTACTCTTGTACAGAAGCACACTGTAGGCAATGTAACACTGAATACTGAGCAGATTCACAAGTTAAGCATGTGTGACATAGTTCATATTCGTTCCACTATCTACCCCCTACTTTACCCGTCGTGCAAAATGCGTGGGCCTTGAACGAATGGGAGAAGGACAATATAGTTTGAGAACATAATAAACCATCCCCACCTATCAGCATGTATTAATATGAACATAACATACTAAGAACCATCATGGCAAACATGCAAATAACACATATGTCTTGTTTAGTTGAATCCTTTCTGAAACTTCCAACAAAAAACATTGATGTCAAAAAAGATGTTACTGGTAACTTCTTTCGCAACTCGGTGTGGGAAACCCACAAAGCTATTATACATGACCGAAAATGCATACCAGCCTCGTCTACTTTTTATACTTCATATTGAAAACAGCCTAAAACGAATTTTTTAATCTCCACTGCATTGGTTAATAAGTAGATTTTGCACATACATGTAATTGTGCTGGATTTAGCTGTATGTTGTCATCTAATTTATCTTCACAGGATGCTGTCCACATTTATACAGGTTCCACTGTACAGAGACAACATGACACATTTATAGTCTGTAAACTGGGTATTGCAAACTCATTTTTGCAACTCCGTGTAATATACACACAATTACACAAGCACCAAATATTGAACAGCCGCTTTGATCTGTTTGTAAACTGGGTAAAAGAGCAATCTTGAAGTTGAGTTACAGTGCTCGAAACAATCTAACAGTGTTTGGGTGTTTGCTGTAACGCAAATGTTAATGCATCAGTTTTTATTGTCTACTATTCATACGCCTCCATACGTCTGGCCGAGTTTACCGCATTTACACCAGGTCATTGGCATCCTGGTCACCTTCGGTTGCCTTTCTTAGTTCCCTGGTCGACTTTACAGTATTTACACCAGGTCATTCATTACGTGTCACACTGCGTTATGTTTAATACAAACAAAAAACAAAGTGGTTGGACCGTGAACAAACCTGTAACTATGGAGAGATACCGTTGAAGTATCGTACGCCTCACCGGAAGTTAAGTTTAGGCACGAATTTTTATAAGGATTTTGCAAAATGGCCGCCTTCCACTTGAGAAAATATATTTTTTTCTAATCCATACTACACTTCACTGTGTTTAACTGAAAACCGCAGCAAAAATTGAAACATAAAAAAGGACAAGTTGCATTTTCAGCCACTGCAGCCACCAGCCCTTAATACCAGGTGTTTACCGTATTCACAATTCCCACACCCGCCCACCAAAACCACGACAGAACAACACTCAAACCTCGCCACCGACCTAAAACTTAAAACGTGGTGGACACTCAACACGTAAGACGTTCAGAAAGGCGGCGCACGTTACTGTTTGGACGTTGACGTTTTAATAAACACGTTGAACGCAGCGCGTTTTACGCTGGTCGCTCCGTATTCTAACGTGTGCGCATGCGTCGTCAAGGCAGCCGATTTTCACCTTTTTACGGCCCCGCGTGAGACAGTCAGCTTATACCCGGTCGTAAACGCCGCTCTTTATGTCTCCGATTCGAGCTTTATCACAATAAAATGACGCCCGTAAAACACTGGCAAGTTGTCGTATGGCAACTGATGTTTCCTGTAACGGCCGTTCAACCCTGGCTGTGTTTTGCCATTTTCTATTTCTGGCGCGGCCATTTTGTTTTATTACCCGTTCTAACGTAGTTGCCGATGAGTTGCTGATTTGGGGACCCTCGTTATATCCTTTTAGAACCGCTTTGAATCCGGGGAGATGTTTTTAATGGGGTTAATTTTCTTTGTTATGACACAGCCCGGAAGTGATTTAGAGTCGGCTGTGCGTGTTTCCAGTCGAGGGTTTATGCTAAGGAAGGCGGATGTCTGTGGTTAACGAGTGGCCCATGTTTAAATAGTGGTTTAACACAATGGCTGAGCTGGGTGTATGTAGTGTAGACTTTATCTTAGTAGAAGTAAGTGATTAAAACGTTTTAATGGACGTTGAGTAAGATAAGTTGAGACACCGTAGTTAAGGACCACCTTTGGGACTTGTGTTTGGTGGTTTCAATAGAGAGGTGATCTCTACACAGAGGTTCATTTTTAAGGTTTGGGGCCGTGAAAAGTGGTCTTCTTATAGAGATGGTCTCAATAAAGAGGTGGTCTTAATTGGAGGTTGTTCTGTAAAGTTGTTCATTCCCCCTTCTCGCGGATAGCCCTGATAGAGGGATTGTACTGTAATTCATGAGTCCAGCACTTAGAGGTGTTGACATTTCATCGCCCAGTACCAATTGACCTGGCGTAAGATCACAGCAGGGTGTGGGAAAGTCGCAGGTGCCCAGCTCCCGACAGAGCCCGCTGGGGCACTGAGAAAATGTCGTATGATCGTGACGCACGGCCAAATGTCGTATGGACATGACGTAGTAAACTTTGTAAATGTCTTTTGACGTAAAATTTGGAAATGTCTTCGGGTTATGTGGGGTTGATGATGCCACGAAAGCGAATGTCGTCGTATGCGTGTGACGTAACTTTTTATGCGTGTCTCTAGCGTGGGTTATATCTACAGCTTCATACTAAGTGGTCTGATAACCCAGATTTATGAACACCTCACACATTTAACCGATTGCTTTTAGGTTTTATTACAAATCTTTAATACGCCATTTTCCATAGCCAATCAACAAAATGTACATGTTCCATCTTTGTAAAACTACTTTAATCTTAATTGTGTTTCACAAGTTAGCTTTCAATTATGTGTTCAATGTCAATCCTCTGTCAGTTCTTTAAGAGTTGTAAATGCCGCTTTCGGGCTTCACATCATCATTTCCCACGGTGCCCTGTGTATTTATTACACGCTCTGCCTCATCTTCTTCATACTCAGAGTTTGATGTTTCATCATTCACACCATTTATCTTCAAGTGACCAGAATTGTCAGATAATGTTTTACCCTCCGAATGTTGGGAAGGTGTTGAACTTTGTTGATCGACGCCATCAGTGGATGTGAGTGGTGTTCAGTGGTTCTTGATTACCACACAGACACGTGCGACGTAGCCACAGGATCACCGGTCTCTCTTACGTCATCACTCTGTGCTTCAAAGGTCCAGGTGCGTGATCACCCGGGAGGTGTGGACTATATTCCTGAAAACGAGGCTAAATGTCAGGGGAAAGATACCAGTAGCTTGACACCAAAAACATCAACACCCGCATTAAGTGCATGGCACCACAATGGTCTCGCTGTCATCATCCTAGCCTGAACGACGCCTCATCAAAGTTAATGGTCACAATAAATTTATCAATGCCCGGAACACGAATTATCTCGTCTGCTTCATCTGTGTCGCACGTCTTTATCACGGGTGTGTGTGGAATAAAATTGTGAGCAGTTAATCTTTTTTTACAGCGTCTAACTCCATTTTGATTTATCCTGACGTCCAGCCCCGTGTTTAATTCGACTTTAGCATGTCTTAAACTCGTCAATACCACTGACAACCATGTCCAGAAAGTTTGTCGGTATTTTTTGGCAGTCTGCCCGACCATTGAGATACAATAACCCTCGCCATAGGGACATCTGACGAATAGGCACACTTCGAAAGTATGTCAGATTTTCACTCTCTTTTCCTATCTGATAATAATAAAATGCTTTACAACTATGACGCACAGGTAATCGAGATACAAATATCCGCCAGTGTCCCGAATATATATGACAAAATTGACTGTTGTGATGGACAAAATGTCTTCAATTTTGAATTTTTTCCATAGTGAAGGTCCCCCGGGGCGGATCTTCTTTGATTCGGACTGATTTTTTTGTAGATGTGGTCCCCTGTTTGTTTAATTAGCACCGAGATCAAAACAAAAAAATGGACATGCTATGCCAGTCAGTTTTATGTAACTGAAGTAGTAATTTGACCCACGTACAGTCATGAGCCAAGTAGTGGAATAAAAGTGTTTAACATTGAAGTTTATTTGATTGAACCAGACTGTTGAAGGCGATAACTGACCATTCATAGCCAAGGACGGCGTTACTCCTGATTGAACCAGACTGTTAACTTTCATTCATCAAACGCAAAAGCTTCATTTGAAAAGCAATTAAAAAAAAACTATTTGAAAGTGGTGGACAGTGCATTTCAAATAAACTGTGATAAGGCAATCAGAAGACTTGTTGGTACTCCTGAATTTCTTGGTTTATTTTGTTTAACATTATACAAATTGCACAAAGACCGTATACATTGAAGTAATAACACTGACACACAAAGAGATGAATTTATGAAGGCGAGGGGTGACCTTATGAAAGAGGTAATATACATACGCTATGTAAGAGGGCACAGAGTTGCACACACATTTTGGAATTACGTAATGCAGTCTGCGTTTGTATACGCCATTTCAATATTATTGCGTTCTAACATATTGCCAATTGGTTTTAAAATGTTGCATCATCTGCTCACACAGATGTTAAAACTAACTGTGTCCGTGTGACATCCCAACTTGTACCTGGTAAACATTAACCTAACAGACAAACGTGTTTAAAAAGCCAAGCATGTGTTTTGTAATTTCTTGCACGTATTACGTGTGCCAAACAAAATACATTATATCTTCGATGCACTCCACACATTAGAAATCATAACATTCTAAAAACAAAATGACTCCACATATTAGTGTTGGGAGTACGAACAAAACGAAACCACCATGAACTTATTTCACCCCCAACCCCATATTTATTTGAAACATTTAGCCCCATCCTCACTTTTAAGCCCCCCACCCCCCCACCATCATGAGTATTTGCATACGCTATTTGAGTCATGATTAATGGTAATCCCAAGTTAGCCCCCACTAATCATAGATAAATGGAAGATTGTTATATTTGTATAAGCCAAAACAACGGTAAGAAAGTGATCGCTATAAGTAAACTGTAAAAGTGGATTAGGTTTGAAAGCAAAAGCTTGCGAAACGCACACATCAGATAACTGCATCTATCGTTGTAAAACATCAAGTGAGTGATGCCAGAAACCAGCAGGTGGCTTTTGATCCGGGATCCCGGCGTCTGGATCCACATGGATCACAAAACAGTGACGGATGTGTCCATTCATGTACAGTGGAACCTCTCTATCTGGTCTTCAAACGGATTTGTAAAGAGGTGGCCTCATTATGGAGGTTTTAATGAGGGCCATCTTTTAGGGGTTTGCGACTTTTAGAAATTGCTTTATTGTAGGGGTGGACTTGTTATACGAGGGAGCTTAAGGAGAGGTTCTACAGTATTTATGAGGTGTAAATGTAACAAAGTGTTGAACGTTTTTTGATGGGCATTTTAGATGATAAAGTACGTGGAATAGAGCTATGCTTGCACTACACTGTCGTAGATAATGCAGTTTGTAAAGAATGATCATTGTGATGGATAGTTTGATGTGATAGCTACATAATGTACATGTACCTTTAAATGTATATACAGTAGAACCGTGTTATTTCAATATTGTTATATCGAAAATTACGTTATTATACGTATATATCTACGTAATGTGTAAGTTTCAGTGGCCTTCAACAGCATTAGAATAGTTATTTGTTTTCCCGAATAATGACTATGACTAGCTCGGACATTTTACTGTGGTTCTTGCTCATTCGAAAAAGCAAACAGCAAAGCAAGCTCAAACAAAACAAAACAAACCTCCCACCATCAAGATAACAAAAGTAAACCAGCATTCACACGACATAGATACATACACACAGTTTCTACTGGAGTTCCATCTGACGTTATAAACAGCAGCGGCATCGGCAGTTGCAGCAGCAGCAGCAGCAGCAGCAGCAGCAGCAGCAGCAGCAGCAGCAGCAGCAGCAGCAGCAGCAGCAGCAGCAGCAGCAGCAGCAAAAACATTAAGTCTTGAAACACACACACGCCAGAAAATAAAACTGCGTTATTTAACATCTCTGCAGCATGCAACTATTGAAGTATCGTCATTGCCGAAAGTCCAGATCAGAACAAATAAAAAAAAACCAAACAAATCCAGAAACTAAAAGTAAAGCAGTATCCCCACAGCCACAGCTGCTGCCATGATGGACAGCCTGCCGTAAAGCTGCTGCTGATTCGTGCTGATCACCCACATTAGCACAGGATTGCACCACAATTATCTGCTCTCTGCATATACAGTAGAAACTCAATGTCTAGAAACTGTGGGTATAGCTATGTACTTATAAGATAGGTACATACCATAGTGGGGAGTTAGATACATGCTAGGGATAGTCAATATTCGAGATAACCAATTGAAGTTAACTTTGAGATATACCATAAAATCTGAGATAATCAGTATGGAGATAATGAAGGGGTCCAACTGCAACTTTAGCTGGCAGATCCAGGCTTTCGGAAATGCGATGGGGGCACACACACCAGAAATTCATGGGTGAATTTCGTACCTTTACAGTCTCTTGCAGAAGATGACAAAACTCCCATAAGTTGATTTTTTTCTTGCTTGTTTTTGGAAGGGAATCAGGTTGCTACGGATGCCCACTGACCACAGTAAATGCAAACATGTAAATGTGGTGGTTTATAGTCATGATTCTAGTGCTCTCACGACTTTACATTTCACACCAGGTCATTGGCATCCTAGCTTATAACACTTAATCTTTCTCAACTCCCTGGGGAGCATACAGTACAATTGCTACCGTAGCGCACTCGCCTAACTGTACATATTTAACGTGTAGGAACCCCGGAGCAGTGTGCAACCAGGTAGAGGTAGGTTTGCTCAACACATCATCAGACCCGACCGGGTAATCGAACCCACGACCTACTGGTCACGAGTTCAACTCCCTATCCACTTGGTCACGAGTTCAACTCCCTATCCACTTGGCCACGGTACCTGGACCTGGCACTGCCTCCGCGGTTTGCTCGCTTCAAGTTTGATATAAGCGGGCTGAACTGTACGGACTCTTTTCCATCACCCCGGATTAGAAGTCCGCCGCACGCATTACACCAGCGAAATTACACAGCTCAGCACATTGCCTCATATTTCCCACTACTAATGATCCGCACAGCAGTTTTGGGGTGAAGATATAGGAGAATATGTGTTGTCGGAGTTCTTTTTTTGTAGAACGTTGTTGGCATAGCCTATCATTGGGTAGATCATTATGAATGCGGCGAGCAACAAAAAGTGCCAAAATATGTAGGACAGGTGTCCAATCTACATAATGAGAGAAGCACCTAGACAAACCACAATTCAAGATGTATCCGGATGGACATATTATGTGTCCACACTCTAAAGGGATAGGAGTTGAACTCTTGGACATGTCCACTGGACAGTAAATCCTCACTATTCGGGACACTAGAAGTAGTAGTGAAAAAAAAATCAGTTTAACCCTAAGGCACAACCGGCGGTAACAACATTTCGAGGGTACGCTTTACTCTCGTATCTGTGTCAATGAAAAACGTACGGCCTGCCTAAAAAGTAGAGGTCTACTTTCGTTGCACTTTCTCCACACTGGACACACGCTAATCTACACTACGGTGTCCTTGAATTTTAAGGAGTAGAGAAGCAGTATGGCCGGTTGTGCCCTAGGCTTATTTCTGGACCACTTCAGTAACATCGTAAATCAGCCAGGAGAATGAAAATTTCTCCCCAGTTTGCCGTTAATTCTCGATTCTGATTGGTTAAGAGCCGTAGGAGATCAGGTTATCCCCCTACTTTGTAACCAATAAACACCATCAAGTTAAATAATTCTCTTAAACTGGGGATATAAAGAGGCAATGGTCTGTTTTAGTGTGGAGATAACACTAGCTATGCACTATTAGACACCACTCGTGCATAGCTAGTGTTATCTCCACACTAAAACAGACCATTACCCTTATAGTGTCCCTGATGGTAAGGTGTTTTTACAGTACGTCACCTGGTGACGTCACGCGTCAATATGGCGACCTTTGTTGTGACCTTTCGTCTGCTTTGGTGACGTGATTAATATAATGTCACGTGGCTCGTGCACGTGGCAGCAACAACAACAGAAAGTCGTATGATGTTTGTGTTATTTTCAAATAGTGATGTTTTGAGGGCCTCATTTTGTAAAAATGTTTTCTATTGTTAAAAGTAGGTCTACTGTGGTTGACAGATTTTGTTTATTAGTTACTATCATCCATTTTTTAAAGAAAAAGGCACCCACAATTGTCAAATCTAGGTGGGCGACTTGAAAATCTAGCTGTAATAGTTTCATTTTTCTAAAATAAAAAGAAAAAAAACAACATCCTGATGTGCCCCTGAACCCTGATGTGATGATAATCTTCCCCTCTGTGAGTACACTGTGCAGATAAGATCCTACTTTGAATGACATGAACACGAGATAATAGGAGATAGAAGCCTCTACAAGAGATTCTCTCCTATCAGCGTGTCCTTGGTCCGCCCTACACACTGCTAATGAAGTCTCGTAAGCTTCCCACAATGCGGCATTGTCTAATAATACAAAGACATGATAATATACAGTTCTCAACACCTGCCTTGAAGACCATACACACACAAAGTGGATGTGGGTTGTTGGACTTGATGCGCATGCGTGTGTCCACAAATGAAGGGGGGGGTTAGGGAAGTGTGGGGAGCGGGGGGGGGGAGGGGGGAGGCAGGATAAGAGATATGATGTGTGTTTGGAGGCTGAAAAAGATTATTGTGGATCTATGTACTATACTCGCCATAAAGACTTAAACACATGATCAATCCATACGATTTGAACATGCTTAAACCAATATAAAATATGATATTGACATTACAAACTGAGCATTGAATCGATGAAATTCAATATTGAGGATGCAAAATCCTTTACAATTGTAAAATGTATTCTAGAATAAACTCATTGTAAATTCAGAACCAGAAGCATGTTCACAGTGTGGCTATTGTTATCTTTCGCAGAATCCTATATCTGTGTATAGCGTGGGACTCGGCATTAGTACAGTTATGCCAACTCAAAGTGAGACAAACGGTGGCATTTTGGCAAACAATAACTCCTAGTCCCAGCAATGCACCCTCACTAACTCTTATTGAGTGAAGCACTATACAATATAGTCCGCATAGCATGACCTGTACGCACGTAAACTAATGTAATGCACATGTGTTATTCTACAGGTGCAATTCACAGCCATCGTGTTCTAGTGAATTCGACATTCACACCAGATCATTGGCACCATTGTCACACTGTATTTGCCTATCTTAACTTCCCGTGAGCATACATGGCCGGTGCATGCTGTTCATCATATGTCATTCACATTTCCGTCCACCAGCATGACCTGCAATTCCATGCAATTCCATCAATTCGGGATGAGTTTGCTCAACACCCACCGCCAGAACCGACAGGGAATCGAATCGTACTCACGACCCTCTGGTCACGGGTCCAAATCCCCAACCACTCGGCCACGGAAACACACCAAACCAGCCACCACACTTTCTCCCCGCTCTTGCCACCCAGTATATGTAAATTCCTCCCATTTTTTGAGTGACGTGCGGAATCTTGTTTCTCTATTTATGCCCTGTAATGAATTCTAGACAGAAAATGTGACATTTTGCTCAAAGCCCAGAATATAAATTTCCATTAAGCCTCTCAGTTTATGTTCTGGGGTGTAAAGAAATGCTGACTCTGGTGACATGTGCCTGGGAAGCGTTTGCAGGAATATCGTCTGTGCGTGCCGTTGTCAACTATTTGTGGCCTATTAGCACATACTAATTGGTGTTATTAATACCCTAATTTCCAGTTAATGTTGTAGACTTGTCATTGCTCAAAGATTATCGGATGCATACTGCTGTTTTTCTTGGTTTTGAGAGAGGTGAGAGAATCGTAATTAGTGGATTATCTACCCAAGTATTGAATGCACTTGGATGAGATCTGACCAGTATGTGTTTAGAAAACTAAGATAAGTGTTTCATGTAGTTTCCCATAGTAGAATCTTGGTCTATATTTCCAATATATATAGGAAAGGGCCATGGCAGTGAATGATATATCTTTATGTTGTAGAGCTGTAAGTTATAGGAAGCTAGACTACTGGCCGTTCACATATATTTCGGTATACAAGAAATATTGTGTTTTTGCTTTTCATGTCCATCAACCAGCGTCCGTTGCTATTCCTGCTAAAACTATATGTCACAACCTAATATGTCCCTACAAACTAAGTAACAAAAGCTTCCTTATAACTGTAGGCAAGGAGAAAATATTCCTGAATCGACGATATTTCACCAAACGTCATGGCGTCTTTTGTTTACGTTTTGCACAGCACGCGTGATTCTAGTCTAGCCAGGGAGCGCTGCATTTCTGATATAGTTCATAAGAAATTTTAAATTTGATTACCGACGATTATAGCCAATCATTGTATGCTATTCACATTTATAAACATTAAATAGAATTATTGAAGCCTAAATAAGCAATGAGAACAAAATAACATGGTTTAACAGGTGATGAGTTTCTTGACTCAAGACCAAAACAACTTATGCTCCTCGTAAACTCTTGCGTTCACAATGAAAATAATATAAATAACGTCAGAAACGTTAAAAAATCGAATACTCATTTTTCTGCGTTAAAGTTGACAAGGAAAATTCCCGTAATAAAAATAAACATGTAAATAACAAAGGTATCATAATAGTCGAAGATTCGTATTGTATGTCCACATATAGGTTGAAAAACATAGATTCTGGATAACTATACATTATTACTGTGGTAGGATTCAGAAATGAGTAAACTCTGTTTTTCTTGTATACCGAAAAATATGTGAACGACCAATATATATATACTTGACATTTCGTAAACACTTCGTTTGAGACCGTTATGTATAGAATCTAAATACGTAGCATTAGGCACTGGTATACTAGAAATAGCCTAAAACTGTGTTTTATATACAACATTTTGATAGAAATAGAACTAATTATGTACGCATGTCATCTTATTGACTGTTTATTCGACATTATGTATTCGAATCTGTATGTTTTGATTAGTATTGTGAACAATATACTATTGATAACACCCAACGTTTGGCCAATGTTTCATTATGATAAAGTATAGTATATAACTGACAGTTTTTGTGTGATAGGCTCGCATTTGCACTTCCGCGAGTCACAATATTCCCTATCACTAAACTCTATGGTGTCCCTCCTGCTATATCCTGCCCTCACACACGTAGAAGCATTCACATACGTGATGCACCCGTATGTCGATGTACAGGCCCAGTCATAAGAATCGATCCAGTAGATATTGTTAATTATGATGGGGAAAAACAATACCACCACGTCTAAAATAGAATCCTCTCCTAGTGATTTGTGATGCCAATATATACGACCTTGAAATAGCCTCATTAGAACCTAGTTTTACCGGTCTACTCTTGAGAAATATTGAGTTGAATTGAGCAAACCATTTTCACTGAAAATGACATTTGTATAAACATTTCAAAATCCTGATGAATTCTGACGGTTTCAAGTTGAGAAAAATGATGATATAGATGCTCAATTTCATTCCATCAATTCAGAGATATTTCTAACATTCATGGTCGTTAAAATCAACCATTCATGAAATTTATACTGCATGCAAAACCAGCAGTTTAGTGCCACGCGAGGGTGAGGTTCTTTTGTTGCTATATAAAGAGGGGCAATTTGACAAAACCTTTAAACCAACAAATTGGTTTACATTATGACACATGAGTTGAATTTGCACAAGCAACACTTACTAAAATCCACTTCATATCTAGCATGAAAAAAGATTTGACTAAAAACTTACTGAATTAAACAGTGGCATCGACACAAGGATGTTCTGCATTAGACCTATTCATAGTCCAGAATAACTGGCAGCTAGAATTGTCTCTTTACTGAATTTGCCAACACAACCTGCCTATACGGGATATTAGAATAAAATGTGCTAATTAAATGCCTGATTTACACAAATATTATGCATCTATTGGGCCACATGGGGCATGAATTCAATTGAGTTCTCTAAATTCCAAGTATAAATGCATAGTTTGTGCAAATGATGATATATTCATATTCATATATAAACGTATTCACCTGCATTGCCACTTCTTGTCTACATGCCAATCCACACTGTCGTAGCCCCGTAACCTAATGACCTTGAGCGCATGTGCTCCCCTCCCGGCTCCATCCGGGCAATGTTGTCACCACCTGTTGACCTCCTTAACGGACTCTGCATGAGCTAAATGTGGCAACTTCCGGGTTTCTCGTGTGTAAACCTGATACCCAAATACAATCCAAACTAAATACAATCATCATTGATCATTTGCAGTTAGCATGATGTTTGAAATCATTACAATCAAGTATCGCTAGGAAATTATGGGTAGTTCAGTATACGTAATTATTTTAATTTTACACTAGAAATACAATAACTACCCTAAAGATAGGGATTAGGGATAAGATTATCGAGAACTGGAATAGTTATTTTGAATTTTTTGATAAGAAAAAGTGAGGAGGCGACATCTGGAGTACGAGGAAGTGAAGCCAAATGCAAGGTCGCCTCTGCCACAGCTTCCTTATTAGGCCTTATTTAGTACTGTATGCTTAGTTTTTTACTCTCAGTTTGAACTAAAATATGTATTAAGGCTGGATTTGAACATTTATGTTATCACGAAACAAATTTGTGTGCCAGTAAATGAAAGTTTATATTTGTCATGCTGTAAAAACTGGGTTTGAGACCGTTATGTATAGAAACTAAATTTAAAGTATTAGGGTAGGGTATACTAGAAACAGCTTAAAATTGTGTTTTATTTACAAATTATTAATAAAATTACAATTATTGATATACTCATTTCAACTTATTTACTGTTTATGTGGTATTTTGTATTCGAATCTGTAAGCCTTAAACTGTTTTATGTACAATATTATACTCTTATATAGACCCTCTTGTTCACCAAGTTACATTTGATTTATTTTGCTTTTCACAGGCATTTTTTGTGTGATAGGCTCGCAGTTCCGCGAGTCACAACTATCAATAGCTTCACAGATCATGGAGTTCACACTTCCATACCCTGCCCCCACCATCCCCGAAGGTTTCACAGCTGTGGTGGACCCGTATCTCGATGTACATTACCGAGGGAGTCCCGGACCCACTCATGGACGAACCCCGTAGTCGAGGGGAGTTGATTGTTAATTTTACGCTAGAAATGCAATAATTACACTAAAATAGAGATAGTGACTTAGGGATAGGATTATCAAGAACTACATTAAGTATTTTGAATTTTTTGTCGCCTCACTTTGCCACAGCTTTCCTATTAGGCCCTATTTAGTACTGTATGCTTATTTTTTTTTATCTAATCTTGAACAATTATATGTATTAACGCTGGTTTTATAATACTGTGTAGTTGGTATGTAGCATATGGTTTCATTTCTCTATTTTTATTTTTATTTTCTGCTATTTAGGCCAAAATCAAAACAAACATATATATTTTAAGCTTTTCGATACAAAAGTATCCTTTTCAAAATAACAACTCCCTAATAACAATATTGACATTAAAGCAAAAGTTTTTCTTTTTTACTAAAATCATAATGTTTCATTTCATCCACCCAACCATCTATTCCTGCACCACTACAATAATTACACTAAAATAAAGATAGTGATTTGGGGATAGGATTATCAAGAACTACAGTAAGTAGTGGGCTGAGGAATGGAGTGGTGCAGGAATAGATAAGATCTTCCCATATGATACAATCATAATATTACGCTAAAAACATTTTGGAACGATATTTTTAATGGTAATAGTAAAATCTTGTATATAACTCTATGTAAATCGTCTGTTCACATGCCTCGCGTGCCTCACGTTTTGACTCATAAATCTGAAACGAGCGAGGCGGCATGAATATTTTTTTTTATTGACATCTACACACGTTAAACTTTACAATGGTTATCATTGAATATTAAAACAAAAAACTATCCCATCCCACCTTTAAATCTTTTATGTTGTAAATACTAACAATGGGTTTGAGACCGTTATGTATAGAATCTAAATTTGTAGTATTAGGCACTGATATACTAGAAATGGCGTAAAACTGTGTTTTTATATACAACATTTTGATACAAATAGAATTATTTTATATACCCATTTCAACTCATTGACTGTTTATTCTGTAATTTGTATTGGAATCTGCATTTTTAAAATAGTTTTCTGAACAAGATTAAACTATTTAATAAAATGTCAATGGACAAGATTATTAGCTTTAATAGTAGTAGTAATTTTGACCTTTTTTGTGTGATTGGCTCGCATTGCACCTTCGCGAGTCACAATATATATATCATAGAACGCTACGGCCCCCAACTGCCGATCCTGCCCCCACACCCCTCGAAGGATTCACAGCCGCATACCGACGTACATGTACGTGCCTCCGCCGGGGGGGGGAGTCCACCGACCCGCTCATGGCCACCACGGGGCTGAAGTGTAGATGGCCCGAGCAGTGCGGTGTCAGCAGCCTGCATGGCAGCCGCTGGAAGCATTGATACATACAGTGATGTTTTTATTGGTATCATTATTATCAGGGGCATAGCCAGAATTGCAAACAACAGGAGGTAAAATATGTTAGACAATGATGCAGGCAAACTCCATAGTCGCACAGCTTTTATATAGTTATTTTACACAGAAAAAAAATTGTGTGCCATTAAAAGGAAGTTTATTTTTTTATATTGTAAATACTAACACTGGGTTTGAGACCGTTATGTATAGAATCTAAATGTGAAGTATCAGGTACTGCCCTACTAGAAATAGCCTAGAATTGTGTTTTATATACAACATTTTGATAGAAATAGAAGTATTTATATACCCATTTCAATTCCTTGACTTTTTATTGGTATTTCGTATTCAAATATGTAGGCCTTGAATAGTTTTCTGAACAATATTATACTATGGATAACATCCAATATGGCCACATTCTCAAGATTATGCATGTACACTGTAGGTGTGTAAACATTTTGTGTGATTGGCTCGCATTGCGTGAGTCACAATATATTATCATATGACACAAAAAAATCTCTCCTAAAACAAAGGAGGCAGTTGCCTCCCTTCCCTCTTTACTTAAAGTGACAAAAGTGATTCTATAAAGCTAAATGGACATGCATTGTATCTATTTTCAAACCCCATGTACGGGTCCGGGGGCTAACGCGGTTTGTTTAGCGGGTTAACCCGCCTCACGGACGCACCTGCTTACTTCCCACCGGCGGGCAAAAGCCTCCGCCCCGGGGAGCGAGAGGCTAATGCTGCCTACGATCTTCTTACAGTCGACCGCACGACCGGCACGCTTTGATATTCACGTGGCGTGCAAGCAATTTGTGCACTCGAGGATCCCATTTGATTTTTGAAAATAAAATTTACGTCTGTATTGCGGTATGCTGTTGGTGGCTGGGAAAGAAATACCCGATGTCTTTTGGAGTGAGGTCTTTAGAGCGAATTCTGTTGCTATTAGAAGTAGAATTGTAAGGTTTGGCTCGTGTTTGGTTTGATATTCACGCGGCTTGCTTTCAAATCGCACACCAGAGGATTCCATTTAATTTTTGCTCATTAAATTCTTGATCATGGAGCATTTCACGTAGTGGTGCTGATGAGCCTTTTGGGATGCGTGGTATTGCTTTCTAAAGCTGTCCTCGAGATAGTTGTTGGGTAGAGTCGCGGTCATTGAACCAGATGTAGGGCTACTATTTTTACTCAGCATGAAATTTTCTTATGACTGTGTGTGATTTAAAGTTATATACAACTGCACTATTACTCTTCATTGACGCACTACCATTGATTAGATCAAAGAAAATGATTTAAACATGCAATAAAATTGATTTAGTACCTATATCAATGTTTGCCGAACTTACTGCATACCGTAGAATCGTCAATTAAGACAATGTAGACAATTCCTAAAATAAGACCATTTCACACAGTCCAAACCTTCAAGAAAACACCTTCCTCACCTCTATTGCCAAATAACATTCATATTGAGACCATTTGGGACCAGGAAAGTCTTATTATAAAGGCTCTACTGTAAAACACACTTGCCTACTTGCACTAATGTTAACACATACCACTGTATGCATAGTGCCATTCAACCGCAGAGATCTCAGTTTCCTACTCATAAATCTCTACACAACCATGACTGCACTGGCAATATCAGTTTGAATGGCTGGCATGTTGATAAATATACACGGCGCAAAACCATGGCCGAGCCTTTGAAATACAATATGAACGTGACTTTTGCCAGCCAAGCTACCATCTAAATCCAATTGATGTAGGAGCACAAGTAAAGAGGCCAGCAGTACCAGTAAATGATCTATCCTTTAGCATGAAAAATGAATTAGATTTGTGTGTGATGCTATTCCAAGAAAATTAAAAACTCTTCTTGAGCTGATGAAATGAATTGGAAGCTATGTGCGTGCGTGGAATGAATGCTACTATAACCTTTACATGTGGTTTGGAGAGGAAAAATAACTGTGATTTCAGGTTTTTACAGTTCATTATGCTGAGAATGTGCTTTTCAGGTTCTTAATTGACGCTACCATAGCGTGTTCTGGTGGCATTCTATTTTAATCATAGAGACGGCGTACAGCGGCTGATGCTGTAAGAATAATGCACATGTATACAATAGAAGTTATACACGAGCTAGATTGCAAGTGGTCTTGATAGACAGGTGGTCTCTTTATGTGGATTCGCTGTAGTCTTACAAAAAATAATCGGAAATTGGAGAAATTGGGGTGGTCTCTGTATAGAGGTGGCCTCTGTATAGAGGTGATCTCTGTATAGAGGTGGTATCTGTATAGAGGTGGTCTCTGTATAGAGGTGGTCTCTGTATAGAGGTGGTCTCTGTATAGAGGTGGTCTCTGTATAGAGGTGGTCTCTGTATAGAGGTGGTCTCTGTATAGAGGTACACTTTGCCCTTACATAGATGCTGTATGGACCACCTAACATCACACGGTAAACAATACTAGAGTTACACCTGCAAGCCTTTGCGCACTAACCTCCCCCATAAACCCACATCAAACAGCACTTCCGCCCACGTGACCTCACAGCGTGTCACGTGACATTTGCTTTTATTGTAGTCTTTCAAATGGCAACAGGCGGCAGGGGTTTCACTTGCCGAGCTTTTGTTTTTCGTAGAACCGGCTTGATTTGAGTTATGATCAATGCCTTTGAATGATCCGAGTTGGATAAGATAAACTACATTATAAGACCCCCTAGCTAAAATGATATAAAACATTGCTATGAAAACCAATGGTCCCAAATTGAGCGGAGGTACATGGGCTATTTTGATACCTATAAATAAATGTAGAAACCATCTCCACTTTAACACAAAGCAATATGCAATAGAACCTGAGTATTGAGGCCACCTTTGGACCTGACCTTAAGTGGTCCCAACACAAAAAGTTAATATCGTTCATGCACGTTTGCCTATGTATATGTGCAATGTACATGTACGTTTATGAATACTTAGAACTTAGATGAATGATCTCACCATACAGGTGGTATCGGTAGAGAGGTGGCTTTAATTGTGGGTTGTAGTGTAGCAGACTGCAAGTACTAGTTATCTCAACATTGGTCATCTCGAATTCTCGCTTGCTTCGATGTTAGTTTTATTTCCCCTTCAACCACATAGCCAGCATACACGAGTTGGTCATATCGACTATTGGCTATCTCAATCAATTTACTGGTATCCTGAGAACTTTGATATAACCAGTGTGTACGCTCCTACGATAGTAACGCAAAGCTGGACCCTCTAGACGTACCTCCACATAGACAGATCCGGGGGGCGCAGGGGACGCCCTCCCATATTTCCCACCAAAATACTTCATTTTCATAGGGTTTCTCTTGAAATCCCTTAAGTGCGCCCCCCCCCCTTTTTTTCCCTTACGTACGCTCTCACCCTTTAAAAAACCTGGATCTGTCATTGCCCCCCCCCAGCCCCTCAGCATGCCCTGACTCCCACAGTTCATCACGCGCCGCCTCTGCTCGACATAAATCCGCCGTCATTGCAGCGAGAAGATTGAATTAAGGCAGGTTTTATACACTCATTTGGCCGGATACAGATGGCGCTGTTTGACCAGGGGTGTGGGTGAGCACGGGCTAAAAGTGCACAGACATGATTGATTTTAAAACCACAATGCTGCTAAAAAGGAGGCCTTGGGACGACCATCGTCAAGGCTTAAATGCCACAACTCTTTGATTAATAGCATCTCTGTAAAGAGACCACCACTACAGTCAGACCATTTCTCATAGTTCTAGACCTCGTTAGAGACCAACGTGAACCTCAATAAATTGACCACTTCTTTTGCATAAAACCAATGGCATGGGTGGTTTTAGTTAAGAGGTTGGAAATCAGTTCCTTTTTCAAGCTTATGCAGTCTAATTTCCGAAAGAGACCACCCCTGTAATTAGATCATAGACCCCAAACCTTCACATTAAGAACGAGACATGGAAGCATTTTCACTACAATTAAGTCATGTGGATTCTACGATGCAAATTGGATTTCCACGAAAAAAAAATAATAATACACTGAAAGAAAAAAGGCCTTGCAGCTCGTACATCATTGTCAAACTGATGCATATTTTTGGGTATTTGGTGGATACTGTCATCATTAGTGTGGGGTATTCCTTTCATTAACAGGCAGGAGAATGCAATGTCTGCCATAATGCAAGTTGTAGCTATTTCTCCATTTCATGAACCCCCGTCGACTGTGCCGTTTATCATTCGCAATACGTAAAGTTATTGGTTCCAGCAGCTAATGAAATCACGCTAATTTGCATATTTGTATTTGAAAAGGCGTGATTTTATTCATCCTTTCTGTCGGTAGGGTGCCTTCATGGGATACACCAGCCTACCACATTCCCTTTGGATCTTCACCCCACCTCCACAAGTCTACACATGGAAGCCGCGTCATCATTTGCCAACTTCCCGTTTTTAATACACCCATTGTCTACTTGTTACCCTCATTCATAAAAAAAAAATCCAGCACAGTTCCCATGGGATTGCAATCTCTCGAAGACTACAATCTGGATTGAAGACACATTCTGTGCCGTTCTAGGGGTGTGGGGGGATGATACGGTTGGTCTGTAGACCTTAGGGTTTATTGATAATGAATATTGTGACTCGCGTAGGTGCAATGCGAGCCTATCACACAATAATTTATGTGCCTTCGACTGCACAGTTGATTGTATGCAATCGGCGATGATGTTGGGTGTAATCAGTACAATATTGTGCATAAAACAGTTCCAGGCATACAGATTCGAATACGAAATACCGAATAAACAGTCAATACGTTGAAATGGATATATCAATAGTTCTATTTGCATCAAAATGTTGTACATAAAACACAATGTTAGGCCATTTCTAGTATACCAGCGCCTAATACTACAAATTTAAATTCTATACATAACGGTCTCAAACGTCTTATATTTACAGTACAAAAATATATGAACTTTCTTTTAATAAAATATCATGGTGGCACACATATTTGTTTCATGGTAAAATAACTGTTCTGTAGGTGTTGAGTTTCGCAGACCCTGTCTAGTCGGTTTTCTGTCGCACAACGAATTTAAAAGCACATGGAGCAGAAAACATAGTTAAACATGCAACTTGCTGATATTCCGCAACTCTCTACGCCCGAGGTAGCACATGTGGGTTTGCCATCAAATAGCAACAATGAGAAATTCTGACGTTTATAAAACGAAAATTATACAATATTAAAATATCAAATACATCCGATCACTTTTCTGCATTTTTATGATAATGATAACAGTGATTCTGCTTTCGAGAAGACGGAGTTTGCCAGTATCACCGTGATCGTTTTTGATACTGATAATCATGCCATTATCGTGATCATTATCATTGTACCATTATCATTGTACGGGAATACCGCCCCTGGATTGAAGACACATTCTGTGCCCTTCGAGGGGTGTCGGCGGATGATACGGATGGTCTGCAGACCTTGGGGTTTGTTAATAATGAATATTGTGACTCGCGCATGTGCAATGCGAGCCTATCACACAAAAACTTAAATGCTTCCAAAAGCAGAGAGAGTGTATGTATACAGGCATGATGTTGGGTGTAATCAATACAATAGTGTGCACAAACCAGTTCCAGGCATACAGATTCGAATACAAAATACCAAATAAACAGTCAATATGTTGAAATGGATATATCAATAATTATATTTGTATCAAAATGTTGTGTATAAAACACAATGTTAGACCATTTCTAGTATACCAGTACCTAATAATACAAATATAGATTCTATACATAACGGTCTCAAACGTCTAATATTTACAATATAAAAATATATGAACAGAATATCAGTACTTACCAAATCAAATCAAATCATTCATAAAATCAGATATAAACATGCCCAAATTACAAATAGATGCGTATATACTGTATTAACATGCAGTTAAAATACTTATCACAGTTAACTACACTTGAAGTATATGTTTAAAAAGTATATTTGTTTTATTATCATAGGCTGTTTAAACATGCAACTTTTTTATATTTCGCAACTCTCTAGGCCCGAGGTAGCATATGTGGCTATATCAAACACGGACCACGAGCAGCCCCCACCCCCCGGCCCCCCACCCCTCCTTCTACCCACCAACACCACAATGATCATCATCAGTCGCCAGCCTCGTATTATCTGCTGATTTACGCACGCGCGTACAAATGGGAAAACGCAATAAAATGCGTTTTATCCGAACCCGTACCGATGACTATTGGCCATTAGGTCGCTAAATCAGACTGTAATGAGGGGTTGCCGCTACCTGGCACCCGGATCAGGGATACGGAAGAAACGCTTATCTCGAAGCTGCGGGGATACAACTGAAATGTTCGAGATAGCTGAACATTCGAGATAGCCAACTGTTATTATGAATGCGATGTGGCTGTTGGGGAATGAAGCTTCGAGATAAGCGATGTTATTGATATAACGGGACTCTACTGTATTAAGCATTGGGGAACAAGTGGCAGCTGAGTAGGTCATACATTGGGTATTGATTGGTCATCTATTGGTCATAACTTGGTGCGTTGACGGCATTAGTGTCCGCATGCTGTCAAATTGTGTCAAAAGGGGGGCGGCTGCTAGTTTGTTCTGTCGGTTTTGAGGTTATCTCGTTCACAGTGCAATCAGCCTGATATATGATCTAGGAAAAGTGGACTATGGAATGAAAAACAGGAGCATTGGGTTGTGCGAATGTTATTGAAGAATTTACGAATTTTCTTACCCATTAGTGAGTAATATGCTTCTGCATAGATACTTCAGAACCGTTTATAAAGTCTTCCTGTATAACGAGAGCTCCTCTGTAAAGAAACCACTTTCGCGGTTCCAGGCCTTCATAAAGAGACCAGCGTGAAACTCCAACCCCAGACCACCTCTCTATTGAGATCATTCAAATGTAGTTTCCAGAGTGTTCCTGGTGTGTTTTACTGTAGAAATAGTTCGTGTTTTCAAAATTCTAACTCAAACATTCGCTATTCAGTGACAGTTGTCCCAGAGATGAAAACTGTGATGCAAGTCAATTGCATGTGCTGTGATGCTTAAATAACCTAATAAACTCTAATAAACTAATAAACTCAATAAGTACGTCATACTTACAAATGCACAATAGCTAGCTTGTCTTCGACAACTCTGCAGTTGATTAGTTCTAGCATTAACGGAACACACTTTTCATGTACTAGCTTCGTTAGCACCTCTTCAAATGATTATGCTAGACGAATACCATCAACAGATGCCATTCTCCAGCCGATAGCACTAAACAAAACAAGCTCTACAACTACCCAGCTATCATTCTAGCATCGACACCTTTATCTCTCTAGAGTGCCGATAATGCTCGACTCTGATTGGCTAAGAACATTGCCGCATCGCAGTATAGTTTTACGCGAACTGCGAGAGAAAATATACTTCATTTATGATTGAGTACATGCTATGCCATATTCTTGTTTTAACATTTTAACACTACACATTGAGCCCTTTTTTGAAAGCCCACCTGAAGCTCATGTCCTTTTCCAGCAAAGGGTGCATTGTGGGAAAAAGGACATGGGAATGTCTGAAAGCTTCACAAAAACAGTTCAATATGTAGTTAAAACAAGAATACCATGTGACGTGCATACGATGACAAGAATTTTTTTTACCATTATATAGGAAAAGCAGACATTTAATATAATTTGTATTTGGGCGGGCTTGAGTGTAAGATGTTTTTAACATGGTACGTTTTTTGTACAGCTTTTATATTGTAGGTACCCATCAACCAATAGTAAACCCAGGAAATCAGAAGTTTACGGTCCTCATAGTACAGGCCTTTCACCCCACCACTCTCCGACACATAACATAGTGCGCGTTATGGGGTCCAGAGTAGGAATTTATGTGTGTGTTGTGACAGTGCCTTAATACCAGTTCACTGGGAACTTTGAGTGGCACACTGGCAAATCTACGTTTTTTGAAAGAGCACAACAACTCGATTCAATCATGATTCAATTATTTTGATGTCTTTAACCTGCTTTTCTTTTTAAAAAATAACTCAAATTCAAATTTCAAAATACACATGCTCCTTTAAAAAAATAAAGTGGATTCAACGGGTTTCGTACATGAAAATGGTTACGGATATGGCATGTATGCGAAAATACATGGAAATTAAATTTTGATTGAAAAGGGGGCATGCGCACACCTTGCACACCCTGGATCTGCCTATAATAGCATGGAAGTGAATCATCGGACAAATAAAAATGCTAACCGTGGAGTTTCAACATCATGAATGCTTGAACGTCTTGCTTGTGAGCCAAGAATGAGGCTTTCCCCCAAGCAGAGTTACTTGAAGCAGGCAAATGAAGGTTTATTGTTCCACAAATATTCTACTTGTCAGCTAAATATAGTGACAAACAGACTTTATGAAAGAGAGGGGTGTGGAAGAAGTTAGCTTGTACTCAATATACAATCCATCTAACATCGGCAATACGTATTTAACCCCAAAAATGATAATGTTTGATTAGTATAATAAACAGACCCACGGATATTGAATCTGCAGTAAATAGCAGTGACATGTTCAACATATATAGCCAACATTCAAGATGATCATCTGATATATATATATGTTGAAACGAAATGAAATTTACCTCCAGATATTAAACAGCAAATTCGAGATAAGCAATATAAAAAAAAGATGCTCTATTGTACATCAGATGTGCTAAAATGAACAAAGCAATTGTACACCCCCGCAACCCCCTTACCCCCCACACAAATCCACCCCTTGCATACATTAACATACTTATTGGATTAGGTGCACATTCACATTGTATGGTCCTAGAATAGAAACTAATCACTCCTCCCTAATTTAGGGATTATCTTGCCGTATGCTGCGCAGTGCAAATGCAATAGCTCCGCCAGTGTAGTGCGCTAACAAACCGTGCAATTTTAATTCCCGTTCTAATCAAGGGGAAAGTTTACCATTGGTGCATTGTATTGGGTTACGTTCATGTGATGCTATGCACGTAGGCCTAAATCTGGTTGGTGTGTGTGTCTCTCTGATGTGTTCTGGTAAAAAAAAATGCTCGCATTCCACACGAAGCTTGAAAAGAACCGCTCATGCATGTATTGCCATGAATAATGTATTATTGGGGCTTCTAATGGGGCTTCTGTACACATTTATAATGTTATCAGTTGCCGCTTCATTTTAGTACATTATTTCAAAGTCCATATATTTAGTGAGTATTTTGAAGACTTTCCTATTTTTATAGTAGTACATAAATAATGTTCAGATAAGGCTTATTAGTTCTCTTGTGGTAATTAAAATAATATTTGGTATAGGGAAAATACTATTCCATTTGAAAAATTGACAAAATAAGATAATGTTAGATCAAGCATTCGGAAAGTGTAAATAAAATATAAATGTTGTGATGGCCTAAAGTCAGTATAATGACCGGGATAATGTGAATCGCCTAACACCATAAATATAAATAAATACATGTAGTAATATCCGTTCTATAAAACAAATATGCTCGTATTTTAGCCCAATATACCGCTTTAAGGTGCAATGGTTACACTATTGTCATTTTTGTTAAATCATATAGTTTTCATTTCAAGCTACTTCTGATGTAACTAGACTGTGAATTTCCCATCGTGAGCCCCATTGCGTATTTTGGTGGGAAAATGGGGGGGGGGGTGCGCCCACCCCCTGGATAATCTGCCTATGCGACTACCTTCTCAGGAGAAGATTATTGTAGATAAAACCGCTCTCAGAGAAAGTCGAACAACCACAAAACTAAGTATCTCCCTGTAAAAAAAAGTGCATGCCATTCGGTGAATGCCAAAGGAATATATCTTTATCAGCCTCTAGTGCATGAAATGCTCAGAGCGGCGTCTCACGCTCATCTATTATGAGTCTAATGTGTGGTGGATCAAGGCATCAGTAACAGCAGCATTTGAGACCCAGGTTATGTGAAAAGACTGAGGGGTTTTGCTGCATGTATCGTTTTCATATTAGTCTATTTGATCCCATTTTGATTTGACCTTTATTGTCCTTATCTTTATCCCTTTCTCTTTCTCATCTGTATAAATGGTTGTATTTTCCTAATCTCATCTCTCTTTTCTGCTTAAATGGTCGGATATAATTATCCATGCACCTCCCTATATCTCATCAAATCATAATTGAGCCTATAGATCATAGAATGACCACGGTTATTCTTCCATATCTTTCTCATGCTACTCTGTTTTACCCCAATTCTGATCTGTTTCTTCTTTATCATTAATATTCCTCTCCTTCGTTGACCCATCTCTTTATTCTGTGTTTGCTCTATCTTATTTCTCTTCTCTCCTGTATCTCTTTGAATCACTTACCACCATCCTACATCTCATAAAAACCACGTCTAATGTGTTGAGCATATAATGCGTTCTTGCCTAATTCATTCGTGAATCTTCATCTTCTTTCTCTCCATTGATATCGCTATCTTAGTTTCCTTATCCATATCCATAGTCGATATCATTTCTTGCTTCTCTTTTTATATCCCCATCTCCATATCCCTCTCCTCCCTTTCTCCATCCATATTTCCTCATTTCTTTCTTCATCTCCACAATCCCCTCATTTCTCTTCATCTCCGTATCACTCTCCTTCATCTCTCATGTCTTTCTCCATCTCCATACCCCTCTCCTTTATGTATCATTCTCTGTAAACATCTTCTTTCTTTCATTCATCTCATCCCTTAACCCCTTTCCATCTCCTGATATCTCATATACCCTTCTCCATCTCAATCTCCTGTTTCGCCCGCATCTTGTGCATCTACCATTTCACTGATTTAAAACCACAAAATACATGTAGGCTTACTACAAGATGAACAGCACATGCACTCCCCATTTTCACCTGCACCTTTAATCAAACACCACAGAATCCACCACATTATAGTCTTAATTAGTGGGACAATCACACTGAACAGACCAAACAAACATGCGTGACCTTGTAAACTTATCCTCGTCACGAAGTGCCCGAGGACCCTGCATGGGCTAAAAATGACACTGCGACACGACCGTGTTTGTGACCAAGTTGAGAACGTTTGACGTATGACGTCAATAGACTATGACATCATATCGAATGTATAACGTACATACGATTGTCTCATGCCTACTATTTGTAAATCTTTTGACGTGACACCAAAAATCTCTGGTGACACGCACAGATGTAAATGTAAATATGTCCTGGTTTTTGGTCCTGATCCAAGTACTGTTCGCAAGACTTTACAGTGTACACCAGGTCATTGGTCCACTTGGTCCACTTATTGATCATCAATTGATCATTACTCGAATACTTGCATCTACAGCACATTCATCGCACAATGCTAATCACTCACTCTTTCAGCCCAATGACCTGTACCTAATCAGGTACCACGAAGCAGTGTGCAACCCGCAAAGGGTAAGTTTGCTCAACACCCACCACCAGACCCGACCGGGACTCGAACCCACGACCGTCTGGTCACGAGTCCATCTCCCTAACCATTCGGTCACGGAAGCACATATTTCTTCTCACAGTAGAACCTTCATATCTCGATCTTGCTTAGTTCGAATGTTCTCTTATATCGAAGTCAATTTCATTTCCCTACAATCACAAGACAAACATATAGGGGTCAGCTAGTTGGCTCCCTCGAATATTTGACCATCTCGAGCATTTCACTACCCATCCTTTCGTGTTCGACATAATGCGTTTCTACTGTATAACCAGCACAGTAATTTTTTTAACGGTCTTAAGATCAGACACAACACTCATTTTTGACCTTATGTAGGGTTTTGGGGTTGGGGTCGGGGTGGGGGGTTATTAATGGCGGGCCCAGCCGGCAGTTGAAAGGATAGCCGACCACCATCGACCTATACACGGGACATCGCGTGGCACTCGCGTAATGCGATATCGCCATCACAATGCATACAGAAATCTCATGTTAGTTTTCCATTCACCAAGTAATTACTCACATTTATTCTGTAGTAGCGCCGACCATAAAGGCGCTTTTTACACAGAACTGTCATGCTCGCTCAAAAGCAGCCGACAAAACATCATCAGGGCTGGCACACGATTAGTGACAACACGGCTTGGTTTTGTTGTTGATGTGGACATACGTATAGCAGTACGCGTACGTTCAATATTGCTAATCTCAAAGTTCGTGATATCTCGAAGTTAGTTTCATTTATCTCCGACCATATTATGAACATATAGCAGCTGATCTATGTTGTTCTCATATTGGCTATCTCTGGAGCATTTCACTGCTAGATCTATCGGGTCGAGGAAACTGGTTTCTACTGGTAGATGCATATTGCAGTGCATAATTGATATATTTTTTTTTGTGTTGATGCCGAAATGCTCTCAACATGATAGGCCACTGAAACAATTTCAACCGTCGCTATTTCATAGTGATGCTATTTTCAGAAACCTCATACACTTACTTTTGATCCCCGTGGACCATGCAAGATAAATGGTAGTACCCGCCCACTTTACATATAGCAGATAACGAGTGTGTACTGTTCAAAGCAGCGTGTCTCACTAGTACACGATGCTCTGATTTAGACCGCCATATTTCGCCCGCTGATCTCATTAGGGAAGATCAGTGGCTTTGATGTCCCCGCCAGATGTACTGGTTCTCAGGGGTCCTGTGCCGTGACGTGTATACCCTGGTGTGCTTTAGATTTATTAGTTTTTCAAATATAAAACAGTGCCTATGGCTCATGAAGACCATTATGCTAAGGCGTATTCCCGGTTACTCCTGGCTTCTTTTTAGACTACTAGTTATCAAGGGCCCCGAGCGGGGGTGGGGGGTGGGGGGTGGGGGTGGGGGTCGCAATATGGGAGTCAACAGGGATGCCAATGATCTGGTGTGAACTTAAACTCTCCAGAGCATGATATGAACGATGAATGCTTGTGAATGTGATAATGCTTTTATTATAGAGATGTTCTTTTTAAAGAAGTGGTCTTAATTGAATTATATGAATAATGAATTGTGACTCTAAATAAGCGTCTTTGTACTTACATAACAGAAGTTGTTTAGTGCCATATTTCTATTTCATATTTGTGATTGATGCAATGGTTTATTTTTACCTTCCTTTATTGCAGGTGGATTCTCACACTTCAAACGTTCGCCATCAAACAGCACAGGGTAAGTACACGTATTAGTACAGCCATATAGACATAGCCGTGAGACAGAGCCCTGTATCTGCCGTGTCACGTGGTCTTATGCTCCCACAACACGTCAATCGCCACTCTCACCCACCATATTTATACGCTTTACGGTCTACTTTTAATTCCACTGTTACTATGGCTGGAGACCTACTACTTGATATCTGTCGTTTGTTCTTGTTTTGAAAGGATTCATTGGATCTCTTTCTACAGCCCAGCGAATGTCTTTTTTGACCTACATCCTACGACTTTGGGATGAGCCAATTATTCAATCCATTTTCCTGATGCCATGTGCTGTCTGGTTAAGAAGGCAGACAGTTGTAGGATATTGACCTTGAAGAAGCCATCTTGTAAATATGGAGACAAATGTTGGCTCTCCAAAAGTTATGAAAATTTACCCCACAATACATGTTAGGTGGTTTTTAACAGCAAGATGACAAATAAGACCTTTCTACTCTTATATTGTGAGGCGAACTCAACCCCAGCCTGTCTATGCTAAATAGATTACTATACATTACAACCTACGCCATTGTGAAGACTTACTTAAAAATCTCCAAGTAAATCAAGTACTCAGAAGCAGCTGCTTTACTATCAGACCATGACAGCTTTAGCGGGTGTGAAGCAATCAGTGCTAGTGCCGTTCCCAATTCCCAAGTCAGCACACGATAAAAGAGAACAAAAACAAAAGATAAACAAGGATGCGCAGACCTGGCACTAATGCGCCTCTATCGGCCATCAGAGGAACTAGTCGAGAACATTGTATTTAGATAGAAATCAGACGGATGACATGGCAGACAAGATGGCTGCCTCGTGTTGGTGGAACTCGTGCGTTTTGTGAACAAAATGGCTGAATGGGAAACATTTGTGGAGAATTGTGAAGTGTGTATTGGTGGAGAGAAGACACTGAAATTGGGATGAGCTCTGAAAAGTCTACTAGTACTATTAAAGAGATAATCTCTCTGTTAGGACTACTTGAGGTCGAGGCAAGCCATCGAGTGGTCTGATGGATAGGTTCTACTGTATTGTAATAGTTGTATACTTGCATCAATGGCATATATTTACAGGCATGACGCATTTACGTGTACTTCTCAAAGAATGTGACTGCGCATGCATATTTTGTGTCATAGTTCTGTTGTCAATGTAAATGAAAATATAGTTATACATATTGATATCTAGTTACTTATGCACGTTTTGTAGTGTCTTCGTATAGTCCACGGCAGAAGGCGACTATCTAACAACAGGCTATGCCATGGCCACACATTATCATTTAGTTCATATTGCCCAGGGCAGCATGGATCGTAAATCCCTGCGTGCGCATAAACAAAACCCGATACTCAAATGGTTTACCTATGTGTAAAGTATCCCTATTCGCATGTTGTACTTTGAGGTGCCCCATATTTGCATATGATCTATATATAGAGACGCTCTCCTCATTTGAGATTGTTCGCTACAGTAGAACCTCCCTATTAGCATTAAGTGGTCTCTAGACACGGATGTTCATTTTGGTAGCTGTATGGATGATTTGCACCGTGAAATGGTGTTATTATAGAGGTGATCTTAATGGTAGGTTCTACTGTATTACAGTTGTACACAAGTTGGCAGACATAAGCTGGTCTTTCACCTGGGCCGTTCTCACCTGCCTGGTGACCGCCGTTATCTTTGATTGGCCGCCACTGGCAGCTGTAGGACGTGCTTCATGGCACTCGGAACTACTCGGAATGTTTCGGAGCTCAACAGTGAGAGTAGCGGAAACATACGAGGATTGCCGAATGGGTTCATGGCGCCAACATCTCAGCACTCTCTCAGTTCTGGTTTTCGCCCTGCTAGGCCCCTAGAAGGGGTCCGAGTAAAGTACGTGCCTGGTGGACTTTGATGTAAATGTAAATGTGCTGATCCATGGTTTGCTCTTACGACTTTACAATTTACACCAGGTCATTGGCCCAATTATTGATCATCAATTGGTCATTTCCAACTCGCTTGAAGGTTTATTATTCAACGTTGTCATTTTACTCTTCAGCATGATTGAGACCCTTCACAGCATAACATTTGCACTCCACAAGAACTCATGTTTGCCCTGCTACACAAAAAAAATTCATATAACATACTTGCCACATGCATTGTGTACTTTAAAATATTTATTTAAAACAAAGGATATGAATTCACTTGACCACATAGGCAGATCCAAAAGGGCGCTTAAAATGCCATGTCCACATGGCTCGGGCGAAGGTGTGCAAGTTTTCACACACAAACAACCACTGCAATCCACGACCCAACCCTCTCTCAGTGTGTCTTGCCCCTAGATTGTAGTTCACACATACACACCCACTGCAATCCATGGGTTGCACCGTCTTGTCCCTAGTTTGAAATGTGTTACTTTCACATATGCATCGTCATTCTGTCTATATACGCAGTATTTATGAACGATTTGAGGCTGTTGGCGTAGAACATTTTAGAAGTGGTCTCTCAATAGAGAGGTGGTCTTTATGGATGATTTGCATATGGTCTATATATAGAGGTGATCTTAATTTTAGGGTTCTACTGTATTACAGTTGTACACAAGTTGGCAGACATAAGCTGGTCTTTCACCTGGGCCGTTCTCACCTGCCTGGTGACCGCCGTTATCTTTATGATTGGCCGCCACTGGGCACGGCAGGACGTTTCATGGAAGGGATCTACTCGGAATGTTTCGGCTTTGGAGTAGCGGAAACATACAGATTGCCGAATGGGTTCATGGCGCCAACATCTCAGCACTCTCTCAGTTCTGGTTTTCGCCCTGCTAGGCACGTACAAGGGGTTTGAGTAAAAGTACGTGCCTGGTGGACTTTGATGTAAATTGTGCTGATCCATGGTTTGCTCTTACGACTTTACACCAGGTCATTGGCCCTAATGTTGATCATCAATTGGTCATTTCAACATGATTGAAAACGTTGTCATTTTTACTCTTGCATTGAGACCCTTCACAAATAACATTTGCACTCCATAAGAACTCATGTTTGCCCTGCTACACACAACACAGATTCATATAACATACTTGCCACATGCCATTTATTTGCTTTTCACTTTACCACATAGGCAGATCCAGAAAGGGCGCTTAAATGCCATGTCCACAATGTGCAAGTTTTCACACACAAACAACCACTGCAATCCACGACCCAACCCTCTCTCAGTGTGTCTTGCCCCTAGATTGTAGTTCACACATACACACCCACTGCAATCCATGGGTTGCACCGTCTTGTCCCTAGTTTGAAATGTGTTACTTTCACATATGCATCGTCATATCTCACGTCTATATACGCAGTATGAACAAGAACTTGTAAAGCGAGTGTGAGTGATCAAGCCGTGAAAACCGACGATGTCACATGTGATACACATGTAATAAAGGCAGACCACGAGCGTGTGTGTGTTTTACCCCATGTGTGGCTCCCTTCATTAGCAGCAGACAAGCCGCCGCCGCCACGTGTTTCCCCAACAATCTAATTATAGCTGGAGAGTGTGGGAGTGAAGTGGAATCACCACGCGTGCGTTGTGGTTTATGGTGTCCTCAAGTTTGTCTGGGACATTTTTTTATTGCACACAGTAGAGCATTCAATTACGACCACTTCTTTAAAAAAGATAACCTCTATAATAAGATCACAAGGATTCATAGAGCGACTTACTGTAAGGTAGGGATCACAATTTTAAAGTTATACTATTGTTTTACATCCTCATCTACCCGGGGATTATTATTCAATTCGCCAGTTATTGTAAACATTGTAACAATGAATATGCTGATAGTATAAGAGATTCTTTTAGATTGTTGATGGAATTTCTAGTTATCTAAGTGATTGAAACCGTGAAGTTACATGCGTGGAAATGGACATATGTTGGAGTAAACTACTGATCAGGTTCGAGCTAATAGGATCCGACTGTTAAATCGGATAGATATGAATAATACAGTGTTCAAAAGGTTAAGAGAAATCCACGTGAAACAACTTTTCCAAGTTGAAATTTGAATTTTCTATAAGGCGTTTGTTATAATGAGTGCATTGTGCAAAAATAATAATAATTTAAATTGCCCCGATGGTCAGTTCTGATTCTGACGATGAATCTTACTTTGATCTCCACTTCCAGCACATGGAACGAAAAAATGCCAAAACATTGTGAAGGCAATCACAGTATACACCGGTTCGCTAATAGAAATATTAGCCGCTAATGTTAGGGTGCGATTGTAGTACCCGTTTTGGCCGCTAGGTGATTAGTCTCGATCAACTAGACCGTGTGATGGCGAAGACAAGGAAACTGATTTAGTCTCTATCAACGTTTGTCTAAAAATTCCCAGAATGCACTGTAAAACACGTGAAAAGTCACGTGCTTTGATTTGTTTGTCTAAAAATTACCCAGAGTTCATAGATAAGAAAAATCGTGTATTTACTCATGAAGTATTTAAAGTCTCCATTGGAGTAATCCTCCAGGAAGACAGGCGAGAGATTGGGACTTAGCGTTAATACCCCGGCTTCTGTTGGGAGAGGCAATCTCTTAGTGCAGAATGGGCATGGGCAGCAGTTTGAATATTATTAGGTACACTTCCGTGGTTGATTTACAAACATGTTTGCGTATCTTCATATACTTCACTGAAATTAGATTTTCGTACCCCCCCCCCCTTTAAGTGCAGTGGAACCTGTCCATGTACATGTGGGCAAGTCCCAATTAAGGACATCTGATATTGTAGTTTCTATATTCTATCATTAATTTAAGGTTTTTAAAAACCTTCTTGAGGCTCATTTTAAGAATACTTGATTACATTTCAGTACTCCGTATCCCTACACAGATTATAAATATAACTAACGCAATACACAAATACTGAAATGAACCCAGTAGAGAAAAAACTCATCGGGAAAAAGCCAGATTGTGATAATCCTACGTTAAGTATCATTATACTTTTTAGGAATACACGATGAGAATCGTCACCGGAAATTGCCAAACCAGAGTGTGTCTGCTTCCTTCCTAAAGACACTATTTGTTCCATATGTAACCACTGGATATCTGTCAAAGCATGTTGACGAAAATGCAATTTCGAATAAAAGATGGAAAAAAAAGCTAGCATAACACACCAAGTAATAGAGCAATGGAAGAGACTGACTGGCCAACTAGCCCTGAAAGACCCACATACTATCCGTGAGATATTATGACACTGAATGAACATAATTCGTAACTTACAAATGGTATTTGATTGACCTGAACACTATGACCTATAGATGAGTAATGAAGCTAATGGACAGAGATTAACGAATAAAATTAACGGTGTAAGAAATTTGCTGGAAACTGTAACAGAACGTCCACATGTCCCATAGAAAAAAGCTTCCGCATGTCAAACATGCCAATAACAATAATCACTAATGCTATTATTACACATAAGACAGGTATGACAACGGCATAATACATAATGTAAACGAACTTGCCTTAATACACACCAATTAATCAGGCAGAGACACGCGCGTGTATCATTGATGTGGTCTAATTGGTGGAGTGAAACCCATTAGGTTTTGCATTATATGTAATGATATGAAAGCGTCTATAGCAAAGACTCCCTGTTAACCATACTAGCATTAATAACGTGCAAAGTGTTATTGCTACATTCGAAACCTCCACTTCGAAAGTAAGTATATAAAAAATCTATAAGTTTGACCTACGGCAATGCTGACAAATAAAACTATACACTGTAGAAGGGGGAAAGTAGAGATAATATTACTTATCTCCAATCCATGAGCAGCTGCAAACATCATTTATAATTTATTGTATTCCTCATACAACATCGAGCGAAATTAAGACACGTCCATTCTGTGGTGTGCATTGGTTTCCACTACACCCTTTGCTGGTATAGGGTCAGGGTGTCTCCCCCGGGCCCTGATCAGCAGGGTTTGTTCCCACACTCCAAGCAAGCAAGCGATTTATGACCTTCCCGAAAGGCATACACCTGTTTGGCTTCATATTTGTGATGGTAAATAATGAGTAATTATAACATAATCTGTGCGTAAACTTTTATTTGTTGTTAAACGTTGTGACATGGGCATTTTAAAACTATGGTCTTGTAATTATATATATACGAGTGGGAAAGAAAATAAGCTCTTGAAAATTATCATTATCATTATCTACAGCCATTCATATTCATTCATTGTTTACTATCAAAATAGAAATATTTCATATTGAAAATCTAATTATCTCAATGTGATGTTCTTCGAAACATTAATAAACAATAAAACACATAAACATAAGTTTTCAAATTTATTTTGACTTTTTGATACTTTAATTAACTATCGATTACATCATAGGCAAGTACAATACCAACTTTAACAAATCATAAATTCAATCATGGGTACCTATTTTGTAAATCAGCAAGATAGCAGCATTGGTACAAAAATGGACATTGTGATTAAAACCACACATGTAATTAAGTTTGGATTATGCTTGACCAAATATATCCCGGAAGCTCTATCTGATAATTCGTATGGGAATTGTGACATTTCAAATGTATGTATATTACACGTATGCATATTCAGCATAATTGTGATGTGCACAGCAGCGTGAAGATAACTTGTTTTACATAAACTATTAAACACAAACTATTCAATGACTTAGCAGTATCACTGACGAAAATATGGTATGACTGAACAAAACATAACTCAGTTTCACTGATCTAAATGATACAGGCTCTCATAATTAATTTCTCCTTGGTCTTCTACTGTCATTGCTGAGAGGCCTGGTATTCGTCGACGGGCGTCTTGGTCTCTTTGAGGGTCTCACGAATTCCTCAGACGACTCCAGAGAGCCAGATGATTTTTCGGTCGACTCAACAGAACCAGAAGACTCATCAGACTCATCCGATGCACTACGACCGTTTCTCCTTCTATATGCTCTTCTAGTCATAAGTCCAGAGAAACGGCGGGTTGGTCTTCCACGTCGAGGAGCAAATGCAGCTTCTTCAGATGACTCCACAGAGCCAGAGGACTCATTAGACTCATCGGACTCGCTGCTAGAGCCTTTCTCTCCAGCACGCCTGCACTGGTCAGCGTTCAGAGTGTCCACAGCATCGAAGTCTCCACTTCCGCAGTAAAACACCTCAAGTGTGGCATTGCCGAAAGTGATCTCGATGGGCCCCACGGTGCAATTCTCACAGCATTCTTTCACCTTGCCCTCGACACTGCAGGCCGAGCGGAGGAGCCCCATCACAGGACGTGGAAGTCTCGGCTTGTCTTCTTTACTGCTCTCAGACCGGAGCCTGCTCTCAGGTCGAGCGGCGGCCTCCACTGTTTCATTCTCAGGCCTGCAGCTTCTGATGGTTACGTCGGTGCCATTGTAGACAACGGACAATCCCTCCATGTCCCAGGACTTGCAGACACTGCCCTCGGGGCACACGGTGTCATCATTGCAGAATACCACCGACCCACCGTGTTTTGTAACACGCTCGCCCTTGAGACCTCTGCGACCTCCTCGCTTTCTGCCAAAGGGTTTGGCCTCGGTGAGCGCAGCCGCGAGGAGGCAGGCGACGAGGCAAGATACGACCAGCTGTCTCATAGTGGAGTGTGGCTATCACCTGCAAGGAGGAAACAAGCATGTTTATCTTATACAGTAGAACTTCTCTATTATGACCACATTTAGGTCGTCTCAATAGAGCGGTGGTCTCTATACAGAGTTCATTTCAGTAGCTGTTTAAAGTTTTCGGACCGTAAAAAGTGGTCTTTTTACAGAGTTGTTCTTAATTGGAGGATTCTCTGAATGCATTTTGTTACGTCCCAGTCTCTTAGTCACGTCTTTTTTGCTTTATGAATTAAAGCTGAGAAGCTATGAGTGAAAGAAAGATCATTTAAATGCATAAACAATATCTTTGAAGAAGCATTTAGTTATTTGAAATAATGCAAGAATTTATTCGATTTCAGCCAGTAAGAATATAAAACCCTAGCATGCTGTTCGTGACGGCTTTGCTTATTCTCTGTACAATTTTCAACAGCAAATGCATAATTTTCATTTTTCACTTTGTAGTGTTAAACTATTGGTGCATGTTCTATAATAGATTTGATTGTAAAAGTTTGAATTATTTGAGACATTATACTCCTAAAACTTTGTAATGTTAAGAAGACGTTATTGAATTACTATTAAATAATACACCATATCTTCAAAGTAACACTCCTTTAAATACACATTTACATATCAAAATAAACCATTTAAGACATCCAAATATCTATTATTCAGAAAAAAGACTGTTATTTTAATTGAAAAGCACTCCCAAAAAGAAGCGTTTTAAATTGAAAGACAAATTAAAAAAAAAAAAAAAAAAAAAAGCTACCTTGATAAACGTTGATGTACTTTTTTGTGTCTGTTTTTCTTTGTCGAATGTTGTCTCAGGAGTTTCTTTGGTCAATCCTACAAACATGCTTGGTATATATAGTCGGACAATCGTGACAAAATCAATCACATGTTTACAGGTGAATCATCGAAACCTTAGAATATCATGACCATATGTTTACAATTTAATCCAGTTCCATTCCATCGTGGAGAATCGTGACGTCATGCTGGGATTTCGTGATTTTTTGTTGTGCCCTACTAAGTCATATTCAGTTCAAAACTCTTTAAGAATGCGCTGCTTTAAAGACGACCATAAAAAGACACCCCATAATAGTGAATGCGTTTCAAGGCCATGGCAGCATTGGCTCATAAATCATGATTTACAAATAATGAAGAGGTCGTGATATCTCCTCTATATGGTGAATCACGCCTCTCTTTTGTATTTAGACTATAGTTTGTTAATCAATTGAGTTGGTGATCATGCCATGATCCGTGGATCGTGTGCTATTATTGGGTCAGACGGCCATAATACAGTCTTCGTCACAGGCTCTAGTTGGTCATATTGTGTTAGTCACAGAATTTTCACGACCAGGAGAAATGTAAATGTGCTTACGTACTGTGGCAATTCACAGTTTGTCGTACTCTAGCGACTTTAAAATTACACCAGGTCATTGACATCCACGAGAAGAATACAGCACATCGCTGCTGTAACGCAGACGTGCTAATCATTTACATTAGCGTTTGCTTGCCTGACTTGTACCTGTTTCACGTGTAGGCCACGGAAAACAATAGTTAAGTGACTTGGTAGACATATTGTAAAATGTATGGGTATAATATAGTTGTATGCGTATGGATGGACTGTGTGGGTCAAACTTGTCGATTGAGAACTGAATAAGCTAGAAGCGTGTAAGGACCACCTCGATATGGTGTTTTGAGACTATGCAGTAGATTTACGTAAACTGACTCTTCTATTCAGGGACATAAACAATACAGCTACTAATATCGCTTGGATGATAAAAAAAATAGTATAGATGTTTAACAGTTTGTATCATTGAAAAGTAAAATATAGATAATATAGTTGATCAACATTAAACTTTTCTATTAGAAATGGTACTGGTTTCTATGTACAAAAGAAGTGAATATGATAAGGGGATTGCATGTTTACGTAGTATACTTCAAATATATAAAAAGGCCCACTTCTACTCCTTACACAGCTTACAGACGTCTAATTGATTATTTGGAAACATAGAAAAAGAACTACAAATGATTAACACTGTAATAAAAGCCCATAGAGGACATTTTATTCAATGATAGCGCAATCATATAACCACAACCAAGTTGGATGTATGTCGATAAAAGACATTCTTGCTACAAGCATGGCAGATTACAGTACCACTATCACATATTAATATAACAACTGTGTATCACAGGTATTATTGTAATTATGAAATGCAAAAAATGAAGAAAAACAAATCAAATAATATAGATACACTTTAAGCATATCAACAATCATCATCATATAAATGATGAATAAAACGGAGAAGAATTTAAACGTAGAACATAATATTATAATATAACAATAACATAGTACTATAAAAATAAAAATGAACTGTCTCAAGAAACACATCGTCTGTACGAGCCCTGCCTTGGGCGGAACGACAGACGGACACCACTGGTGTGCAGATTTTTTTTTGTCTTTTTTGTTTTATTATTTTTTTTTGGTATGCAGCGTTATATATTGTTGACTTGTTCACTTTCTCCTCATCAGTCGCTTCATAGCGTTTCTGAAGCGGTTAGTTTTTGGTGCAGGTGCGAGGATGGTTTTCTCATCCATTGCTGCATCACCTGAAGATAGATAAAATAAATCATATATAAATACAATAAGACAATTAGCAGATTCAAAGTTACATGTGTATATGTATTGAAAATCAGGAGTGAGCTTTTGTTTGTTAAGTGGCTTGGCAAATGACCACAAGACCAGAAGGCCGTGGGTTCGAGTCCCCGTCAGTAGGTCACTGGATGCAGTTCTCATTAGGTAAATGTATCTATCCATTCTACCATGAACCCACACGCAAAAGAAGACCATGAGAGAGTTATTTTAACAACCTTCACACAAGAAAAGGTAACTATACGCGACCATAATCAACAAACATACCACACTGATTTTGTAAGAAAATTAAAGCAAACACATCACAAAATCCATCGAAGTACTAAATTCCCAAGGATATTTTAAAGCATAAAGCCTCATTGATAAAATAATCCCAACTTGAAAGCAACTCTCTACATGAAATCTGTGTTACCTGCCATCATGTGAACGTCTGCGGGGTTGGTGACTGTGGAGACTTGTTCCTGGAATGGGGCAAACGCGTGGTCGCCGGCGGCTGCTAACGCACACTCTCGCTTGAGCTCGAGCTCGGATTCTTCCCATCGCTTGAACATCGCCACTATGGCCGGCCTGGCCAGCAGTTTCTTTATCCTTCGCTCTTGCACTGAAGAGTTAAATTGGTGTTCTTTAGACGTGAATGTTACTCATTTCATTGATTATGAACACACATAAAATCAAGAATAATCCAGCATGGTTTATATACTTTGTGTACTTTATTGTGTAAAATTGCTAATGAATTATTTCTTTATATAAATTTATTCTATTTTCGTATAAACATATATTCTAATGTTATCTTCTATCTTAAGACACAGTTTAATGTATTCATTAGATATAATATGTTTTGTCATAAAGCCTTTTTGATAAATCGCTTTAGTGATTCTAAGATATATTTTTATTGCTCTGGGGATTTGTAGGGGATAAACCCATTAAAATAGTTACTAGTTAGCCAAAATATGTAAATACCATGGTTAAACTATGATTGGGTGAATTGCAAAATTTTATATATTGCAGTAGAAATGAAAATGGGAAAAGGGGGAACTAATTTTAAATACTCACTCCATTTATTCAGTCGGCAATTTTCAAATTTGACACGGACATATTGCTTGAATCTTTTCCAAGCATCAATAGCGTCAAATATAATGTTCTCAAACGTTTCCATCATTAAAAAATATCTTTAATTCATCAAACTTATAAATCTAGTTGCTAACAACTTCGGAGAGAAACGATGTCTAACGTAATGCGTAAGAGAGTGAACGACATTTACGTTTACCGTTATAGCGTAGCTCTACGTCGATCGTAACAGTTTAGTCTTAAAGTGAACGTGTACAGTTATGCCAAGGGTCTAGTCCTACAAAATGCAGATCCATACATCCACAATACATTCATTTTAGCAGTAACCGATACATAGTAGTATTACTATGAACAACTGTAAACGGTTTTCCTCAAGTTTTGTTGGGAATTCAATTTTGCTGTGTTATCACAATACAATAAGGACAGTAGGCCTACCATAATTTACAAATTCTTCACAATGTATATCAATACCCAGTCAACCCACTGTGATCCCCTCCACACAGAATATGTGGGAGAAATAGGGAACAATATGAACACAGAACACCCCCCCTCCCATAATAAAGGGGACACCGGTCTGCACAGGTCAGCATCAAGAAAAAACTGGTCACCTGGTTAACACAACCCATTGAAAGAAAAACGCTGCCTTGCACCAGAAAAGAATAAAAAGTAACAATTCAAATACAGGCAAAGTAAAAGATTTATCGTGTTAGTTTAGGCCAATCATAAAACCATACCAATCATGTTTCTTATGGGAATAGGTTAAGGCAGGTTGAAAACAATATTGACACACTTGCAAAGTAGGATTTTGCATCAAGAAAAAACACTCTTGAGAAAGTTTCCACTAATGCACAGTACTGTTCAGTCTCCAGCCCTCGTAAATTATGGACCGTTTTGAACCATACCAATCATGTTTCTTATGGGAATAGTTATGTTAGACAAAAAAAACAATATTGACACAACAATGTAGCACTATGTATGAATAAAAAATAAATAAATAAATGAAAAAAAAAAACTTTCCATTTCCACTAAAGCACGGTGCTGTGAAGTATGCAGCCCTCGATTCGGACCGACTACTGCATTTGATGTCCACCTCCAATACACGATGTCAAAGTGCACCACCGATGGAAAGCAATTCACATTGTGTCGTGCTCTAGTGACTTTAGAATTAGCCCAGATCATTGGCATCCCCACTTATTAAATACAACACGTTGCTGCGGTTACGTTGATGTACTAATCATTTACATTAGCGTTTGCTTGCCTAACCTGTGCTTATTTAACGTGTACATGTAGGTATTGGGAAAATAATAAAATGTGAAACAGATATTTAATAATTATGTGACTTGTTAGACATAGTGTAAAATGCATGAATATAATATAGTTGTTTGCGTATGGATAGATTGTGTGGGTCAAACTTGACAATTCAGACGTGAAGAAGCTAGAAGTTTGTAAGGATCACCTACATGTAGACATGGTGTTTTGGGACTATGATTGTAGTAGATTTACTTGACGTGACGTCTTCTATTTAAATAAAATTCAGCTACTGATACAGGTTGGGTGGTAAAAAATCGTATCGATGTTTGCCAGATTGCGTTATAGATTGAGCAAAATACAAGCAGGTTCTATCTTTTGCAGTCTTGAAATTACAAAAGTAAAATGTAGATGATATTGTTGATCAACATTAAACTTTTTTTATTAGAAATATTACTGGTTTTCAATGTATAAAAGAAGTGTATATGATATGAGGATTGCAATATTTACATAGTGTACTTCAACCATAAAAACAGACCCACTTCTACTTCTTACAGGACTCATATAAACCAGAATGGCCTGATATAGGCATGTTTTACTAGTGATTTTCATATTTATAGGCGTTTGATTAATATGAAATGGCTGGAGCTGGCTTTTAAATTTGAGTAGATGATTTTAAATACATGTATACGGTATACGTTTTTAAATATATATTTCAAGTGCATTTAACTGTGATAATTATTATAGCTGCATATTAATAATGCAAATAGCATTACACTTTATTTGTTATATGGACATGTTTGATGTCTGATTTAATAAATTATTTGATCTGATTTGTTTTGATTTGATTTGATACGAGTAATTCATTATTTGGGGAGATAGAAAAACTACAAATGATTAACATTGTAATAACAGTCCATAGAGGACATTTTATTCAATGATAGCGCAATCATATAACCACAACCAAGTTGTATGTATGTCGAGAAAAGACATTCTTGCTACAAGCATGGCAGATTATAGTACCACTATCACATATTATAACAACTGTGTATCACAGGTATTATTGTAATTATGAAATGCAAAAAATGAAAAAAAAATCAAAGAATATAGATACACTTTAAGCATATCAACAATCATCATCATAGAAATGATGAATAAAATGGAGAAGAATTTAAACGTAGAACATAATATTATAATATAACAATAACATAGTACTATAAAAATAAAAAATGAACTGTCTCAAGAATCACATCGTCTGCACTGCCCTGGCTTGGGCGGAACGACAGACGGACACCACTGGTGTGCAGATTTTTTTTTTTGTCTTTTTTTTTTTTTTTTTTTTTTTGGTATGCAGCGTTATATATTGACTTGTTCACTGCCTCCTCACCAGTCGCTTCATAGCATTTCTGAAGCGGTTAGTTTTTGGTGCAGATGAGAGGATGGCTTTCTCATCATTTGCGGCATCGCCTGAAGATAGATAAAATAAATAATGTATAAATACAATAGGACAATTAGTAGAATTCAAAGTTACATATGTATATGTATTGCAAATCACGAGTGAGCTTTTGTTTGTTAAGTGGCTTGGCAAATGACCACAAGACCAGAAGGCCGTGGGTTCGAGTCCCCGTCAGTAGGTCACTGGATGCAGTTTTCATTAGGTAAATGTATCTATCCATTCTACCATGAACCCACACGCAAAACAAGACCATGAGAGAGTTATTTTAACAACCTTCACACCAGAAAAAGTAACAATACATGAACACAATCAACATACATTCCACACTGACTTTTGTAAAAAAAAATTAAACCAAACGCATCACAAAAATCCATCAAAAGTACTAAATTCTCAATGATATTTTAAAGCATAAAGCCTCATTGATAAAATAATCCCAACTTGAAAGCAACTCTCTACATGAAATCTGTGTTACCTGCCATCATGTGAACGTCTGCGGGGTTGGTGACTGTGGAGACTTGTTCCTGGAACGGGGCAAACGCGTGGTCGCCGGCGGCTGCTAACGCACACTCTCGCTTGAGCTCGAGCTCTGATTCTTCCCATCGCTTGAACATCGCCACTATGGCCGGTCTGGCCAGCAGTTTCTTTATCCTTCGCTCTTGCACTGAAGAGTCAAATTAGTGTTCTTTAGACGTGAATGTTAATCATATTATTCATTGTGTTGAACACAACAAAATCAAGAATAATCCAGCATGTTTCAATTACTTTGAATCTAATCTTTATTGCGTAAAATTGCTAATAACTTTATTTTTATATATTTATTCTATTTTAATATAAACATATATTCTAATGTTATCTTTTATCTTAAGACATGTTTTAATGTATTCATTAAATATCATAATGTTTTGTCGTATATAGCTTTTTTATATTAATCACTTTAGTGATTCTGAGATGTATTTCTATTGCTATAGGGATTTTTGCAGGTGATAAAGACCTTAAAATGGTTGCTAGTTAGCCAAAATATGTAAATACCATGATTAAACTATGATTGGGTGAATTGCACAAATTTATATATTGCGGTATGAAAGAAGGGGAAATTAATTTTCAGTACTCACTCCATTTATTTAGACGGCAATTTTCAAATTTTACGCGAACATATTGCTTGAATCTTTTCCAAGCATCTATAGCGTCAAATATAATGTTCTCCAACGTGTCCATCATTAAAAATATCTTTAATTCTCAAACTTATAAAAATCTAGTTGCTAACAACTTGGAGAGAAACGATGTCTAACGTAATGCGTGAGAGAGGGAACGACATTTACGTTTACCGTTATAGCGTAGCTCTACGTCGATCGTAACAGTTTAGTCTTAAAGTGAACGTGTACAGTCATGCCAAGGGTCCTACATAAATGCAGATCCATACATTCACAATCATTACATTGATTTTAGCAATAACCGATGCATAGTACAATTACTATGAATAACAGTAAAAGTTTCCCCATGGTTGTTTGTGAATTCAATTTCATAGTAATACTACTGTTAAATACGGAAAGTACCCATGCCCTTCTTCACCACCTCTTGTCCACACAGAACCCTCACCCGAAATACTATACCGGTCCTCACTGACCAACCCCTTTCTCCCCCACCCCCACCCCCGTCCTCACTGACCAGCCCCTTTCTCAACCCTCCCCCCCTCCACCGTCCAGCCATCATCGAAAAAAAAGAGTAACAACACAAGCAAACAAATACAGACAAAGTAAAAGAACGTTAGTTCATCAATCATATCAATCAGGCTACTTATGGAAACAGTTATGGCAACAACACATAATTGACACAACAAAAGTAGCACGTTGCATAAAACAAAAGAAACATTTTTTTCTCCAATGTCCACTAATACACAGTACTGAACAGTCGACATCACCAATTCGGACCGACTAGAGTGTTGCATGGCCACCTCAATGTGTACGACCGATGGATAAATACTTTAAAATGGTTGCTAGGTAGCCAAAATATGTAATTACCATGATAAAACTATGATTGGGTGAATTGCGCAAATTTATATATTGCGGTATGAAGTAGAAACGGATGAAAGCAAAAGTAAGGAATGGGAAAAAGGAATTTTAAATACTCACTCCACTTATTCAGTCGACAATTTTCAAATTTGACACGAACGTATTGCTTGAATCGTTTCCAAGCATCTATAGCGTCAAATAAAATGTTCTCCAATGTATCCATCATTAAAAATATCTTTAATTTATCAAACTTTTGAAAATCAAGTTGCTAACAACTTAGAGAGAAACGATATCTAACGTAATTCGTAGGATATTTACGTTAATCGTTATAGGGTAGCTCTACGTCAATCGTAAGAGTTTGGTCTTAAAATGAACGTGTACAGTCATGCCACGGGTCTAGTCCAGAAACATGGAGAATGATACATCCGCAATACATCTATTATTGTTTAGCAGTAACCGACGCATAGTAATATTACTATGGACAACTGTCAGCAGTTTCCCAAGTTTGCTTGTGAATTCAATCTTATAATACTACTACTATAACCGTACCACCTCTCCTCCACACAGAATCCTTACCAGGAATATTGCAATACACACATAACTACCCCACCCCACTCCACCCCCTCGGTCCTTAAAGACCAACCTCTTTTATTTCGCAATACCATGCCCTCCACCACCCTTCAATCATGGAAAAAAAGAAAGAGTAGCAATACAAACAAACAAATTGGCCTAGTAAAAGTACGTTCATCAATCATAACGACCAGGTTTCTTATGGGAACAATTTTACTCTCACTGTTATGCCAAGCAAGCTCCTACCACTCTATTGACATACATGTAGCTTATGGGAACAGCTATGGCAACACCAACAACATTGGCACCGCAAACGTCGCACTTTGCATGAAAACATACCCTTTCCCCATTCCCACTAATACAGAGTCCGGCAGCCCTCGATTCGGACCGACTACAGTGTTGCTGCTATGGCAACAAAAACAATATTGACACAACAAAAGTAGCACTTTGCATCAAGGGAAAAACAACAACATTTTTTCCCCATTTCCACTAATGTACACAATACTATCCAGTCTCCCGCCCTCGATTCGGACCGACTACAGTGTTGCATGTCCACCTCCAATACACGCGAAGTGCACCACCGATGGAAAGCATCTGTCACCGTCCACATCAATAGGCACAGATCAATAAGCAATTTCAGACCACTGTTTCACTGTTACGCAATGTGCAGCATGGTGGTTATCTTGCCATTTCAACAGCCATTACTAACAATAGAGCCACCTCAAATTTAGACCACCTACCTCTCTATTGAGACCGCCTTTGTAATGAATAGGTTCACTTGGATTGTGCCCGATTCTAAGCTTTCATTTAAAACAGACACATTGAATCTCCTTGAAGAGATCAGCTTTCCATTGAGACTGCTGTGGAGGTAAATTATATGCGTGGTCCTAATTAAGAGGTTTTTCTGTACATGCTTTTAGGGACACAGAGGTGGGTGTTTTAATCACGGATGTAGAAATTGGTCCGTGCAATTGGCTTTTTCACACTGAACAATGGCGGGTGCAATGAGGCCAGTTTCTATGGCCATTTTACCAATTATAAAACAACAGGATGTAGGTCAAGATAGGGTAGAAAATAGCTGGGTCGGTGATTCAATTATGCTCTAGTAGAACCTGCAATTCAGACTATCTCTGAGGAGAGGCTATCTCTAAGATAAGTCCTATTATCACGGTTCCATATCTCTATAAAGGGACCATTGGGACTATCCATAAATGGACCACCTCTCTATTGAGACCCCTTGCATTCGGCCCCAATGTAGTCCTAATAGAGAGTTTCTACCGTATATACGCCACCCAATTATACCACAAGTAATGAGTATCCTAATTGGCAAGACCAAGTGATCTTAAGACCAAGGACACACAACGCATAATTTGTTCAGTTATGTACAGATGCCTATAACTGCCTTTCAGCTAGCAATGAATTGTTCTACAATGGAACCACTCTCCGTCAAGAACCGTACAGTGGACAGGTCTAAAGTAGTCGCAATGGAAAAGTGGTGTTTTAATGGATATTGAAGCCTTGGGACAACGCACACTTGTCTAATTAGAGACGTTCTACTGTGTGTATGAGTTACATCTTTACTACAGAAAACAAATTAGATTCGCCTTTTATAAGCATAGTTTGAAGTTTTATCATGAAATCACAATTTCTATGAAATGTTATAAAATTCTATATGAAATGGTTCTGCATGCTCCCCATCTCTTGCTATAACAGTGTTGATGATGACTTATTAGACAAGTGCACATAAGCGACCATACATATTTTATGTCACTCTAGGCACGCACTTTCTCCATTGGATGACATTTAGATTTAAAACAAAGAATTGCTGTCAGTTTTCGACTGCCCAAAGCTTTTGTAATGTCTCATCCCAGCAGTTAATCATAATTTACACAAGTGACATTTCAAACAACTGGTACAGGAAATTCATTACGTCTGTTGGTACAAAAACAAAAACAAAACAAGAAAAGAAAATCCAATTGAGAATTGTAGTTTTTTATATTATGATCACATGTATCCTATACACAACACGTGAAGAAGGAAAAAAAAGAAATGTTTTCTTCATAAAGTCTCCATGTCAAAGAATCCTTTCCTATGTCATATTGCATGTGCTCACTTTACCAATATGCCAGTTGGTAGATAAACTTTGAAGAAAAATAGAATAGGTGTAGGCATTAACCATGTATTCATGTAATTTTCCGTTCACTGACACAATACCACAGCTCAAGTGTGTCTCTGATCATATCATTGACATGTATAGAGACATGCACAGTTGACTTCCAAGGCATGTAATAAATTTATGCCATGCAAATGGTACTTGCTAAGTCAGTTGAATATATACATTTTCAGCTATTTGTATCATTCCATTTCTTCGTAATTAAACCCTTTTTAACACTCGGAAGATGTTTTGTACCCAAATATTGGCCATGTCAATATTATTATTCTATCAGCCTTAATAAACATTGCATACGCGCAAATTTCGGCTTGCGACGCACGGGTGATAAAGGCTACAGTCCTGTTGTTAGTACGGAACCTTCCAATGCCAATCAACTCGTTTTTCTCGCTGTTTTAATTTATTTATATTTCTCTATCAAACGCGTGTTTGTGATTGCGAAAATGGACGTTATTAGGTGCAACATGTCAAGTATATAGAAAAGTAAAATTATTAAGTGAAAGTGTCTGAGGAGGTGGTTGCTGCTCATGTCCCTTTAAAGACATCCATTCCCATTCGTTGTCAGTGAGATATATGATAAATGTAAGCCTATAGGGACTTGCCTGCACTATTCTAGTAGTATGTTTCCTATTTGCAAGACGTAATAGATTTTCATGTAACACACATTTATGTGGACAACAATGCGCTATGGTTGCAAAAAGTAAGTGCACCTAGATTTTTACATAGAACATCTACTGTAAGCATTGTGAAAAACTCAAACTATAAGTGCAATTATGTAATATGCTAAAGTACAAGAAAAACAGAACTGACATTGTTGGAGTATCTCATCCAACAATTTTTATTTTTAATTGCCCAGTGAAAAACTTGTTTACAAAGGAACCTAAATGCAAAACAAAACACAAATCTGACACACAATTATGTTCTTCCATAAATGATTTGATGCATATCATCCATCAGACAAATACCTGATTTCATCACAGGTAAAGAAGTCAAATAACCAACTACATAAACGTATAAGATAGGAAAGAGATATACACGTTTGATGCCACATATGATGCTAGTTTTACCCAACATGACTGAGACATATTCCTTTTTAACCAGGCCAGACAGCAGATCAGCTTATTTTGCCCTGTCCTGTCCTGGTCTACACCACACCGGTTACCAGCTTTGAGCAAATGGATACAATTTGACAGTAATGTGAAAATCATTGCTGTAACTGAAGACATGTTTTGTGGGAAATCTGTGTAATGCGCGTTGATAAATGCCAGTTTCCACCTTCTATTTGCGGAGCTTTTATTCAATTTAAGCTGTCTCATTTTTGCCAGGGTTGTGATATTATGTATGATTTAGAAAAAAGTGGTCAAATGGACTTCTCTGCTCCCTTTTTGTTCTGGCTTTTCGTGTTATGCCCCTGCCTATTACGGAAATCATGAGATCTTTGTCAAGTCATATTTGGATATGTTGTTGCAGAGACCCTGGTTTCTTACGTACATGTACGTTCTGTGGGTATAGTGCGTTCCTCACACAAGATAATGGACTTGAGCATATACATGTATAGTAACGACATGGTCACTGAGTCACCAAACGTTTTATTGTACAATAGTTAATCTTCTTAGTCGCCATCTTCTTTTTATTCTGTGTCATCTTCATCAAATTAAGGATGTGTGATTCCTTGACCTCTACGCCTTAAAATATCCATCGGGCCTTTGCACCTGCGGATCCTTAGCAAGCAAACGTGTAATGCAAACTTAACTCTTGGACTAGATTTAGGTCTGCCTATTTGCACTAAACGTTTATCAACATTCTTTAAATTGAGTTACTCTATCATTTTCGCATATCTGCATATTGCATGTGAAGAAACATACGAATTATGTCATTTCCAAAGAAACCAAGCCATATATCAGGTGTATTTATGATTGGGGAAGCTCTATAATCTTCCATTACTCCATGCAGTAGAAACGCTGACAATGGTAACCTCTCTATTGAGACCACCCCCGTAGTAAGACAAGTTCATCAAGACACCATCACGTACATGTACACATATAAAGATATGTAGTGTGATCCCTGGAGGCAAGCCCCATTCGTAGCTTTAATAAAAAAACAAGGTTCTCCTGCAGTGTGTAGGCTGAACTAAGGTCCCAAAATATGCGTGTTGGCGGAAGTAACTAAATTAATAACGCCAGCCATTCGGAATTGAGCCTTCAATCACGTGTACGGCCTTGCTCCAAATCTCTCTTGATACTTATGGTCCTTGATGGGGATCAGGCAACATGATTTCTGAAAAAAATCCAGCTGCAATCATGTGGTAAAGCCAGTGTCTTGAGGGTAATGTACGCCTCTCGGAAGTAATACAGTAGAACGTCCTTATGAAAGCCACTCGGAGAACATGTTTCGATGGGTCTCGGCAAAGAGTCCGTTTCAATATTAAATGGGGTCTTATATATATCGCTCTTTAAGAATGTGCGGGGTCACAAACATGTTCTTACCACACACCAGTTTTCTAATCGCTGTCTCAATGAAATATTTATGTATGATCGCACAAAGGTGTCTCAAAATAGTTACTGCAATTTTTACCCGCACGTGGTGCAGTCTCAATCAACAAAAGCTATGTGACGTAACGGCGTGGCAGAAAGAAATGATAAAGACTGATACGGTTTGTCTATTTTTCCCATGATGCAATGGTTTGTAGCCACCTGCTGGTTTTAGACAGGAACTACGATTAGAAAAGAAATGTATACAGGTCTTCTCTAAACACGTGGTCTTAATAGGAGGTTCTACTGTGCTACTGGAGAAAATGAATGACTAATCACCTAATCAAACAGTTGCGTGGTTGCAAGGCTGTTATACATGTTGAACCGGGGGAAGATGGAGGGCTAAGCAAGTGGGATATGGCGGAAAGGCTAAACGCGGGGAATATGAGAAATAAGAGTAAACATCTTGAGATTTTGGGAAAATTGCCAAAGAAAGGGAAGTCGGTAAACAGACCAAAACCCTGTGGGATTGTCATTTCTTGACCTCTTATAAGCTCTCCTACCCACCAAGGTAGTTCTACATTTTAAACTGTGTCCCCATGGACCAAGTCACTGAAACGGTAAACATGCTGTCAGATTTACTCAATTTGTTTTCTGCCAAGTGCTAATGCAACATTTCATTTAATTACCAGTATGGCCGCCTATACCATAATTGTACATTCTCTGGCAATGTTTTGTCAGCTCGGATCTCTATGAAAGTTGACAACTTTTCCAGAAAAGCTGACAGAATTAGAGAGAAAAAAAGGATATTACTGTGAGGTGTCAGACAATAGTTGTCATTATGACATGTTTTTTTTCCGCAGTAATATAGACCATCAAATTGATATCTGATAGCAAAGCCACTATTGATATACCACATAAAATATGAGATTACCATTTACATGCAATTTGAAACAATATTCTATTTTTCATTCCCATTGCTGACATAAGATACATGTTCTATACCAATTTGTACATTTTCATTTGAGAATGCATTTGAAATTGTAACGCAATAACACTTTTTAATTGAGATTGTAATTGAAAAGCAGACCAGACATTGTAATTGCTATTGAAAATTCACATCACAGTTAAAATTGTGTTTGATGCTAAACTCAATTGAGTACTCGTATTCATAATATGGTAATTGACCCCGAGATTCTTTGAAATGTTCTACGTGTTAAATAAAATCAGTGTAAACTCATCTTTGGTTTCTAGGAAGAAGTTTCTAGGAAGATACATAAATATATATGATTACCTCAATCTACATGGGAGTATGCGTATTTTCTAAAATCAAGGAATGACAAGGAGACAATTAGGCTGAAAGAGGCGTTTTGTGAGGACAGTGTCTTGTTGATAACAACAAAAACCGCTGTTCACTAACAATCATCAGACAAAAGGGGATGGTAACTATGGGGGAGTGTGTGAAATAGTGTGCACAGTTTTACAGCACTGTTTTAGCTGTGTATTAATTACTACAAAACCAAGAGGCAGGCTTGCCAGCTATCAATTATGTAACAATGAAACCCCCACTTAGGACCATATTCTTAAGGAGACAATGTATTTCATCCTCAATATCATGGCTTTATGAATAGATCACTTTAAACATCCAAAGAGAGGCCACTTCACGTGTGCTTCCGTGGCCGAATGGTTAGGGAGTTGGACCCGTGGCCAGAAGGTCGTGGGTTCGATTCCCGGTCGGGTCTGGTGGTAAGTGTTGAGCAAACTTACCATTAACAGGTTGCACACTGCTCCGTGGTACCTACGCGTTAGATAGGTACAGGTCATTGGGTTGGAAGAGTGTGTGAGTGATTGTGTGAGTGATTAGCATTGTGCGCTGAATGTGCTGCCGATGCAAGTATGAGAGAACTGATCAAATGATGATCACTACATGTGCCAATGACTTGGTGTAAATTGTAAAGTCATGAGAGCCAGACTGGGGTCAGGACTATAAACCACCACATTTACATTTACATTTACTTCTCTACTGAGACCATGGTGGGCTTGATAGAGATGCTCTATTGTATGAGAAGTGCGCAGAGTGTATAAAACCAACTGACTCAGACTAATCCTGTGCAGGGTATTGAGGGGAGTGTATGCACTAATCAACTGGAGATAATGAAAGTCTATCAGTGAAACCAGAAACCCTCTGTCGTAATTACCCCCCCCCACCCCCCACGCACACATCAGGTGCAAAATAATGCATAGTTAGAACCAGGAGGGAGAGAGGACGCTCCTCCATTTTAATAACAAGGTTTTTATTTCATTTTTTCACATTCTTTGTAATATCACAAATGTTCGAAAACCTGGTTAGGTCAGTGCTCATAAGATTGGGATTCTAAAAAATCGATGCTTTAGTGTTTACCGTTTTTCTGATAACACCACCAATAAAAAAATACTAGAAAATATATTGTCAGTTTTCAGGCACCAGGGGGCATCTGCCAAACTATTCATGGATCTTTACGACTGTTTATAATGAAATTCCACCTCCAGTGATGTTAACTGATATATTGGCTAATGTCTTTCATAGAGCTTTCAGCATTCTAATAGATTTACGATGCTTACATGTGTGGGAGTTATGCATAAGTGGATTGTGTGAGAAAAGCCTGGATCATGAGGCTATGGGGACCAGGTCCAACAAAGAGTGCTATGGACCCCCCTCCCGATATGCGCAAGCTTCTCAGCACGATCATTAATGAAGTGCACTTACTACTTTTTACATCGAGGCACCAGGAAGCTAGCCTGGCTGGAAGTGAAGTGATATACGTCACTCCTTACAAAGATATCTGAAAAAATAATGCACTTGCGGTTGTAATGATACATTAACATGACTGCTTTCTGCTACAGTCTCGTTAGGGCATGGTGGGAATTTTTTTTGACAAAAGAGACTTCCGACAGGAATGTCTGCTAATTGCTCTCAAGGTATACATAGAGTGCATAAACCTTATTGAATCCAATATACAATGAGTATAGTTAAATAATGCCACATGACTGCATGGACCTTGGGCATTTTGCATGGAATATAACATGATTCAGTGTTCCCTATTGTAACAATGATCCTTTGGCAATAAACGTGCCGAATAAGCACACATGGAACACTGCTTGAAATACTTGTCTTTGGCGCGCATATACACTGACCAGTCTGTCATGCATACAAATCAGTCGTGATTATTGGCAGAATATTAAATTGAGTCATAATGCCCCCATAACCAGCCAATATGCGAGCGGCACCATGCAACGTGAATAAAAACGTCAGTGGAAAGCGAGAAAATGGGTGTTTATACCCCACTTATTATTACATCATCATCTTGTGAACAGGCTAGTGCCGCTGCTAAGTGAACAGGGAACATGTGGTGTTGGTGATGGGGGTCACACTGGTGGTAGCAGGCTGTTGTTAGATGTGCTCTGTTGTGAAGATACTGCTATTTAATATGCTCCAAGGTGGGTAGGAAAGAATGAAAGCATTATGGTATGATTGTACGGTTCCACACCTAGATATATGTGAAAATTCAGCCCCCACCTCCTAAAACTACTACATCAATTTTCACCCTTGTAAGTGTACCACGAATTTTCAAGCCACCACCCCCACCCTCAAAACAAAAGCAAAAAATAAACAAAATCATGTTGAATTGTTCAGTCCATGGACTCCTTATTTCGTTTTTTTATCCCCCTAGTGGCCAATGATAAATAATAGCCCCCTGAAGTGAACATGGACTATGAGTAATAGGTAGATCCGCCTGGCAGCACGAGTTATTAGATTAGCTTTCTGATGAAATGATGGTGAGTACAATTATAAGTACTGATGCATGTCAGCCGTACATATATCCCATTTCACCAGGGTGTCATATGGTTTACGCTGTGGTTGTAAAACACCAAGGTGGGACTGTCGACGTTTGATAGGTTCTTTGTTGTTCAATTCTTGGGCAGTACGCTTAATAGTTTAAAGAGTGATCATTTTGTATAAAGTAAAACACATATAAGGTATACCGTTTGAGTATGCGTTTCATGAAGACACTATACATTCACTATACGTGTTACGGTAACTCCAATGGACATACATGTCATCAACTCTATAAAATAGGCCGTGGTCCAGTCACTTTCAGTTACACACATTGAGTGCACTCATTAGAGAGCTACCAAATCTTGGCAAATGACTGAGTCCCACCTCAGAGCATATAGCTGTGAAACTTTCTCAAAGATTCCATAGTGTGATTGTGTATTTGGGAAACATCAAATGCAGTGGAACCTTTATTAGGACCACCTTTGGGACGAGGGTTATGTGGTCTGAATAGAGAGGTGGGCACTATACGGAGGTTCATTGTGGTAGCTATAAGAAGGTTTGGGAGCGTGAACGGTGGTCCTATTACAAATGTGGTCTCATTGTAGAGGTGGTCTTAAATTGAGGTTCTTCTGTCCTGAAAAGTTAGATACTGTCGTGCATTTTCGTGGCAAGGATTGATCTTGTGTGTTATGCTGCACCCTTTTACGTTGTTACGTTACGTTGTTACGTTGCGTTGTTACGTTTACACACGTTACACATTTCTCGTGTTACGTTCCACCTTGTCGCCGCCAACAGAAGTGACCAATGCTACTGACCACGCGAGCCGACAATCAGCTCCTGAGCTCTACTCAACTCAAGACGGATCACCTCCGGCTGCAATTCATATTAATGTGAGATTCATTGCGTGTAACGTGTAACGCAGTCAGATCCACTTTCCATGGACTTGATAGGAGTTCATTATGACAACAAGTCGTCGAATTATCAAAAAGTCCGAGTTATTGGCCATAATGATGTAATGAAACGCGAGCGTTGTTGACTATTTCCTTGAATAATCCATAATTTCAAGTTATCAGGGCTCGGGGCATAGGTTTGGTACTAAAGTGCTGTTGCCAAATGAATGAAAAGTTTTAGCAACTTACTGCAATATTGCTCACGCATTGTGAATTTTCTCACTATAATGGGTTTACATACTAGAGATGGAGATGTGTGTCTAGACATGCGTGCTGTAGCTCAGTTATGGTGAGCCAAATGGATTTTGATCAAATTCTAAAAGAATAAGCATGCGTCTATTCCCCCTGAGATTAATTGAAATCTTTTTTTATATATCTGTTCTCAATCCATTTGAAAACAGTAATCCCAAATTACTGGTGAATCCCACATACAACTGTAATTATCATAGATATTTAGCAACACAATTAATGGCATTATAGAAAAGTCACAAGTGCCCCACCATATGGCATACATGTACGCTCCTGGACACACAACATTGCCAGCTGTTTAAGATCACCCACTGAAAGACATCCCGACCTACATTGCAATGGCATTCCTTTTCTAAAAAGAGGGGGTTTAGATAAATCAAGTTAGCATCCAAAGGTGATTGAATTACTTGTCAAAGGCGGTCATTTCCGCTTGACAGTTTTGATGCCACATTTGGCCAATTACGTAATGTAATACAATCTTCACGACACGGCGGCCAATCACAGGCCGGCTTTCATCAATCAGTGAGCTTCTATCCCATTGGTTGAAATTTTACGATGCTTTTGATCGTCTGATTTCTGAAGAAAAAATGCACTATAGGTTATACGGGCATCTCTTTAACACTGTCCATATATTCGGTGGCATTACAATATCTACCCGTGCGATATGCTGATGGCAATGACGTCCCACCCAAATATAACAGCTTACGATCATCTCCGCATAAGGTCACTGTTAGACACTTTCAAATTGTTCACCTACATTGTAGAGTGTACACTTAAAGTGATGTGGAGGCGCATGTGTTCTCCTGGATGACACAAAGTGATTTATTGGGGGAATTTGGAGACTGTCTAGGTGCTGTCTTCAACGCATAGGTATTCTCTTTGAGGACCTTGAGAATTGGTCTTAGTATGCAGGCCGTCACTTTACAGGAAAAGTGTAGTATAGGAGAGGTAGTCGAACTAAGAGATTGAGATTCTGTTTCTATGCTTAACACGCTGCTCGACTTGTGTAATGTCTCTGTGCCACGTATTTGCATTGTCTGTAACACATTCTGGTTTATATTTGCATAGCTTTCATATTACTGTGATATTGCCAATTAGGGAATGGGCACACATGTCTGGTCACATGAAGTAAATACTAATTGAAGCTTTGTATGTTCCGACAGCAAGATATGTGTTAGTCCACCGACCCGTGCGGACACCTAGACCATGAACAAACTTCCGCGGACAAGTGGATAGGGAGTTGGACTTTTGACCAGAAGGTCGTGGGTTTGATTCACGGACACGTCTGATTGTGGGTGCTGAGCAAACCTACCTCTAACAGGTTGCACACTGCACCGTGGTACCTACACATTAAATACAAAATGTAGGTTAGGGTCAGGCGAGTGAACGCAAGTTTGAGTGATTAGCACGTCTGCGATACGATAGCGATGTGCTGTATGCTCCCCCGGGAGTTGAGAAGATATAGTGTGATAAGGCTGCCAATGACCTGGTGTAGATGTGGAGTCGTCTGATTCTTAGTGGAAGAAGACCAGAAACCATACATTTACATTTACGCCTTGTGGCGGGTGTTGTAACTACAAAAGACTATGTGTTAATATTTGTCTCAAAAAGTTAGTGATGTAATATTTTCAATGTACTTTCAGCCTATATTCGTAATGTTATAGTTACAATGTAATATGCATTATCATAGACTAGTGATGTCATAGTTTCAATGTACTTTTAATGACCATAGATTGACCATAGAGTTCTAGTCAAAACATGTTTTAATAAAATCATTGTAAATCCGTATTATCATTAGTAAAGGTAACCTATATAATAAACTACCAAGTTTGAATTGCGCATCATTTGCATATGTTGTCTTGCCTCAAGCATCCTTTACATTGCACGGACCCCACTCACGTTACAATTCGTATATAAAGGTCATACTCTTCAACAAGTGTTCTATTATTGGTGTTACAATGAAGCACTATTTCTGGAATACGACTTCCATTGAAAAGTCTTCTTTTCATACAATTACCACTTTCGTATTATTGGTACAATATATGTCATTGTCTTATTTGTAGTTAATGACAGGATATCACTCACAGTGCATAACCCACCCGGACACTGCTTTTCACTGGTGATTTGAAAGCTAATTGCAGAGAAATTGAAGCCAGTTCATGCTCAACAACGGGCAGGAGGGGTGGGGTGGGGGGCAAACTTTTTTAAAAGGTACGCACCAATATTGCAACGTGAGGAGCAAAGCGCGGGGCAACGAGATATTTTCGACAGACAGCCGCATGGCAATTAAAATAAATTGAGATATTTAGCTCATATATTATAGTGTACAATAAGATTTTACAATAAAATATATATATGTGTGTACACCATCATTTAAAAACTAAATTGATACGCCTGTTACTACTTGTCATGTTGTATCAAAGTATTTTAACTTGTCAAAGTCTCTTGTGGATCGATATTGACATCTTGGTGTACATTTAACACAGCTAAATTGGACAGGCTGTCTTCATTTATAGTCTTCCTATGATAGGTTTTTAGTCTCCACCGTGTACTCAAGGACCTTTCAGAATTACTTCCATGTTGCTTACACGTACTTGTTGTCACGGCATTGTTTAACAAGTAGAGCAACTTCAAGGCCAACACATTGTTTAGTTAAGATAATTACTTTTTATAACTTTAACTCCTCCAACTATGAGAACAATTTGCTAAGTAGCAGCGTGATAATATGCGAGATATTCGTGGTAACGTAGGTGTAAATTATAAGTATTCATCCAGTTCATGAGAATTCTATTATGATACGTCCACTCCAATGTCATTATTAAACAAGTTCATTACTTGTAAATTTGATTCAATCTATTTAAAGAATTCGTTTTACATGATGTGATGGTAGTCATTGAACTATTAGAGGTATAAAATCCAATAAGTAGCTATTATTAAAATGAATTCTTTAAATAGATAGTAATGGAGTCAATCTTGACCACATATTAATCCCACCTGCTACTTACAAACCCATTTAGCTGGTTGTTTGTTTTTATTTATAAAACAGTGACCGGAGCTGAGAAGCCTCATTGCTATTATATTTCTATTTCCAAGGTTATTAACATGACCGAAGCTTTGGGATCTCGCTAACTTGCTATTATTTTCGCTCGCAGAAAGTTACAAATCATATTCTTTAGCACATGTCCACGTGCCATGTAAGAAATAATTCTGAAATGTATATCGTCATAACGTCCTCGTACACATGTTAACATCTTTATAGAATAAAGCATTATTCATGTAATACCATTTTGCACTGATAAATCCTTGTTTTATTCACGTACCCAGCAGTTAGCATATGTGTACCTTCCAATTAATCACTTATAATAATATTCTATTCTTAAAAATAATACTAAAAGCTTATTAAATGTAAAGTCTGTAAAGCCAAAGCGTGCGGTTAAGGGCATTAAACCTTAGTCAGAAATGACCAAAATAGGCTCCATCAACTGCCATGTTAAAATGATGCAATCACCTCTTTGGCACGACATCACCAAAGTACGCATGCAATGATGCAATCCATCATTTCAATGCCGCTGATTTTCTGCTGATCAGATTTTCGGATACGTGTCACATTATAAAATGCCACTGAACTCAGGGCATGTACTTTGCATGTTGGGTATGGGGCTCCCACATACCAATAGAATTGCAGAGTAAGAAAGGTCTCCACATTGAATACAAGGTCCTTGATGGTGAATTAAATTTAGTTCATGGTTGATATATGAATATTGTAAATGTGAATGTGATGGTTTATGGTTCTGATCCAAGTCTTGCTCTCATGACTTTATGATTTACACCAGGTCATTGGCCCACTCATTGATCTTCAATTGATCATTTCTCGTATTCTAGCATCGGCAGCACATTCAGCGCACAATGCTAATCACTCACACAATCACTCACTTACTCATCCAACCCAATGACATGTACCTAATTAACGTGTAGGTGCCACGAAGCACTGTGCGATTATTAAGGGATGCCTTTGCCCAACACCCACCACCGGACCCGACTTGGAATCAAACCCACGACCTTCTGGTCACGAGTTCAACTCCCTATCCACTCGGCCACAGAAGCATAATGAGAACAAAATAAAATAAAGTTGATGTACCATGAATGTTCTTCCACAGATTCTAGATAACAAGTTTCTATTGCTAATAGAAGGACTTGTACTAGGACAATAGATAGCATGAGGCATATACATCAGCAATGCATAATGGTTGGCTAATAAGACTCACCTGGGGCATTAGGCTGGTGCTAAGCTGGCATAACACTTGATCCAGATGCTGCCGGAGGCTCCCATCTGGAGTGTATCTGGATCACATGCCAGGTGTCACTCCTGGTTAGGCACACCCTAAAACACCACCTATTATTAATACTGTTATGATGATAATGTTCGGCTTTAATAACTAAACCGATTTCTTTGTCTTTCTCTATCTATTGCTACTATTTCACTTGTATGTTCTCCCATTGAATCCGCATGCATAAATTTGAACAAGACAAAAACTGACCTTCAGACTTTAAAACTAGAAATATTTAACGTTCGGAATATAATTCTTAGAACAAAGAAACTACTGACTTACATACTAGAAATTATTAACGTTTCAGAATATAATTGTAAAGTTACAGGATTCAGACCAATAAAACAGTGTCTTCATAACAAATACAGTAAATACCCTCCATATTAAGACCACCCGTGGACTGGCAAAAATATTGTCTCAATTGAGAGGTGTTCTCTTTATGCATGTTCATGTTGGTCTACTGATGAAGTCTTTGAGCTCTGAAGAATTGCCTTGACCTACAATTGGCATTGCTGCAGTAAGACAGGTGGTCTTATTTGGAGGTTGTACTGTATTGATTAGCTTAGATCTATAGCTTGGTTATTGAATATATCTAATTTGCACCATAGTTTCTCAGAGAGTTCTAGTTTTAGAACTCGGTACATTGGGCCAATGGAATGCGTGCCCTTGAATGATAGTCAAACTCCATGAAAGCTAATCATTAATCATGTATTCATAGAATTATAAATTAATAGAATTAGCGAGTCATCAAAACTATAATTGACATTAAATGAATTGCAATTAATGGAGTCGCAATGACTATTAATGAGTTTTCAAACAATTTAATACAAATTGTTCTTAAGTGATTCTAGTATGAAGAAAATACTGACTCTAATGAGATTAGACATTAATATGGCTGCACTTCTGATAATCATAGTTTAATAAAACTGTATGCGCTTATATACCTCAGGAATGCTCGTGTTTAATAAATTGGCAATTGGTTGGGATAGTAGGGATGACTCATGCAGGCTTGCAATGATGTTTCAAATAGCAAGGGGCTTTGTAGATATCCCAACTGATAAGTATATAACAATCCATAGAAATGGCGTTCACATCATCCCCATCCATGCCTTATCTCAATACTATAAACGGTCCTTCTTCCCGAGAACAGTCTCTGAGTGGAACCAGCTTCCCAGGGATACCATTGAGGCAAAATCATTGGCAATCTTCAAAAGAAGACTTGTCACCCTGACTCGTGCCCTACCATATTTATACTATACCCCCAATCTCTTGCTTTTATCTTGCACTGTTACTAACACTTATCTAAACTAATCATTTTTATCTCTATCCTTTTTATCTCTTTCTCAAACGCACACAGCCTATACTATAAGCTTCTTGATAGAAGGAAGGCTTAAAACGAGAAACTTTTAAACTTTTCATCAGTTAAAACACGTAATAACTATGCCTAATATTGTATAGTGAACATACTGGGGATTATGTCTGTAAAGAAATCACCCATCCCTCTTTCGTGGTGTCATTTCCTACACCCTTCCGTTTTGCCATCCAAAAGCAACCATAAACATACAAATGAAACTTGAAACAAAGCAACATAATGATAATATAACAAAAATGCTCTGTGACGAAAAAAATGTTGGCTTGATATGTAAAGACGAAGAAGAAATACACACTTTGTACACATTCAATCTGCTACATATTCTTTGTCAACACCTATATTTACTTTGATTCTGTGTGTATTACTAATTGGTAACACCACTCCCCGGCAAATTGCCATACAGTACATGTATCACAAGGTAATTTGCGTGGTGATTGTTAAACATGAGCACAACCGAACGTGCAATTGCAAGTCTTTGTTCTAAGTCAACAAAGCCAATTGGCATATATTAGCCTATTGGATTCTCACCCCCGGTCATACTTCAGACCACTGTTCCATATGGGATTTCTTTGGCGTTAACACTTTGCTTCCCATGATTTGGTGACTGAAAAAAATATCTAATTTGCATTTGGCCTCAATATCTTGAAACATATACGTACATTTGAGCATTTCAAATTTTAGACATGTTTACCCTTTCTTACATAATCATATTGTGAAACTTTCGCGATTGGCCCGTAAGACTTTGTACGACCGTGGAATTGAACTCGCGATCTCCTGATACCACCATACTGGCCATATACGCGTAGATCAGTTTACAACTGTAGATATAGTAGGTTTGTATAATAAGTTCCAACATACCAGTACTATTCCAATTACTATGCGCGATTCTTTGGCCAGGTGGATAGGGATTCGGACACGTGAACAGAAGGTTCTTTGTCAGACTCTCAGTCGGGTGTGCCAGTGAGTATTGAGCAAACCTATCCCAAACAGGCACACACTTCTCCAAGGTGGACACACGATTAACAGGTACATGTGAGGCGAGTAAACTCTAATGTCAGTGGTAAGTTCTATCATGCTGTAAACTCCCCACGGCAGTTGAGAAAGATCCTGTATGACAATGAATCCAATGATCTGGTGTATATGCTTAGTCAAATGAGAATATGAGTGGTAGGCAAGATAGTTCGCATTATATATATATATACTACACCCATTGTGATTAGTATCTAACAAAGCATCATTACAAATAGTCCCTCCGAACAATCGAGCCCAGTAAGACATTTGTTTGTTTGATTACAATCAGCAATTACGGTAATGGGCTCTGTCTCCGCCATGACTTACTTCCGGCTCTGATGAAGCACAAAGACAATCGTACGATGGTTCTGCTGCAAGGCTATTAGCATCAGAAGATCAGAAGCAGTTGCAATTCTTTTGCTATCACCTTATGTCATTTTGACATTCCTGGTTTTGTTCATATTCTTTTAATTTCCCAATTACGCTAACAGCTAAAACCTTACACACAGCAGAATCCTGAGAAGCCACTAATGAGATAAACCTCCATAAAGATGACCCCCCCCTATATTAAACCTCCGGAGACCACCAGTTCCTTGCAGGTTGGTTGGTCTGAAGAAAAATGGTTCAACTCTATGATGACACATCCCTATTACCGTTACAAAAAACAAACACTGAGCCCAAACCTTTCCAAATGGCCTGAAAACAAAACTGTACATGATTGAAACCTATGTCATTTTATATTTTCAGGAAGGCCTATGTATGATCAATCTCCATCGGACTAAATGCTGGGTGTAAGTAGCCTACTTTTTGGTTGTAGCCTAATAGGAAAAATGCTGGCGAATGAAATGAAATTGAGATGACGTTTTAAAGTTCTTGTGGTCATATTTCAAGCATTAGAATTATCAGATTCAAGCGCTCGCCATGATTGATAAATACAATCACTCATAACTGCATTATTACATTTAGCAATCAAGTTTCTTAGTTGTTGCCATTAATGAGCATACATTTCCAATGGGGAGAGTATCCAAATGCCTTGTGTATAGATAATACAAGGCATGTCATGGAATTTTCCAGATAACTTTGCCACAAAAACGTAGCTCTGAGCTCTGGCATCTCATAACACGTCTACAGTTATGTGATTGTAGCATGTTCCGAGTCTAGGCCCCACAGATATGCTAATACACGTGATACAAGCTTGACAGTAAATATGCAGTTACACAGGTATAAATTGCAAGGTGTATTTAATGCATAGGGATGTTTATTCGCCATTTATGCTCTGAGTACCGGATAATGCGCCGTTGGCATGCTGTACAGAGGTAAGGTCTTTATGGATGCTTGTATCAGACTGAGGCACACTATAACCTCTCTATTAGGCCCACCTTTGGAACCAGTGTTAGTTGGTATTCAATAGAGAGGTGGTCTCTATAAAAGGTTCATTTCGCTAGCTTTATGAATGTTTGGGGCCGTGGAAGGTGGTCCTATTATAGATGTGGTCTCAGTAGAGAGGTGGTCGTAATTGGAGGTTGTAATGTACACGTAGATGGCTCGGGAGCATGTGTTAGCACCGGCCTTATGGATGTGTATTATTGTGCTGTAATGTCTAAACTACCCATATATTTATATTGCATAGGCTAGGGGTAAAGGGGTCAATAAATCGCGTGTCAATGGCTGTCGTCTTATTTACCCAGATCCTACTTTTTGCCCTTTCTCCACTCACCTGACAATTTTTTGTCCCAGTTCCTTGAGATGTCACACCACTCGTTTTGGCCTCTCCCCCTATCTGTCTCTCACAAGCCTTCCCCCAAAGCAGATGTGTACTGTTGTGCTGTGGTTTCATGTTTTGGACTGAGCGATTTCGACATAGATTATTTAGCACAAAAAGAAAAAGGATTTCACTCCCAGACTCTGGTCTATCTTATGTAGTCGTGTTATAAAACTCAAGCCAGTATATCAAAATACAGTAGAGTCTCTCTATTAGGCCACCTTTAGGACCAGTGTTATGTGGTCTCTTTATGGAGGTTCATTTTCTAGCTTTATTATGGGTTGGGACTGTGAAAAGGGACCGTATTATATAGGTGGTGTCAGTACGGAGGTGATCTCAATTAGAGGTTATACTATGCATGTATATAACTCGGGAGCATGTGTTACACCGGCCTATAAATAAATGCTACACCATGACTCACAGTTTCATCCCATTAATTGTTTCATTGGGACAGAAATCACCGAGCAGCAATCTTATTATATCGTCATTGTTCATTACATATTTAAATCTACAAAATACCACATATAAACCACGTAATACATTCTCAGACACTATAACATTGGATCTAGATGTTTTGAATCTCATCTCCGGTACACATTCATCAACTGCCATTTTAGACATACTTTACTTATGATCTGACTTGATCCTGACAGCATGTATCTATATGAAGATAATAGGAGTGGAGTTGAACCAAGTCTAGGCAGGCAAACATGATGGATTGAATAATCTCCTCGGTAAGATTTTAGGAGATTGATGAATAGTGTTGTAGTAAGTAGTTAGACCTCTTGTGGAGCTTGATAGAGGACCACTAAATATGGCTAGACGCACAACACAATTTAATGAAAGTGTGTGTGAGAACCTTTCATTCTTTGTGTTTACTCTACTTACGTGGGTGGCCATATCACACCATTCGGAATCGATGACTTGGTACTAAATATTTATGACTTATATTACAGTGTGTTTGGTAACGCTGTTGTATCTTAGATACGTTTTGTTCTAAAATCAACCCAATCCCAATCACCAATACAAGCAAGCATGGCAAGTTGAGTGTACACAGTACTACACACCCCATTCATTCCTTGCCAATTGAGTTTCAATCCACTTGGATATTTCAGCTACGTATACAAAGTGTGCTCATTGCCACTTTAAACAGCCAAAAGTTTTTTTTTTGTTTTTTTTTTGTTTTTTTTTGTTTTTTTTGTGTTTTTTTTTGGGGGGGGGGCTATACTGTATTAAGAAATCCCACAACCTTCCTGTTTGGTCTTTTCCTTCAAATCCATCATGTTGGAGCTTTTTGCCCTACACCTCACCAAGTGAAAATCCTAACTACCCCTCTTGGCTTTCTTCAAACCACACCCCTCTTCTCTCAGCGTTCCTCAAACTTCCCAGTGTCTAGTAAATGTAAATGTAGTTGTTTATAGTCGCAATTCACTGTTATCGGGCTCCAGTGACTTTACATATTTACACCAGGTCATTAGCATCCTTATCACACTATATTCTTCTCAACTCCCCGGGGAGCATACAGCACATCGCTACTGTACCGCAGACGTGCTAATCACTCACATTAGCGTTCACTCGCCTGACCTGTACCTATTCAACGTGTAGGTACCACGGAACAGTGTGCAACCGGTAACCTGTTAGAGGTAAGTTTGCTCAACACTTACCACCAGACCCGACCGAGAATCCAACCAATGACCTTCTGGTCACGACTCCAACTCCCTATCCACTCGGCCACGGAAGCACAACACTAATCTCTCCCCCTAAAAGTGAGAAGTTACCATTCCAAGCAGGTCTGACTGCGCCTAATCACAGCCTTGTCCAATGATTAATACACCCCTGGTCTGTCACTTTATCGTAGCCTCTCAATCATGGCGTGAAACCTAAATGAACAGCGTGGCGGAAACTATGACAGATTAAAATCGAGTGGGTTGTAAGGTTAACTACAAGTCGAACGCTGCCAATTAACAGCTCCAATGTTGGTTTATTGTTGACTTCCGGGAAAGCAAAATGGATATGACAAGGGGAAAGCGTGTTATGCACAGTAGAACCTGTCTATTACGACCTCCGTTTGGGACTGGACTCAAGTGGTCTCAATAGAGAGATGGTGGTGTTATGAAGGTTTATGTCAGTCTTCTTTCGCGTTTTTGAGTAGGCCTATATCGTTATACAGTGGGAAAACTAGTCCAAGTGGACGCTTCCCTTATAGGGACACCTGCCTAGTATTGATCCTGTGAAATAATCGTGTAGGCATGTAAAGTTATTTGGCAGATCGTGGAATCGAACTCACGGTCTCCCGTCCATGATTCAGACCAGTCATGGGCGGACGTGCTAACCACTGCACCAATCTCCCAGGACGACGTGCACACACTTCAACCTCAACCAGTATCAATCTTACGCAATGGCACGTTCCCCGCCTTGATACTATTATTAGCCTACCAGCCTTGCAGCCTTTGTGACAGCCACTGCCGGCTACGATCATTTACTAACCATAAGGCGCGTGCATGATACTTGATAGAACTGTTCCCTGGGCCACGTGTTTTACAGTTTTTGCATTATATATAGATTTATCGTCTCTCCCAATTACACTTGCCACATTTTCACAGGTAGGTGTGGACAATACACAAGTTCTACTGTCATGCTGTATAGCTAATAATGATGACGCAGTCTTTCACACTCTACACTGGACCCTAGTACCCTTAAAACGAATATGAATTATTACTCACTATCAGAGTGGTAACAGACAGAATGAGTGAACTGACAAATGGCGAGCTAATTGACAGTTTGGTGCCTGTCATGGTGTAAAGAGCACCTGCTGAGATGGTAACATTAAAACAAGAAATGGTAACATTTGTCCCCATCAAAACCGAGCAAATTCATAAATAAAAACTGATTTATTGTGTTCGTCTATTATTTTTTTTAATTATTTTTTAACTTTTAAATGTTATATATATTTCAAATATTTCCAATATCATCTTTAGAGAAAGAAAAAATGTGAAGAAAAGACATTTGTGCAATGAAAACTGCCTATGATCGCCACGTAAAAATACAAATTCTAAGTACAGTAAAACAAGCCGATGTGTAAAGTTAAATCGGTTAAATGGACAAAAACGTAAAGACTCTGCTCTAACAAAAGCAAATAATATCCCAATAAAACAAGATCAATGATGGTCATGACAATGTCATTGTGACCTATTCTGCAAACTGCCATAAAAAAGGATTTTGTTTGATGTATATTTCTAATGGTGTTTTGGCACAAACAGCCAATTGACAGAACTTTCTACAAGAAAACAACACAGCTTATAGAATGATCTGTTCTAGATAAAAACCTCATGAAAAAGAAGAGTCCTCAAGGGCAAGCGATGCAGCCAAAGCGCCTTAGCACTTTAGCACCCAATAAATCTGACCTGTCAGAGAAGATGTATTGTGTGCTACATGCAAGAGGTCAGAGCTTTTACCAAGTGACACTTGGTAAAATGTCATAACATGTGTGGCATTATGCTGTCATGTCTGATAGATGGCATTACGATTGCTGAGATGTCATCACCACACTGAATACTTCTGATAACGCGACAACAAGACATATAGTCTGCTTCTGCGTTGTTCCTTACTCGTCGAGGGATTTGAAGCTAGTGTTTAGTAGGTTCAGGTTTTTACTGGGATCATATATTTAATGTGTGATTAGGGAGAAAGTATCTGTTTTATTGACTTTAAGGGAGTGGATGTCACAATTAAGGGTGTGAATAGTGGAATGTGTCCTGGGTTTTCAGAAAAAAAGGTCGGGGTCAAGGGCTTGTATGTGCAAAAGCTCACTTATATGGTAACACTATCGAGGATTATTTTTTGTGGGGGCGGGGGGGGGTAGGGACTAGGCTTTCCAACTCTGCCGTATGCGTATGGTGTCACTATTGCTGGCTATGGTATATGCACTGTTCAGGCGGATGCTCATATGTCTTGGATCGACAAAACATGTTATAATTTGAGGGTTTTGTAAAATATAATTTGTTGAGTGTACTCAAATGGCATCTGATGAGCTTTGTTTTTTTGCATTAATGGAATTTTTATGCAGACCATTTGATAAACGGGTCACACTGAATCAGTTGTGCCAGTTTACTTCTTAATAGCCTCAATTATGACTTCGGTATTGCATGAAACTGTCCTTCGACCTTTTTTACAACACATTGAAATATAATACACTGCAATCTGAATATTAGGCATACTGGCTGGAGTATAGTGACAATTCCCCCAATATCTGAGGTGGCCAAACCATAGACAGATCCAAGTTTTCAGAAAAAGGGGAAGGGGTGCGCCTTAGAGATCCCATAGGTTTCGTACGCTCAATAGATGTCAAACATGCCAAAGCGCCTCTGAAAAAAAAGGAATTTTGGTGGGACAGGGAGGGGGAGGAAGCGCCTGCCTATGCTATCTATATCAGGACACCATGACCCGAAGCTAAGTGTGCGTGTCACAGTTCATCAGCCAATTGCAATTGACCACTTTGATCAAATCAGCATCAAGCGAGTACACTTCGCCAGGGTTCAGTGCACGATGTGTCTAGGTTAATTGGTGTCATCATGTTGAAGTGGTACCATTGTGCAGTTTAGTACATGGCTAAGTTGCCTGTTGATGGGCTGTCGCTCTCCTCATAGGGAAGGCAAGGAGATTATAAGGTCACGTGATGGTAGACAGTAGTGATGTGTATCTTTATATCTGCTATGTTCAACATGGATGAGTGTACACTCTTATACTGATCGTGCCTTTTACAAATGGGTCAGCAAGTACGATTTATGTGGCATAAAAGGTTGATGTGACATGAAATTCACCTGTGCATGTCTCTTTAAGTTGGACAGGCACTATGAAGTGTATATGCAGTAAACCACTGACTGGTACACGTACACCATGAACACACGCACACACAAATTCACACACCGCACTAACACATACACATCTAACACACACACACACACAAACACACCCACCACACACACACACACCGCACACGCACGCACACACAGTAACACACACATACACACGCACGCACGCACGTGCACTAAAACAGCTAATTGCCTCCCTCTCTATCACCAGATATAGGCATGCGTATTTAGTGCACTTTGGTCAATAGAGATTTGAGAACTTTGAACCCCATATACCGCTGTTGAGATGCTCATCTGTTCAAGTCAGCGGACCTGACCCCTGTGTGTGAGTTTTATGACCAGCAGGTGGCGTTTTGTCTGCTCGTGTTGTTGACTGATGATGCTGCCAGGCGGGGTGATGTGCAGGTGTGTGCGACGCTCATTGCTGTAATATGTAGATCCTACTGGTAAATAAAGTTAAATAAAGTTAGTTAGCTAGTTAGTTCGTTAGCTAGTTAGTTAGTTAGTTAGTTAGTTAGTTAGTCAGTTAGTTCGTTAGTTAGTTAGTTAGTTAGTTAGTTAGTTAGTTAGTTAGTTAGTTAGTTAGTTAGTTAGTTAGTTAGTTAGTTAGTTAGTTAGTTAGTTAGTTACAGTTAGATCCTACAGGCTTGCATAACATTATTTTGAATTCTTTTAAAATCACCCTTGCTTTATTCAACGTGTGGCATGCGAGGGTATCTGTATTTCATAGCTACCATATATCTGTCCTCATACTGGCCTACATACATATATATGCACCTAGGCTATCATGTATCAGGAATTTGTCAGGCTGGCTACTGATAATCAGTGCTAATTCTTTAAAAGTATACTACTCTGCCAATGTGATGTTCATTTACAGTATCAACAAATAGATTCAGTACATTATAACTTATTTCTAACATCAAACACCAGTATGGCTAACAACGCTAGCCCCAAAAGGCTGATATCCAGCCCAAATAATGATAAGCTTTCGTATATAGAAAAAAGAACGGCCTACGCAGGGAGCTTGCGTACCCGGAAGCTCTGCAACATATATACATGACATCATGTATTTCATTTCTAATGCTCGTGGTTATTATTCGGCCCTTTGTGCGCTGACAAGGACATATGGGCGAGTTATTTTCTACTCTGTATGCAGGGGCCTGAGATTTATTCAGCCCGCCTCTTCATACGAGGTGAGATATTATGCCGGAGACCTTGATTGCAGATTATATTCTAATGTGCTGTTTCACTGCATGCGTGTTGGTGACCTTCTCAGATGTAGCAAATGGAAGACGCAACATAATTCCAGGCACTGCCAACGGCAGACCCAGTGGTGGTGCTCTAGACCTTGCAGATCCAAGTTTTTTTTGTTATTTTTTTTTAGAAACGGGGTGGTGCACGCACAGGTTTACATACATGCGAAGGGTCACGGAGATGCCGAAATGAAGTCCTTTGGGTGAAAGTCTGGATATTCCAATGCTTGCCCCGCCAACCACCACCCCACTCACACCCTAGACACACACACATACAAAATTCCATTTTCACAGGGTGCAGGCACATCCGCTATATCAGTAACAGATCGCATAGCTCGCTTATTAAGTACGCTTCAACTTAAAAAAAAAAGAAAACAAAATGAAACAAAACAGAAATACTGGATCTGCAAGTGAACAATCTAACGTCTAGTTTTTTTTCTGACTGTGTATTGTGACCTTATTATAGGCATAGCAGACGACAAGCTATAAATACGCCCAATGGACACATTTCAGGCACGTGCTGCTTTACGTTTAACGTTCTGTTTCCCTTTAATTGCGAGGAAACATCCTAACGTGTGACGTAAGTCACTAACCAATTAAAATGCAGCGTTTGGCATGTGGAAGCTCTAGTTTCAAGATGTCACCTGCGTGACAGTAGTCCATATATGGCACAGAGCTGCATGTTAACATAATACAATGGCCTATGTTAAATTACCGGGTGCATGTATGTGGCGGTTAATGTGAATAAACTAGATTAGACGTTAAAATCTGTAAACCTTTTCAATCATTATAGGTATTTTCACAAGCATCAATCTTGACGCATACAATCTACTAACGTACGCTATAGGGACGTCTCCATTAGGATCAACCGGGGACTGGCATCAAGTGTTCTCATTACAGAGGTGGTCCTTTTAGGAAGTTTTGCGTTGGCCTGTTTGTGACTGTGCACACTAATGGTTTTTGTAGGTCCTCTCGTTATAGAGGTGGTCTTAATGGGGATTTATACTGCACTTCTTTTATTTTTTAACTGAATTAGTATTCTGTCTCGAAATGATGGGCAAATCCGACATGCACTGGTTTACCTGACCTATTGGATTTACAATCATAGTTACATGCATCTAGTGGATGTGAAAAGCAATGCACACCATTGTCCTTTGGAAGTATATGAGCTGACAAAGCTGTCCAGGCATTCATGGCATGAGGGATATTAAAAGTAGCATGTGTTTCTAGCAATATGTCACTGTCACCTTGGTGTTGATTAGATTAATATCCAACGGCGTGCTGTGTTGGACATTATTTTCAAATGTGATAGATTACACCATGTCGCTGGCTATACACAGGCATATTTTTTTCTGTTTCTTTTATTTATGGGTCACTCCATGAGCTGAGTCAAAGCATTGTGTTTGTTTCTGTTTGTAACAATGTACATTGTATGTCTCCCAACAAGCTATAGCATTCGTGGAAGAATCGATTTTGTTCAAACTTTAAACAACTATGGAGCAAGAAGCCACACTGAAGTGAATGAAAAAAACTCAAACTTGGTGCAATGCTTAATAGCATACTGAACATCAATTGTGTCCAATGTTGGTACTTTGCCAATTAAAGTTTGCCTTCCAGGAGCCATTTTAACTGCTTGTAATTATATATTTCCACAATAGTTTCAATACTGTTTGAGACATTACCATGAAATTGGCACAATGATTGAATTAGATTGAAAGTGCTCAAGGAGCACAGCATCGCTAGAGCAATGTCGACTCGTGGGCAATGTGTCAATGATTAGGCTAGCCTCAACTAATAATGGTGAAGGATGATATATCTGTGTTGATTAAAAATGAAAAGATATATATATCCAATTACATATGCATACAACTGTATATACATGTAAAATGTGCTAGCAATAACATGTAAGCATAAACTATAATAGTTTTATTATTTTGAACTTCATAAGAACATTCATCTTTCCAAACCAAAAACCTTCTGATATAGAATGGCCGGCAGGCTCGGCCTAATGTAGAGTTCACTCCCGCAAAGTCCGGAAATATTTTCAGAAAAGAGCGTTATTATTTCATGATGCCACGCCCACTACCACCAACGTAACTATAAGAGAATGTGGCTAACGGACTAGTCCCTTTTCACCAGTTAAGTACCGTGAACCTCGTTTTCGAAAGTAAATATTACCTTATATGGTCATAGGTTTTGAGAGGTTTGGAAGCATTTTCCAGCCATATCAAAGCACATATTACACCAACAATAACATCCAGACATACCTACATAAAATATCTTTATTATACAATTGAATTGGAATAGATATGTTCTATATTTTGGCGACAGAATGCAGGAGAACCTTCGAATCGACGTACGGTGTTTAACAGTTTTGTTACGCGGGATTTTTAAGCCCCGTCGACGGTGTTTAACGTTATATATGCGCATATCGTGGATGTTTGTGATAAATGAAGTGACTAACAATGGGTATTGAATGAAAAAGTACTCATGACTAAATCTTTTATCCTGTAGATATAGTTTTAATGAAGTAATGCTTCATTATGATAGACTGCCTCAGGTTTCATGTGGGAGGCCAAATCCGATAAAATTAATGCTCAAATATTACAGGATTTGTATTGAATAATGCTGTCAAAAAAGAGAGTTGTATGGAAAAGTATTTCATGGTAATTTGCTTATTAATATATTATATAACCATGGCATAGATTTTATAAATTAACGCATTAAAATATTCATAATATTCGAACGTGTTTTACCTTGGAGTACAGTGATACATGACCCCGGGTACATGACAGACTAGATCTAACCATTTTCGTGTTGTCCCGTTTGACAAACTCAGAGTGTTTTGAACTAAATATGTTATTTGAAAAGAAGAACATTGACTATGGCATCAGTATCTAAAGTACTTCACTTACTTTCTGCACTTTTCAAGATAGCACTTGATGATGTCAATATTTCTTGGAAGACGTCATTATCGACGCACTTTCACTGACGTTCATGCCAGTACCCCACCCTCTGACCTAGATCTAGTTCTAACGCACTTAGGACATTAGAATTTATATTCATTGCTCTTTTTTTTCTTTTGTATATTTATGATGAAATGTCAAATAATGTTATTGATTATCACTGATTTTTATTGGTATTTTAGAGTGGTATCATATCTAGCTGCTAATTCCCAATGCAGCTGATGCTAACGTATTTTTTAAGTAAATGACAAATCTCTTTTAATAAAGGTATCTATAATCTTGAAGATTATTTATTTTTGAATGAAAGAGTGTCGTAATAATTGTATTTTTGTATGTAAGTTATGTTAATAGGAAAATGCTTCCAAAGATCTCCAAACCTATGACCATATAAGGTAATGTTTACATTCGAAAGCGAGATTCACGGTACTTACAAATAGTGTCAGTGGGGGGTTGCTTTTGTACGTCATTGATTCAAATTCACTCCCACGCAGTTCAGACTAACTTCTTAAAACCAGCAACATTGTATTTGCACGTTTCATAGGACGTGTTCTAAATTTAGAATATCCAGGGTCGCCCATATGTGCTAGATACGCCAAATCCACAAACAAATGTGACTACCGATGATAGTCTGAAGTCACTCTTATTTACAAAATAATACTACAGAAATTTCTTTTTAAACGTCTGCAGTCTATTGCTTAACGTATATCATTTGCCTTGCATTGAATCGGCTAGATTACCAATACATGATATATCTACAACTTACAGGTAAGGTACCTGTTAGAGGGATACAAATCTAAGTAAATGCACACATATCATATATATATAAAAGATGCATGTTTGCATTTAAAATATCCTATGATGGATTTAAAATAATTGATTATAAATCTACTGAAACAAAAAATAACAGTATGTTGCATTAAAGTTTATCTGGAAATATTATTTTTCTTTTGAATATTGAATGACTATGCGCTCACCATGTCAGGTTTTTTTAAGTTTACATTTTTATGACAATGTCCAAATATATTATTCAAATGAGAGAAGTAATCTATGACTTGTCATTATTATATTATTATGACGCACTCAAGTTGTTGTCTTTCTTTATTAATCACAGGCGAATGGCTTTAGTCTCTCTGGTTATTGGTACGTGGGTTTTCAAGGGATGGGGTGTATTGTGTAGGAAATATACAAACACACTTTATAGAAAACAAACAAACTTCGCGGCAAAAAGTGGTGTGATTCATGGCCTACATGTACACGCAGGAAGGCACACCAGATGGTGTCATAAAATGTCCAAGGGATATCCGAGAACGTTTTGCAAACAAGAAGAAGGTATACGAGCTTTTTATTCTGAAAAGTTGTGCAATTCAGTTATATATGTACTTACATAAATTCATTTTAATGGTGGTATCTATATAAACAGACCATAGGCATGCCCACCCCCTTCCCCTACGCATTCCCACAAAATACCCATTTATAGATCTATGGGTTTTGGGCGTGTATGCAATCGATCGTGTGTACAAACCCCATGAAATCCCTTGAGTGTGCCCCCCCCGAAACCCCCACCGGCATTTTTCATAAACCTGGATCTGCCATCGTGGACCCCCCGTCGTTGTTACGCCTTACGCCTATTTGCATGAACCCGAGTAGTCCGGCGCATGCGCATACCATCCAAAGACACATCGGTGAAACACTATTCCCAACGGTGCTCATCCGTCTAGGCCCATATGTGTATTCAACACTATTACTCACATGAATCATTCCGCATGATCAACGATATGCTAGAAGTCATCCATTCTCCTCTGTTTTTGTTCTGAGACAATATGCGTTCATTTCTCAGCATATTTTTGTTGAAAAATGAGCTCTGGTTTACATTTGTCAGTTCTTTTTTGTTCTCTTTCACTTTCCATTCACTTCATATCAATGGTCATGTCTGGCTTTTGTGTGATGAATGTATTTATGAGCGTGGGGATGTAGGGGGTTTCTGTGTGAGTAGAGTTGTTTATTATTCTACAGAATCCATAAACATCTCATAAACCAAGGATGGGTGGATAGATGCTCCCTAAATTGCCTGACAAAGGGTTTATTTATTGAATAACATATCATGTATTATTAACAGGCAAGACTAGGGGTACATGAGCCCATGAAATTTATGGTGATGCTCCACTGGAACGTAAACGTGGGGTATTGATATTTTAAACCAATGCGGGTTTTAAGTTTTTTTTCTGCTAGAAAACTGACAAAAGAAAGTATAGTACAATATGTCTAGGGGGTTGGGTGTCTTGATGTTTTGCACCAGAAAGAGATGGCATCTGCATTTTTTTTCTGAACTGAGGTAGGCTATACAGTTTCACATGAGTAAATGACCACAGACACAATACAATGGTTTCTTTTCAAAAATGCTTGTGTTACTCAAGAAGTTCTTAGGTTGAACTAACTGGCTTCCTTTAGCTCTACCATTTCCATTGCAATCAACATGTCACGACCCTCATGAGAGAACTGTGGCACTGGATAAGCCAAGCATTTAATCCCCTATAAACATACTACACTCTAGCACAGAATGGCCATAGACAATGGCAGTTCATATCCTCTAGAACATTCAATCATATCATTCCCTAACAAATAACCCCCAACCCAGACAGTTGCCTAATACCATTATGACGTACGCCTTCTATGACTCCCATATTTCACCTCTTCTGTCCAGATTATTTCCCAAAGCAATAGTTTGAAATTAGTTTTGCACGATCAATCTTAAGACAGTGGGCGCCCCCACAGCCGAATGGTAGTAAAACAGTTTTAGTCAAACTTGAGTGACTTCACGAGAAGATGTAGGGGTCGCTGCTGTACTGCACACCGCATCCTCTGTGGTGGGGGTTTATTTAGGGTATCAAGACACCAGAAATCCCTCTATCTTTTGGTGCTATTTCCCACATTCCACTTTATTGCATTTCCCCACAAATTATAGGTTTTTACCCACGCCCCTTCCCTTTCTAGAAATCCCACATCCTTTAACATACCTCCTTCTTCTCTTGCCCTCCCACAACCCCACCGCAACCCAACATTTTACTCCCTTTCATCCCCCACCCCACCACCATGGGATGGAACTCAGCCATTGGTCAATCTTGAGTGACGTCACGAGATCTAGGGGGCGCTGTAGTACGATATACCACGCTCTCTGCTTAGCGAGATTGGCGAAATGGCCTATTAAAGCGATACGATCTGGCCTTGGGCGGCCGAGCAAGATATAGGTGGTGCTAAATCAGGGTAAAGTAAGGGGGCGTGGAAGACTCACATCAGCATTTTTTTTTTATTTGTCTGGTTTTGTTCTGAGTATAGGGTCTGGAGGGGACGCCAGGCTATTTAGCAATGTGAGCCTACGCTGAGGGATGGTTCTACTGCATTATTTATTGTATGTA
>CM032665.1:30313529-30332759 GCA_019095985.1 Streblospio benedicti | reverse complement strand
CTTAGAGTTCAAAGAATAAAACTATTATATTTTTAATTACGTGTTATTGTAGCACGTTTTTACATGTTTATACAGTTGTATGCATATGTAATTGGATATATATCTATTCATTTTAATCAACACAGATATATCATCCTTCAGCATTATTAGTTGAGGGCTAGCCTAATCATTCATACATTGCCCACGAGTCGACATTGTTCTAGTGATGATGTGCTCTCGACCATTTTCAATCTAATTCAATCATTGCACCACTTTCATGGTAATGTCTCAAATAGTACTGAAACTATTGTGGAAATATATAATTAACAAGCACTTAAAATGGTTCCCTTGAAGGCAAACTTTAATTGGCAAGTACCAACATTAGACACAATTGATGTTCAGCATGCTATTAACAATTGTACCAAGTTTGAGGTTTTTTTTCATTCACTTCAGTGTCGCTTTGTTTCCTAGCTCCATAGTTGTTTAAAGTTTGAACAAAATCGATTCTTCCATAAATGCTCTAACTTGTTCGGAGACATACAATGTACATTGTTATAAACGAAACAAACACAAGGCTTTGCCTCAGCTCATGGAGTGACTCATAAGTAAAGAAACAGAAAAAATAATGCCTATGTATAGCCAGGGACATGGTGTGTAATCATCACATTTGAAAATAATGTCCATCACAGCAGGCCGTTGGATATTAATCTAATCAACACCAAGGTGACAGTACACATATTGCTAGGAAACACATGCTACTTTTAATATCCCTCATGCTATGAATGCCTGGACAGCTTTGTCAGGCTCATATACTTCCAATGGACAATTTGGTGTGCATTGCTTTTCATCCACTAGATGCATGTAACTATGATTGATTAACCAAATTGGTCAGGTAAACAAGTGTATATCCGGATTTGTCCATCATTTGGAGACAGAATACTAATTCAGTTAAAAAACAAAAAGAGGTACACGGTATAAATCCCCCATTAAGACGACCTCTATAACGAGAGGACTTCAAAAAACCATTAGTGTGCATAGTCTCTGGGCCACCGCAAACCTCCCCAAACTGTGATGAGAACACTTGATGCCAGTCCCCAGTTGATCCCTGTAATGGACACGTCCCTATAGAAGCGTACGTTAGTAGATTGTATATGTCAGAGTGATGCTTGTGAAAATACCTATAATGATTGAAAGGTTTACAGATTTTAACGTCTTATCTAGTTTATTCACATTAACCGTCAACTGCTACATGCACCCGGTAATTTAACATGGCCATTGTATTATGTTAACATGCGGCTCTGTGCCATATATGGACTACTGTCACGCAGGTGACATCTTGAATCTAGAGCTTTCACATGCCAAACGCTGCATTTTAATTGGTTAGTGACTTGCGTCACACGTTAAGACGTTTCCTGACAATTAAAAGGAAACAGAACGTTAAACGTAAAAGCAGCACGTGCCTGAAATGTGTCCATTGGGCCTATTTAGTTTGTCGTCTGGTATGCCTATAATAAGGTCATAATACACAGTCAGAAAAAAAAAAAACTAGACGTTAGATTGTTCACTTTACGAATCCCTTATTTTCTGTTTTTGTTTCATTTGTTTTCTTTTTTTAAGGAAGCGTTGAAGCGAGCTATGCGATTTGTTACAGTTATAGCGGATATTGCCTGCACCCTGGCCGATGGAATTTTGGAATTTTGTATTGTGTGTCACAGGGTGTTGAGTGGGGGGTGGTGGTTGGCGGGGCAAGCATTGGGTATCCAGACTTTTCACCCAAAGGACTTCAGGCTAAATACTCCGTGACCCTTCGCATGTATGTAAACCTGTGCGTGCACCACCCGTTCTAAAAAAAATAACAAAAAAACTTGGATCTGCAAGGTCTGCACCACCACTGGGTCTTTGGCCCTGGATTTTCCATTTGTCTAAGAGAAGGTCACCAACACGCATGCAGTGAAACAGCACATTAGAATATAATCTGCAATCAAGGTCTCCGGCATAATATCTCACCTCGTATGAAGAGGCGGGCTGAATAAATCTCAGGCCCCTGCATACAGAGTAGAAAATAACTCGCCCATATGTCCTTGTCAGCGCACAAAGGGCCGAATAATAACCACGAGCATTAGAAATGAAATACATGATGTCATGTATATATGTTGCAGAGCTTCCGGGTACGCAAGCTCCCTGCGTAGGCCGTTCTTTTTTCTATATACGAAAGCTTATCATTATTTGGGCTGGATATCAGCCTTTTGGGGCTAGCGTTGTTAGCCATACTGGTGTTTGATGTTAGAAATAAGTTATAATGTACTGAATCTATTTGTTGATACTGTAAATGAACATCACATTGGCAGAGTATTATACTTTTTAAAGAATTCACACTGATTATCAGTAGCCAGCCTGACAAATTCCTGATACATGATAGCCTAGGTGCATATATATGTATGTAGGCCAGTATGAGGACAGATATATGGTAGCTATGAAATACAGATACCCTCGCATGCCACACGTTGAATAAAGCAAGGGTGATTTTAAAAGAATTCAAAATAATGTTATGCAAGCCTGTAGGATCTAACTGTAACTAACTAACTAACTAACTAACTAACTAACTAACTAACTAACTAACTAACTAACTAACTAACTAACTAACTAACTAACTAACTAACTAACTAACTAACTAACGAACTAACTGACTAACTAACTAACGCTAACTAACTAACTAACTTTATTTAACTTTATTTACCAGTAGGATCTACATATTACAGCAATGAGCGTCACACACCTGCACATCACCCCGCCTGGCAGCATCATCAGTCAACAACACGAGCAGACAAAACGCCACCTGCTGGTCATAAAACTCACACACAGGGGTCAGGTCCGCTGACTTGAACAGATGAGCATCTCAACAGCGGTATATGGGGTTCAAAGTTCTCAAATCTCTATTGACCAAAATGCACTAAATATACTGGTGTAAATGCCGGCTTTCTGGTGATAGAGATGGAGGCAATTGCGTTAGTGCGTGCGTTTCGTGCGTGTGTATGTGTGTGTGCGTGTGGTGTGTGTGCCTGCGTGTGTGGTGTGGTGTGTGTGGTTGGGTGTTGTTAGATGTTATAAGCTTAGTGCGGCAATGAATTTGTTGTGTAATGCAATTTAAGGACTTGCACGACCGTATGCCACTAGTAGTCTATAAGCTTCACTAATGACCACAATATACATGACCACTTTTTCATATGCCATCAGCTTTGACGTCAAATATCAATATTTCAACAAATGACAATATGACACAGCCTACGTAACCGTTACTGACCCGATCTATATACAATCCACCATTAGGGACCCCCCCAGTTAAGAACATTTACATTCTTCGGGGACAAATTTGCATTGTACTATGTGATTCATATACAATTACCTCAGGAGTGAAACACTTTTCTTTACCCCTACCAACTACCAGTGTCCCTATTATGCAGGTGTTATTTAAACGTGTCCCTTTTACAAAGTTCCCATATCCTAACCATAGACAGATCCAGGTTTTCAGAAAAAGAGGGAAGGGGTGCGCCTTAGGAATCCCATGGGTTTCCGTACGCTCAATGGACAAACATGCCAAAGCGCCTCTGAAAATAAGGCATTTTGGTGGGACAGGGAGGGGGAGGGAGCGCCTGCCTATGCTATCTATATCAGGACACCATGACCCGAAGCTAAGTGTGCGTGTCACCAGTTCATCAGCCAATTGCAATTGACCACTTTGGTCCAATCAGCATCAAGCAGTACACTTCGCCCAGGGTTCAGTGCACGATGAGTCTAGGTTGATTGGTGTCATCATGTTGAAGTGGTACCATTGTGCAGTTTAGTACATGGCTAAGTTGCCTGTTGATGGGCTGTTGCTCTCCTCATAGGAAGGCAAGGACATTATAAAGGTCACGTAATGGTTGACAGTAGTGATGTGTATCTTTATCTCTGCTATATTAAACATGGATGAGTGTACACGCTTAGACTGAACGATGCCTTTTACGTCGACATGTTAAAGGGACATGCACAGCAAATGCCTCCTTAGATAGATTGACTTAAATATTTTGTTTTTTGACACACTTGGCATGTTGCCCAATAAATAACTTATGATTTTACAATTATTAGTATGCGTTTTCATAAAATATCAATGTGTAGGCTGCCATATTGATTGTCAGTTTCATATCTCCCCTGGGAAAAAAGGAGCACTGCATTATTTTTGCAGCCTCTATCATCCGCGCCGACAGCCAAAAAGCAGCTGGTCAGAAATATTTATTAAGGCTGACACAATGTAAATATTTACAGACAGGGTTTTTGGGGGTACATTTCATGAAACCAGAATCGAATAATGTTTAATTGTGAAGAAATGGAAAATTGCACATAGATAAAAATATTGTATATTCAAATGGCTCAGCAAGTACGATTTATGTGGCATAAAGTTTTGATGTGACATATGAAATTCACCACCAATGCATGTCTCGTTAAGTTGGACAGGCACTATAGTATATATGCAGTAAACCACTGACGCTGAAACACCTACTATTTGAACACACACACACACACTCACACACAAGGTTGGGTTACTACAAATGTTTCACAAACATGGTCACCTCAGTTATAGGAGAATTTCCACTGTACTCCAGCCAGTATGCCTAATATTCAGATTGCAGTGTATTATATTTCAATGTGTTGTAAAAAAATCAAAACACATTTCATGCAGTACCGAAGGCATATCGTTGATCATGCGGAATGAATCATGTGAGTAATAGTGTTGAATACACATATGGGCCGAGACGGATGAGCACCGTTGGGAATAGTGTTTCACCGATGTGTCTTTTGGGAGGGCGTGCGCATGCGCCGGACTACTGGGGTTGCGTGACGTAACCTTTGACTTACTTCTATTACTTTGAATTAACTGGGAAATTGAGGCAATTTGGAAGACGTGTGTATACAATGAATTCAATAAGGGTTACGTTTTGAAAATATTTTATGTTTGCCAATTCAATGAGATGGACACATGCGACGCAGCGGGCAGTTTCGGGAAAGTAGCGCAAGATGCGACTCACACATACGGAAGCCTTTGAGATTCCTTAAGGCACTTGCACGGTTAGGAGAATCTGGATATGATCATGCACCCAACACATGATACCTTCATAGATTTATATTTAAAAAAAAGACGGGATTGTCGACGTAAGATCTGCAATGGCAGATCCAAGTTTTTTTTTTGGAAAGGGGGGTGGGCGCACTTAAGGGATTTCATGGGACTTGGACGTGCTATAGATGGCGGACATGCAACAAAACCTACGGAAATAAAGTATTTTGGTGGGGAAACGGGGGGGGGGCGCCCCCTCCACCTTATCTGGATCTGCCTAAGGTGCGTGTTGTGTAGATTCCACCAATGAAATAAATGTATATAAGTACACATATACATATATACATGTATACGGAATTGCATCATTTGTTAAAGGTTAGATGGTTAGTTATTTAGATCGGGACCATCTGAAGGACTCTAACTCAGAAAATAAAGCTCGTATACCTTCTGCTTGTTTGCAAAACGTTCTTGGAGGTCCCTTGGACATGTTACGACACGGTGGGTCTTCCTGCGTGTACATGTAAACCATGGATCACATCACTTTTTGCCGTGAAGTTTGTTTGTATTTTTCACTACACAAAACACACCCCATCCCTTGAAACCCACGTACCAATAACCAGAGAGACTAAAGCCATTCGCCTGTGATTAATAAAGAAAGACAACAGCTTGAGTGTGTCATAAATTACATAAAAGAGCAGCTTAGCCGTGCAAAATACATTGGATGTGCAGTGGTGGTATCTGGGAAACATCACGTGATGCCTAATGTGTCTACTGTCAGATGACAAAAGTAACAGATACAATGTATATGATGCACGGGTCCTTTGATGCAACATTCAACATGGTGTGTTACAAGGCTGTGGTTTTATGTTGGATGAACATAACACATTTATAATATCTAATCACAAGACTAACAGTTGCAATGGGTATGATGCATGGTAACTTTGATAAAAAAACATTTAGACATGATGGCTTCCAGTAAAACCTCTCTATTAAGCCGAGCCAGTAGACTGGCTTCAAATGATCTCAATTGAGAATAAGCCTATTTATGGAGGTTAGCTGCTATCTCTTGGGAATGTGAAAGATGTGACCTATTAAAGATGTGGTCTCTGGAAAGAGGTGATATTAATTGAATGCTCTACTGTACTAGATTGTATAATACATTATGACAATGATACTATTGTACAATCATGTCTGGTATTTCTATGCTGAACAGCGATATCCCGTTTTTAGCATTGCGTTACACTTGCAAGCTGTGGGGTCCTGTGCAGTGATACCTGACAATAAGGTTGCGCCGAGGCTGGGCGGTGTCAGACTTCAGGCTGAGGTTCCATATGAGGCGATCGGACACGCAGTCAAGGGTATTGCCGACGGCTAATTGTGGCTCAGTGTTGCATCTTGTCTGCAGCAATAGCGCTTTCATTGCAATACTTCATATTTTTTATACTCTACCCTTTTATGTAATAGTTCTATATTTTCTCCTAACAAGGCCTACGTGACTACAGCTCGCAAACCATAATCACATCTTTCATATTTGTACTTGTTTTTAATTCAGATTGTGTTGTATATAAGATTAGTATTGTACTGCTGTAAAGAATTGTAGTTGTGTGATTGTATTTTATATCAGAAGGTTTTTGGTTTGGAATGATGAATGTTCTTATGAAGTTCAAAGAATAAAACTATTATATTTTATGCTTACATGTTATTGCTAGCACATTTTACATGTTTATACAGTTGTATGCATATGTAATTGGATATATATATTCATTTTAATCAACACAGATATATCATCCTTCAGCATTTGTAGTTGAGGCTAGCCTAATCATTGACACATTGCCCACGAGTCGACATCGCTCTAGCGATGCTGTGCTCCTTGAGCACTTTCAATCTAATTCAATCATTGTGCCAATTTCATGGTAATGTCTCAAACAGTATTGAAACTATTGTGGAAATATATAATTACAAGCAGTTAAAATGGCTCCTGGAAGGCAAACTTTAATTGGCAAAGTACCAACATTAGACACAATTGATGTTCAGTATGCTATTAACAATTGCACCAAGTTTGAGTGTTTTTTTTTCATTCACTTCAGTGTCGCTTGTTTCTAGCTCCATAGTTGTTTAAAGTTTGAACAAAATCGATTCTTCCACGAATGCTCTAGCTTGTTCGGAGACATACAATGTACATTGTTACAAACGAAACAAACACAAGGCTTTGACTCAGCTCATGGAGTGACCCATAAATAAAAGAAACAGAAAGAAATATGCCTGTGTATAGCCAGGGACATGGTGTAATCTATCACATTTGAAAATAATGTCCATCACAGCACGCCGTTGGATATTAATCTAATCAACACCAAGGTGACAGTGACATATTGCTAGAAACACATGCTACTTTTAATATCCCTCATGCTATGAATGCCTGGACAGCTTTGTCAGCTCATATACTTCCAAAGGACAATGGTGTGCATTGCTTTTCACATCCACTAGATGCATGTAACTATGATTGTAAATCCAATAGGTCAGGTAAACCAGTGCATGTCGGATTTGCCCATCATTTCGAGACAGAATACTAATTCAGTTAAAAAATAAAAGAAGTGCAGTATAAATCCCCATTAAGACCACCTCTATAACGAGAGGACCTACAAAAACCATTAGTGTGCACAGTCACAAACAGGCCAACGCAAAACTTCCTAAAAGGACCACCTCTGTAATGAGAACACTTGATGCCAGTCCCCGGTTGATCCTAATGGAGACGTCCCTATAGCGTACGTTAGTAGATTGTATGCGTCAAGATTGATGCTTGTGAAAATACCTATAATGATTGGAAAGGTTTACATCTATTTTAACGTCTTATCTAGTTTATTCACATTAACCGTCAACTGCATACATGCATTGTATAAACCGAAACATAGGCCATTGAGGTCATTATGTTAACATGCAGCTCTGTGCCATATATGGACTACTGTCACGCAGGTGACATCTTGAAACTAGAGCTTCCACATGCCAAACGCTGCATTTTAATTGGTTAGTGACTTACGTCACACGTTAGGATGTTTCCTCGCAATTAAAGGGAAACAGAACGTTAAACGTAAAGCAGCACGTGCCTGAAATGTGTCCATTGGGCGTATTTAGTTTGTCGTCTGCTATGCCTATAATAAGGTCACAATACACAGTCAGAAAAAAAACTAGACGTTAGATTGTTCACTTGCAGATCCAGTATTTCTGTTTTGTTTCATTTTGTTTTCTTTTTTTTTTAAGTTGAAGCGTACTTAATAAGCGAGCTATGCGATCTGTTACTGATATAGCGGATGTGCCTGCACCCTGTGAAAATGGAATTTTGTATGTGTGTGTGTCTAGGGTGTGAGTGGGGTGGTGGTTGGCGGGGCAAGCATTGGAATATCCAGACTTTCACCCAAAGGACTTCATTTCGGCATCTCCGTGACCCTTCGCATGTATGTAAACCTGTGCGTGCACCACCCCGTTTCTAAAAAAAATTGGATCTGCAAGGTCTTCTGCCGTTGGCAGTGCCTTTATGTTGCGTCTTCCATTTGAAGGTCACCAACACGCATGCAGTGAAACAGCACATTAGAATATAATCTGCAATCAAGGTCTCCGGCATAATATCTCACCTCGTATGAAGAGGCGGGCTGAATAAATCTCAGGCCCCTGCATACAGAGTAGAAAATAACTCGCCCATATGTCCTTGTCAGAGCACAAAGGGCCGAATAATAACTACGAGCATTAGAAATGAAATACATGATGTCATGTGTATATGTTGCAGAGCCTTCAGGTACGCAAGCTCCCCTGCGTAGGCCGTTCTTTTTCTATATAAGAAAGCTTATCATTATTTGGGCTGGATATCAGCCTTTTTGGGGCTAGCGTTGTTAGCCATACTGGTGTTTGATGTTAGAAATAAGTTATAATGTACTGAATCTATTTGTTGATACTGTAAATGAACATCACATTGGCAGAGTATTATACTTTTTAAAGAATTCACACTGATTATCAGTAGCCAGCCTGACAAATTCCTGATACATGATAGCCTAGGTGCATATATATGTATGTAGGCCAGTATGAGGACAGATATATGGTAGCTATGAAATACAGATACCCTCGCATGCCACACGTTGAATAAAGCAAAAGAATGATTTTAAAATTATAAATTCAAAATAATGTTATGCAAGCCTGTAACTAATCTAAATTGCTGTAACTTACTAACTAACTAACTAACTAACTAACTAACTAACTAACTAACTAACTAATTAACTAACTAACTAACTAACTAACTAACTAACTAACTAACTAACTAACTAACTAACTAACTAACTAACTAACTAACTAACTTTATTTAACTTTATTTACCAGTAGGATCTATATATTACCACAATGAGCGTCCACACACCTGCACATCACCCCGCCTGGCAGCATCATCAGTCAACAACACGAGCAGACAAAAACGCCACCTGCTGGTCATAAAAACTCACACACAGGGGGTCAGGTCCGCTGACTTGAACAGATGAGCATCTCAACAGCGGTATATGGGGTTCAAAGTTCTCAAATCTCTATTGACCAAAATGCACTAAATACGTAATGTGCATGCCGTGCGTTTCTGGTGATAGAGATGGAGGCAATTAGTTGTTTTAGTGCACGTGTGTGTGTGCGTGTGTGTGTGTGTGTGCGTGTGTGTGCGTGTGCCTGCGTGTGTGGGTGTCTGGGTGGGTGGTTGGGTGTGTTAGATGTTATAAGCTTAGAGCGGCAATGAATTTGTTGTGTAATGCAATTTAAGGACTTGCACGACCGTATGCCACTAGTAGTCTCTAAGCTTCACACTAATGACCACAATATACATGACCACTTTTTCATATGCCATCAGCTTTGACGTCAATATCAATATTTCAACAAATGACAATATGACACAGCCTACGTAACCGTTACTGACGAATCCTATATACAATCCACCCATAGGGACCCCCCACCAGTTAAGAACGCATTTACATTTCTTCGGGGACAAATTTGCATTGTACTATGTGATTCATATACAATTACCTCAGAAATTGAAACACTTTTCTTTACCCCTACCAACTACCAGTGTCCCTATTATGCAGGTGTTATTTAAACGTGTCCCTTTTACAAAGTTCCCATATCCTAACCATAGACAGATCCAGGTTTTCAGAAAAAGAGGAGTGGGTGCGCCTTGAGATCCCATGGGTTTCGTACGCTCAATAGACATATCAAAACGCCTATGAAAATAAGGCATTTTGGTGGGACAGGGAGGGGAGGAAGCGCCTGCCTATGCTATCTATATCAGGACACCATGACCCGAAGCTAAGTGTGCGTGTCACAGTTCATCAGCCAATTGCAATTGACCACGTTGGTCCAATCAGCATCAAGCGAGTACACTTCGCCCAGGGTTCAGTGCACGATGGTTCTAGGTTGATTGGTGTCATCATGTTGAAGTGGTACCATTGTGCAGTTTAGTACATGGCTAAGTTGCCTGTTGATGGGCTGTTGCTCTCCTCATAGGGAAGGCAAGGACATTATAAGGTCACGTAATGGTAGACAGTAGTGATGTGTATCTTTATCTCTGCTATATTAAACATGGATGAGTGTACACGCTTAGACTGAACGTGCCTTTTACGTCGACATGTTAAAGGGACATGCACAGCAAATGCCTCCTTAGATAGATTGACTTAAATATTTTGTTTTTTTGACACACTTGGCATGTTGCCCATATTAAATAACTTATGATTTTACAATTATTAGTATGCGTTTTGATAAAATATCAATATCCATAGAAATGTAGGCTGCCATATTGATTTTCAGTTCCATATCTCCCCTGGAAAAAGGAGCACTGCATTATTTTTGCAGCCTCTATCACCTGTGCGCCGACAGCCAAAAAGCAGCTGGTCAGAAATATTTATTAAGGCTGACACAATGTAAATATTTACAGACAGAGTTTTTGGGGTACATTTCATGAAACCAGTTTAGAGCCATGATTAATTGTGAAGAAATGGAAAATTGCACATAGATAAAAATGTGTATATTCAAATGGCTCAGCAAGTACGATTTATGTGGCATAAAGTTTGATGTGACATGAAATTCACCTGTGCATGTCTCGTTAAGTTGGACAGGCACTATGAAGTATATATGCAGTAAACCACTGACTGAAACACCTACTATTTGAACACACACACACACACAACACAGGTTGGGTTACTACAAATGTTTCACAAACATGGTCACCTCAGTTATAGGGAGAATTTCCACTGTACTCCAGCCAGTATGCCTAATATTCAGATTGCAGTGTATTATATTTCAATGTGTTGTAAAAAAAATCAAAAGACACACTTTCATGCAGTACCGAAGTCATAATAGAGGCTATTAAGAAGTAACCTGGCACAACTGATACAGTGTGACCCGTTTATAATGGTCTGCATAAAAAATTCCATTAATGCAAAAAAAAAAAAAGCTCAGCAGATGCAATGTGAGTACAATTCAAACACACTTAAATATTTTACAAAACACTCAAATTATAACATGTTTTTGTCGATCCAAGACATATGAGCATCCGCCTGAACAGTGCATATACCATAGCCAGGCAATAGTGACACCATACGCAAGACGGCAGAGTTGGAAAGCCCCAGTCCCCCCCCCCCCGCCCCAACAAAAAAAAAAAACATCCTCGATAGTGTTACCATATAAGTGAGCTTTTGCACATACAAGCCCTTGACCCCGACCTTTTTTTCTGAAAACCCAGGACACATTCCACTATTCACACCCTTAATTGTGACATCCACTCCCTTAAAGTCAATAAAACAGATACTTTCTCCCTAATCACACATTAAATATATGATCAGTAAATACGCTGAACCTACTAAACACTACAGCTTCAAATCCGAGTAAGGAACAGCGCAGAAGCAGACTATATGTCTTGTTCTCACGTTATCAGAAGTATTCAGCAATCGTAATGCCATCTATCAGACATGACAGCATAATGCCACACATGTTATGACATTTTACCAAGTGTCACTTGGTAAAAGCTCTGACCTCTTGCATGTAGCACACAATACATCTTCTCTGACAGGTCAGATTTATTGGGTGCTAAAGTGCTAAGGCGCTTTGGCTGCATCGCTTGCCCTTGAGGACTCTTCTTTTTCATGAGGTTTTTATCTAGAACAGATCATTCTATAAGCTGTGTTGTTTTCTTGTAGAAAGTTCTGTCAATTGGCTGTTTGTGCCAAAACACCATTAGAAATATACATCAAACAAAATCCTTTTTTATGGCAGTTTGCAGAATAGGTCACAATGACATTGTCATGACCATCATTGATCTTGTTTTATTGGGATATTATTTGCTTTTGTTAGAGCAGAGTCTTTACGTTTTTGTCCATTTAACCGATTTAACTTTACACATCGGCTTGTTTTACTGTACTTAGAATTTGTATTTTTACGTGGCGATCATAGGCAGTTTTCATTGCACAAATGTCTTTTCTTCACATTTTTTCTTTCTCTAAAGATGATATTGGAAATATTTGAAATATATATAACATTTAAAAGTTAAAAAATAATTAAAAAAAATAATAGACGAACACAATAAATCAGTTTTTATTTATGAATTTGCTCGGTTTTGATGGGGACAAATGTTACCATTTCTTGTTTTAATGTTACCATCTCAGCAGGTGCTCTTTACACCATGACAGGCACCAAACTGTCAATTAGCTCGCCATTTGTCAGTTCACTCATTCTGTCTGTTACCACTCTGATAGTGAGTAATAATTCATATTCGTTTTAAGGGTACTAGGGTCCAGTGTAGAGTGTGAAAGACTGCGTCATCATTATTAGCTATACAGCATGACAGTAGAACTTGTGTATTGTCTACAGTGTGAAAAGTGTCTTCAATGTGTCAAGTGTAATTGGGAAAGATGATAAATCTATATATATAACGCAAACTGTGAGAAGGATTGTAAAAGAAGTGGCCCAGGGAACAGTGCTATCAGGTATCATGCACGCGCCCAGTGGTTAGTAAATGATCGTAGTAGGCAGTGATTGTGACTAAGGCTGCGAGGCTGGTAGGCTAATAATAGTATCAAGGCGGGGAACGTGCCATTGCGTAAGATTGATACTGGTTGAGGTTGAAGTGTGTGCACGTCGTCCTGGGAGATTGGTGCAGTGGTTAGCACGTCCGCCCATGACTGGTCTGAATCATGGACGGGAGACCGTGAGTTCGATTCGACGATCTGCCAAATCACTTTGCATGCCTACACGATTATTTCACAGGATCAATACTAGGCAGGTGTCCCTATAAGGGAAGCGTCCACTTGGACTAGTTTTCCCACTGTATAACGATATAGGCCTACTCAAAAACGCGAAAGAAGACTGACATAAACCTTCATAACACCACCATCTCTCTATTGAGACCACTTGAGTCCAGTCCCAAACGGAGGTCGTAATAGACAGGTTCTACTGTGCATAACACGCTTTCCCCTTGTCATATCCATTTTGCTTTCCCGGAAGTCAACAATAAACCAACATTGGAGCTGTTAATTGGCAGCGTTCGACTTGTAGTTAACCTTACAACCCACTCGATTTTAATCTGTCATAGTTTCCGCCACGCTGTTCATTTAGGTTTCACGCCATGATTGAGAGGCTACGATAAAGTGACAGACCAGGGGTGTATTAATCATTGGACAAGGCTGTGATTAGGCGCAGTCAGACCTGCTTGGAATGGTAACTTCTCACTTTTAGGGGGAGAGATTAGTGTTGTGCTTCCGTGGCCGAGTGGATAGGGAGTTGGAGTCGTGACCAGAAGGTCATTGGTTGGATTCTCGGTCGGGTCTGGTGGTAAGTGTTGAGCAAACTTACCTCTAACAGGTTACCGGTTGCACACTGTTCCGTGGTACCTACACGTTGAATAGGTACAGGTCAGGCGAGTGAACGCTAATGTGAATGATTGTAGCACGTCTAGCGGTGAACGCAATGAGTGCACGGTAGCGATGTGCTGTATGCTCCCCGGGAGTTGAGAAGAATATAGTGTGACAAGGATGCCAATGACCTGGTGTAAATATGTAAAGTCGCTGGAGCCCGACAGTGAATTGCGACTATAAACAACTACATTTACATTTACTAGACACTGGGAAGTTTGAGGAACGCTGAGAGAAGAGGGGTGTGGTTTGAAGAAAGCCAAGAGGGGTAGTTAGGATTTTCACTTGGTGAGGTGTAGGGCAAAAAGCTCCAACATGATGGATTTGAAGGAAAAAGACCAAACAGGAAGGTTGTGGGGATTTCTCGATACAGTAAAGCCCCCAACAAAAAACAAAAAAAACTTTTTAGCTGTTTAAAGTGCAAATGAGCACACATTTTGTATACGTAGCCGAAATATCCAAGTGGATTTGAAACCTTCAATTGGCAAGGAATGGGGTGTGTACACTAACTTGCCATACTTGCTTGCATTGGTAATTGGGGTTTGTTGATTTTAGAACAAAAAACGTACTAAGATACAACAGCTTTACCAAACAAACTGTAATATAAGTCATAAATATTTAGCACCAAGTCATCGATTCCGAATGGTGGATATGGCCACCCACGTAAGTAGAGTAAACATAAAGAATGAAAGGTTTTCACACACACCCTCATTAAATTGTGCTGTGCAGTTCAGCTACATATAGTGGTCCTCTATCAAGCTCCACAAGAGGTGTGCCTACTTACTACAACACTATTCATCAATCTCCTAAAATCTTTACCGAGGAGATTATTCAATCCATCATGTTTGCTCGTTTGTAGACTTGGTTCAACTCCAATTCTATTATCTTCATAGATAGATACATGCTGTCAGGATCAAGTCAGACTATAAGTAAAGTATGTCTAAAATGGCAGTTGATGAATGTGTACCGGAGATGAGATTCAAAACATCTTAGGATCCAATGTTATAGTGTCTGAGAATGTATTACGTGGTTTATATGTGGTATGTAGAGATTTAAATATGTAATGAACAATGACGATCTGATAAGATTGCTGGTAAGGTGATTTTCGTCCTAATGAAACAATTAATGGGATCTATGGAGAAATATTGACTGTCCGATTCCGGCTCTAAGCCAATCAGAATGCAGGGATTTAGGAGCGTGTCACAGCGTTAGTAATATATCATTTAAATTTCTAGAACCCACTGAAATAACATAGGTTTGAATCGTCACTTCATATAATATAAAATCAGAATAAGACCGACATAAATATGACATTTACCACGTGAGCTCCCAGTAGTGTTGTGGTTGGGGCGGCTGGTGCACGGGTGGGCAGATCAGCAGCTGTAGTGGGCAAAGATCGTGATGATCAGTGCGATGGTCAGGTGAAGATTATGCTTGGTAGTACACGGTTTTAATAATATTTGGAGTTCATTAGATTATATGCCATATATGGAAATATACTAAACTTAGAAGCAGATAACGACAGTAATATGTCATCACTAGTGCATTGTAGTGGACCAGAAGGGTGATGATCATGTTGATTATACTTAACTAGTTAAAGGTTCGGTTAGGACAAAGAGGGGTTCCTGCTATAATTTCTATGTTATATTTAGCTTTTAATGAGATTATCTTGTTCATTTTAATACATTTGAGTTCATTTTAAAGAATAAAAACTTATGAAAATATTGAAATTTGGAAAGAATATACCGGTATGCTAAAATGTAATTCAGCTCCTTTTAAAAAGCTAGTCACAGGCAACTGAATCTGGGATGCTGGGGGCAGGGGAAAATGTGGAGCTGAAACAGAAAATAACATTTTTCCTTAAACCTTAACCACCTCTTTTAGGTTCTTGTGAAAAGGGCAGGTGGTGACTAAAAAATCCTCAATCATTTATATATAGCTGATATTTGTAAACCAAATCTCTATGTAGCTTTACCGAAATCATGAGCAGAAGTCAGTAACATGCAACATAACAGTACAAAAAAAGCCGAAGTTAGCAGAAATTGATGAATCCAGTGAAACAGTGTTCTGATTAGAGCAACTTCAATTGGAATTGAATTTATTCTAAAAATTCGACTATTTAGTCTACGCACACTTCTTCATCAGGCCGGAAATTGTGTTTAGTACATAATAACATCCATTTTAGAAATCTTCAACCAAATAAAATAAATGAAAACATTAGAAAAAACGAATTCATTTACCAATGAAATTACAGTATGGGATTTGCTTTTACTAAAATGTAGTATCTGAGGTAAAAATATTATGTACGTCATAGATCACACGTCCCAACGCTAGTAGTACAGTAGAACCTCATTATCTTGATATTGCAAGTCTAAACATTTCTGTATGTTTTGTTTTCTTTCAATCACATTATGAACATATCTGGGTATATCTGTTGGTTATCCACATGAACATATATCAGTTAAATATCCCTACAGATTCAAGTTCACAAGTTTCTACTGTAGTATTTATGTTGCATTACCGAGCATACAGGGGGTAACAGAAAACTATAAGTCAAATGAGAACTTTAATACTTACAATACCTAAAGATGAAAAACGGTGGTACAATTAATAAAGTTAGAATGTGAAGAGTGATTGGGAATTTATATACAGTAGAACATCCATTTCCAACAGCTGTTGAGGTACATGCATAGGTAGAGATATTTAATTGAGGATTGTCCCTGGACAGGTAGTTATCTAAACCTGTAATATTGGCACATAGTTTGTTTTTGTGCACCATTTTTGTGACATGGTCTATTTTATGCAACACGGTGTATGCCAGTGTCAGTTTTATTGGTTGTTCACATAATAGTTTTAATTTCTTAATCATTATCTATATGGTATATTAATCATTGTATTATCAATACAATAATGCCACTGATGTTCTGAGAACAGCTGTGCGGATGTATTCATGTATTTGTGTGGAAAAGGAATATTGCTATGACTGTACATGCCACATTGAAATAAGATGTATAGTAAAACATGCAAGAGCATGATTATGTGAAAAATGTTTTGTGAAGCAAAAGATATAAGACCAGCAATTAGCCAACATCATGTACACACTGGCCATAAAAGTCCCATCACGCACATCTCTACATCAATCACTGATGACCAAGCATTTAGAAAACTATATGGTAAAATGAGAGGAAAGTAAAAATTGATTGTGAATTCAACTGAAAATTTATGACATTTGTACATAAATTACCTATGAAAATATAATCAAAATTACAATGAATTCTTACTGAAAATATAATCAAAAATTGGGAAGGGTTAGTTTGTACATAGAGCACCACGGAGATAAACTGGGCCACTTCATACAGAGACAGGGGCTCTGTGGGACCAGGCTATTAAGGAAAAAATCGGAGTTGACTTAATCTGGTAGAATAAGACCTAACATGGTATTTACCTGTTCCAAAGACTGCCACAGACGGTTGTGGAGGCAGCTACGAGGTGGGGAGGTCAGCAGCGACCTACAAGGCAGGAAAGTGGTCAGGATAAAGAGACATAAAATGCTGTTTACTACATAAGTGTGACGACCCTGGTCTGCTAGTGACGATTACTCAATTCACACCATACAGTGTGGTCATATTGACAAACACCTCTTAGGACTTCCACTTGATGTGCAGGAAGACTTTCTGAGACCGCACAAATGCACACTACAGTAGAGGGTTCAGATATGACCACTTCTCTATTTAAACCACCTCTATGATAAGACCATGATTTGCAGCCCAACACCAAACAAAGACCTCTACATACCTCCATAAAAATACTATCTATCCCAACCACTTGTGTAGCTTATCCCAACAACTTGATATAAACGTGCACTTTAGTACAAACTTAATAATTCACATCTATTCTTGCTGATGATTTCCAGAATATGTTTTATGTACTGATATACATACTCTAAAGATATAAACCTGCAAAATGCACAATATTTATATGTACCTCTTCGCATGAGAGAAATGAGAGAATTCAAATGTTTTCAATAGTTCTGTCACAATTCAAGGTGGAAATCATCTTTACACCAGTATTTCTTTATGTTTTAGTAAAGTATAGAGCGTAGCACCTCCTTTATTTTGCTCTTTGGGGCTCAATGCATAGGAACAAAATCATTTCAAAATCATTTCAAAATCATTTCAATAAGATATCCCGGATTTTAGGGAATGATCATAAATAATGATACCAGGGGGGGGGTCGTCCAAAAAGGTGGGGATTCCTTTTGGGGGGGTCACTGAAAACTTTTTTATCACGCTACGGTCTATTTTTTCAAATATTTTCTTTTAGCAATGCAATGACGATATAGAGGACCTTTTTCTTTAGCAGGTGTGGGGGGGGGGGGTCACTCAACTTTTTGAAATGATGATGGGGAGGTCGGTTAATTTTTTCTTCGAGCCCCCAAAAATGGACGACCCCCACCCCGGTATCGTTATTTATGATTGTTCCCTTAGAAGGAAAAGTTTTATAATTTATCTTTAATGGGGCAATAAAGCTCTATGGAAGTCACGTAAAGTTCACTAGTTGCTAATATAACATTTATACATGATTTGTTTTATCAACTAACACTACAGACATCAATCTGAAAGCGAGATAGAATATAATGGAAACATATCAGCATCATGAACTTTTGTGAGTGGAAAATAAAAATTGCCCTTATTATCAAATGCTATGTGCTCTATCCACAAAGTTAGTCTATATCTATATCTAGATTTTAGTAGAATGGTAAGAAGGTGTCTTTGTGGTGTTTGCCAGACAATATCTTGAGCTTTTTTGTGCTTTAGATTTGTGAGTATTTAGAATAAAGGCTGAGTCTGCTTGGGATAGTGGTATAATTCTGGTCTGACAACCTTTGGCTTGTGAGTTTGAGTCCCGCTAGAGCCACTTGATATAGTCAAATAGAAGCATATGCATATCATGGTAGAAATATGCTTGCTAAAAAGATGTGGCTTGCTGCTTGGGATGATGGTATTATTCTGGTCTCAAAATTCTTGGGGTCGTCAGTATGAGTCCCGCCAGGACCACTTGATATAGTCAAATGGAAGCTTAGGGTTGTAAAACCTGTCTTCGTCTATCGTTGGTAGAAATATGCGAGATATGAAAGATGTGTGAGAGAGAGAAATTGAAAAGACTGAGTCACTATAAAATGATGACTGTATCACCCATTACTACCAGTAGGTACTGATAAAAAACTTCCATCAATTCTAGATC
>CM032665.1:30224920-30313429 GCA_019095985.1 Streblospio benedicti | reverse complement strand
TTGCGGCCCACAACACTGAAGAAGAGACCAAACATGACTCCTTACCAGAGACCACCTCGCTATTGAGACAGCTTAAAGCTTTCCATGCAAATGGTCTTAACAGACAGAATCTACTGCACGTTGTATCAGACCTAACGTGGTCTCAATAGAGAGGTGGTCTTGTATGGAGGTTCAATATGGAGGTCTATTGATTTGAAGGTCGGTCCTATCATACGGATGGTCCCTGTAGTCATGTGGCAGGTGGTCTAGATTTGAGGTGCCACCGGTACAGTAGTGTCATATAATGTCATGTTGACATTATGTCATTTGTCACATTAGGTTTGATGTGAGAGAAAGTCATTGATAGTGTTTATACTTTCTTTGATGTTGTTTTCTGCTACAAGGAAAATATAAATTGAACCATATGCTACGTACCAAATACAGTGTTTTATCATTGATAGTCTGTTTATGCGTCTAGGCAACTTTTAGATAGATAGCTAATGACAATTAAGAAGCAGATGGTTACAAACGCTGAACATGCTGGTATTCATATTGTGGTTTCTTAAAGTATGAGATGAGGCAAAAATGCTGAAGATGAATGTTCAGTAGACGGTGGCCAGCGATGTTCGCATATAAGCAGATTAGATCCACGGATTGTGGCTTATCTTTTTAAGAGTTCTTGATAAAGTGTTAACGTTTACTATATCACTTTCTTTCAGGGGGTACGATTTATCATTAGGGTGGTTCATTTTTTTTCAATATTTCATAATTTTGCTAAGGATTTTTATGTTCTTCTGGATTTGGGTTACCATAGACCTAAAACTTATTTTTGCAACATATTTTTGAAAAAATCAATTATCATGGCCCACGAGTGGTATACACACAGGGGTGGGGGCTGCACTAGCGTGTGCTTGGATTGGCAAGCACATTTATACAGTAGGCATGGAGGTGGGCATTTTGCCATAGCAAGGTAACATCTATCAAATATTATAGAACCCCTGAATTGGTGAAGATGGGAGGTGGTGGTGGTGTGTGTGTGTGGGGGGGGGGGGTATTTGAAAACCATACAATCTTGGTTTGGTTGCTTCACACCCCTGTGGTCCATGGTAACACCCTCCCGCTAACACCTATTGGGTCTAACATTCTCCAGGGCAGCACGCGAGAAGTAGGGTTGGCAACAATAAGCACACCATCAGTCTGAAACAAATCGCCGTGAAATTATACATTTTCCAGTGCATGTTTTATCTTCAGATGACTTTTTTTCCATTTTCGTGGTAGCTTGACCAGACCATTCTGGTTTGTAATAAAGATGCTGGTTTAAGTGTGTTCTAAGCAACACGGTTTCAGTTCGCCCAATACTGTCTGAGTAAAAAGTTACATATCTGCAAGATGCTGTCTCTAAATGGTGATAGTATGGAAACTACATGTGGAAGAAATACTGTAGAACGCCAAATTTAGACCACCACCTCTTTAACCTAGCAACAAATAAGACCCCATTTCATGGCACCAAACCTTTTTACTTAGAAGAGTGACCACCATTAACTTCCAAGACGAGACTACATGCCCAGTGATACCAGCATAATAGGGATGTTCCACTGTAACTGTTTAACCCACAATGTCTGGGTGATTACGTTACCAGGTTTTCCTCTGTCTGGGGTGTGTCAAGGCTGTGAAGTGATAATTGGTGAAAATCCACAATAGCGTGCGATAAGAGGAGAATGTGTATACGAAACATATGATTTTGGGTAAAAACTCCTTGCCAGCTAGAAGGCAATTTGGATAACAATGTCTGCGATGCCTGATTGGCCTTCTATTATCGACAATATTCTGATCCAAACAGTGCTAGTTTGACACGTGATTGTAAGAGAACTAAATTAGCATGTGCAAAACTAGTTGTTAATATAGAATTACAGGTCTAGTCTACACAAGTACACTTAATTAATGCTCATATCAAATGATCAAAATTAGGAGTGATCCTATTAAGTCCCTAACCAGGCTGTATGGTTGAATAAATTAACTAGAAAAATGATAAACATGAAAATTGCTATGACCAGAAAAAAGACTAATGGTAAATTTATTGGAAAGATTACACAATTCAAGGATTGGAACAAACGAAGTGGAGCTCTTTTCAAGGAAGTACCATTTTGGTGGTGGGAGATGGGTGAATAAATATGAGAAAGAAATACAAAGACAAAATTTTGTAAACAGAGAGATGAAAGTTAGGATAAGAGATGCGCATGAACAGTTGAGAAGAGTCTCAAGGGATTTTGATAGACAAAAGAGATATTTTTGGAGTGACAATGTAGCTGGCATGGGATACAATAGAAGGTTGGGTGAAGTAATGCAAGAGGAGGTAGAGAGAGAATGGCAAAATGGGGTGAATAAGATGAGAAAGAAGGTAAACCATCTACAACAAAAATGGTGTAAACAAGGGAATCTAATTCCAAGCACGTGGAGAGGAGTGGCAATAAGTGACAATGCTTTAGAACATTATATAAACAATAATGAGTGCACGTACAAAGAGCAAAGCCCCCCATTATATGGAGGAACAAAAATAACAAAAGCACAAGAAGCGATTTTGAAATTGCCTCCAGGGTTTACCACGTATGAGAAGATATCCGAAAAGGAGATAGAGACGGAGATCGAGGTCATGGCAGTAAAAGCAAGGTGGGAGGAGAGAAGTAGAAGGAACAGAGAAGGAGAGCAGTGGAGCGAAGAATGGCAAGATGAGGAGATTGAAATGCACACAGTATATAATAGAGAAAGTAGGACAATAGATTTTAAGAAAAAGAAAGTCACAGAATTACCAACATGTAGAAGGATCACCCTGCCTGAATATGAGAGAAATCGTTTCGAGAATAATTTGCTATTGGTCAAAGAAAAGCTAATTGATGCGGTAAAAGATTATAAGACAACGAAGTGTGATGAGAATGGCAACATAATAAAAGGAAACCTAACAAAGCAGCAAACGCAAGGGCTAAGGGAATGCATGAAACTAGCAAGACAGAGCAAGCAGGTTTATTATATGACAGATAAGTCGAGATTAATATCTGTAGATACACCGGGGAATTACGAGGGAGGTGATGAAGACACATATTGAAAATGATAGAATGGTAGAGGAGGGTGAAATAAAAGAGATAGAAGAACAAATGAATGGGCATGCAATCATGTTTAGCAGATTTTTAAAAATGGGGCAAAGGTGGAAACATCAGAAGAGAATAAGAGAAGCAATAACTACAAAAATGGGCCCAATACCGCTGATGTTTGGACTTAGAAAAGATCATAAACGCATCCCGCCAGACCAAAAAGAGAAAGGTCCCCCAACAAGACCAGTATGTGGTGCTTCGTCTTCAATAAATGGACCATTGTCGAATATTTTAAGTGAAATATTAGTATCACTAGCTGATATAATGGATTCTGAGATAAATAGTGAATGCAGAAGTACAGAGGAAATGGTGGCTGGGTTAGAAGAAACAAATAGAAAAACCAGGAAAGCATCAGTGATCTTTAGCAGTGATGTAAAAGCACTGTACCCAAGTTTAAAAGTGAAGGAGGTTAGTAGGATAATTGCAGAAGAGTATAAGAAGTCTGAGTTAAATATAGAAGTGGATGAAAGAGAGCTTGGGCTATATTTAGCTTTGACAGTAGACCCAATCAGAATAAGGGACCTTGAGATAGAAAATGTAATATGCAAAAGAAAATCAAATAGAGGTCGAAGGCCTGGAATAACAACAGCTGAAGTAACTGGTGGTGAGAAGACGAAAACATTGTTTAATGAACCAGAAAGCAAGCCAACAAACCAACAAAAACGAACAATGATTGCCGTAGCAATAGAAGTTGGCATAACTACAGTAATGGAGAATCACTTGTACAGGTTTAATAACAATGTGTACCTTCAGCAGGAAGGAGGACCAATAGGGTTAGAATTAACAGGTGCGATAGCAAGGGTGTACATGTTGTGGTGGGACAACCAACTGAAGATCAAGATAGGAAACGCAGGATTAGAATGGCAGATGTACTTCTACATGAGATACGTTGATGATGCAAATATCGTTGGTGAGATTATGGAACCAGGAATCAGGTATGAAAAATGACAAACTAGTAAAGAAACAAAGACATGTAGAAGAAGACAGAGCCATACCTGATGATATAAGGACAGCAAAAGTGTTACAGACAATAGCAAATAGTATTTGTGACTTCGTTCAAGTAGAAATAGATTGCGGCTCTATGCACAAAAACGGATTGTTACCTATATTAGATTTAGAGGTCCAAGTAAGAAAAACATGATAATATATCAATTCTATAGAAAAAGAAATGGCAAACTTCAAGGTGATCATGGCGAATAGTGCAATGCCATATAAAATGAGAAAAGTATGCCTAATCCAAGAGGTAGTCAGAATTTTACGCAACACAAGTAGGAGGATAAATGTATCTGTCAAAAATAAGTTTCTTTCAGAATTTAGTTTACGAATGAAAATTAGTGGGTATTCAGAAAAAAATAAGATTAGAAGTAATAAAGAGGGGTGTAGAGTGCTATGAAAGACAAGTAGAACGTGATAGGACTGGAAGTTGCCCACTGTATAGACCAAAAGGATATGAGTCGGAACTAAGGAGAAGGAAGAAGGCAAGGACAAAGTCATCGTGGTATAAACCGTATGATACAATATTATTCTGCCCACCGACACCAAACAGTGAATTAGTAAAAAGGTTCAGAAGAATAATAAGTAAGCAGAAAGAGGAAGGGGGACTTAGTATAAAAGTGGTAGAGAAGGCAGGAATAAAAGTTAGAGATTTATTGCCAGGACTAAAAGAAAATAAGGATTGTGGAAGAGAGGATTGTATGATTCACAAATTTGGAGGCAAAGGAGATTGCAATAGAGAGGGGGTTGTGTATAAAGGGAAGTGTTTGACATGTAGTGAGGGGGGAATGAAGTGATATATATATAGGGGAGTCTGGCAGATCTGGGTACATTAGGGGAAGGCAGCATTTGGAGGCAATAAGGAACCACAGTAATGATAGACATATGAATAATGCCTTTGCAAAACACATTCGGGAATCACATGTGAACCAAGATGCAAAATTCAAAATGAACATAGTACAGTCATATAAGAAACCGTTAGAAAGACAGACTAGGGAGGGGGTGGAAATCGCAAGATGCAGTGCAGATAAGATGCTCAATAGCAGACTAGACCATTACCAACCTGGTATCAGGCGCATCACATTTCAAAATTTGTTAGAGTAGAGACAAGAGATTGTACGTTGCACTGTACTTTATGGATGTATATATAAATTGTAGAACAAATTTGGGGTGCATTGTGTGGATAACTTAAACTTAAAGGAGCTCTTACTATGTTTTGTTTTTAAACCTTATTGTGTAGTTGGTTCAATTGTAATGAATTTAACAATATAGTTTTAGTTTAAAGAAGATAGATTTATATAGAGTATTAAAATACAAAATAGAAATTTAATAATGTAAAATACTTGAGGGGATTTTTGTAAATTTGACATAGTTATTATAATAAAACATAAGCTGCGACTGTCTCAAGATCTTATCTCAGAAAGCCTATCATACATATACATGGTAACGATTGACCGGATCTTGTCTCTGTTATATGATTATAGGTCTATATCTATTAGAGTCTCAATAAGGCACAATTGCTATTAGTTTAGGATTATGTATCTTCAAAATATGGCCACTAGGATTGGTCTTGCTGGCTTTATTGGCAGCAAATATTAGATGTAAACTACTTTGAGAAGACTACACAACATAAAGCAATTACATCTATACAGACTTATTAAAACAGTGGGGTTAGCAAAGGTAATATATAGCAACAGCATCAAATGTAGGATTAGACGTTAGATGTATGTGATATTAAAGATCACGAATTTTAATGTTCTATCTAATTTACATATCTGTCACAAATACATTGATAAACTTCCATGAATCAAACTTGTCAATGGGCAAAATAGATTTTGGTTCTAATATAATGTTAGCGATATATAAGACAAAGTACCAAATGCATTTTATAGACTAGAAACTGTTGTGAATGCCTACATGTAAATCTGCATTTATGTAATGGTTTCTGATGATGAAGTTTGGCGATCCTCTTCATTTTGGCAATTCATCACAAAGTAAGTTGTTACCAATATCTCTACAACTCATCAGACTTCAAGATAAAAGTGAAAATGCTGTTTTTACAAAAAATGTGAACATCCCAGGGTGTTATGTGTACTAGATCTAGTGGAGTAGATACTCATCAACTTGCAAGTGTATGGACGGTGATGAAATCTCCGATAAAGCCCGTAATCGACAAAAACCAACTGATACATCCATAAAGGGGTTGCAGAGAAATGAAACCAACCTCAAAATTAGAAACAATTTGATATAAGCGATACCAAGATAAAGAGGTTCTGCTGTCTATGAACGAAAAAAACATACACCATATGTATGTAATGTGAAATAATCAGGCTATGAAAAGTTATTTAGAAGATCATGGAATCGAACTCACGGTCCGATGTACACACACTTCAGTTTCAGCCAGTTTCAATCTTATGCAATGGCACTGTCCCGCCTTGATAATATTATTAGCCTATTAGCCTCACACCCTTAGTCACAATCATAGCCTACTAATGCTACCGACTATTAGAAACCAGTCATCTAGGCACGTGAGCCATGCACATCTATATACCTACGTCTTAATGCCTACGACATTGGGCATAATCTGAGCCACTTATTTTACACCAATGCATTCATGGACCTTGAAACATCGTCTTCCACCCATAGGCCCGGCATGCGCAGACTCAGTGACATCTGGCATGCTCATCTATAAACGAGTGCTCACCGGCGGGTAAAACACCATACATTTTACTTATCGCCTGCACCAGGTGCATGTCCCCGGAGAAGGGCGCTCAGCATTACAGAGCGCGCCTTCAGAACTCGCTCAATGCGGCTCATTAATCTCTTTCGGCGTCTGAAAAGTAGGAATTTCAAAACATCCATGTCAGGGCGGTCCCGGGTTTTCAGCCCTTGACGTGGTCACTGACGACGCGATTTCTCTTCTTGTGTATGTGAGGTGTGTGGGAGTTTCCCCTTCTGAAGGACACCATATAAGTTAGACGTCTTTCTCTGGAGAGTGTGAACATGATGGCTTTTACTACATGACACGTGTCCTGATTTGTCCTTTTGTTGCCTTCTGGGTAGTACTGTTTGATATAATAGCAAGGGGAATGTTGATTTGTAAGAAGAAAAATGTGACTATCCCGCACGGGGTTTACAAGACCCACCCATATGTAGGCCCATGTTTCAATTGGCCCAAGTGTAAACACTTTAAGTTACCTTTTTCTTACAAGGTATCTCTAATTAAATGATTATATCTTTACTTAACCTATGGCGTGGCATGTCAGTTTGTTTGTTCATTAATTGCATTAAAACGCATATTGCGAGCGGCATACAAGCCTCCAGCACATTGTTTGCTCAATGGAGATCATAGTAGCACTTGAAATGCACACGTAAAACAAATCATTGTCTGTGTTAACAAATGTCGTCACCGGTTGACATTATGCTTAGCCTTTCATAATTGCAATTGTTTTTTAAATCTACTTACAGTTTGCCTTCCAGGAAAATTACATAAACGTGATTACGAAAGACCTCCATGTACGGGTGACTGTAGTCGGAGGATGAAATGCCAAGAAATAGGATAGTGAAGCATAATAAAACAAAAGGGATATGAAATAGCTTTTGCAATCTTTGATTGAAGCCCCAGACGACACCCGAGTAGGTATGTTCGGTTGTTCATGATCGCATATGCCGCATGCCAAGGCTGATAGGCAAAGATAAGGCCTTCATATTGAAAACCTCTGTGGTAAAATTAATCTTGAATGTATTTTGCTGAAAGGGGAAGGAAGTCAATATGACTTCTTGAAAAAGGCATAATGACCTAGACGCCGGTTACTCACTGGAGGGCATGTCACGGTGTTTTAGTAAAATGACGGTTGCAGGCAAGGTAGTCTTTCAAAAGACCTTATATCTAGTAGGTTGTATTTCTATTATTACAAAAAAACGCTCTTGTCAACCATATATCAAGTGTAGAGTTGAAGAGCGTGTACATTTGTGACAGCCTCCAGCTCTAATAGATATAAGGCCCTTTGCAAAAACCTAGGGATCCCACAGATATTACATATACAGCCTCGAACATCCTGGCCTGTTATATGTTTTAAAACCTGAGTATTCACTAGGAACAGCTGCAGAATCAGCAGCATGCGTGGGTTATTTGCAAGGTAAGGATTAGACAAGATATGAAGTGTGTCATCCTTGATCGAAGCTTAGCCATTATAAATAAACAGTACCTGATGCTTAACCGAGGAAATACCAAAATACCGCAGGTCACAGCTGCTCTGAAAATAGATTGTAGTTCTAGAAATAGAAGCCATGTGATTTTAGTTAATGACGTCACGTTTGCAAAACAATTAGCATCATTTGCATCATTGAGAAGCTTTTAGAATAGGCCTTCATGTCAGATCATTTAAAGTCTTTGAGATAGGCTAGTGGCAAGGCCAACCTTTTTTATATGGACACATTTTATCCCCATTTATGATAAAGGGGGACTCTGTTTCAAATAATTGTTATTTGTACACTTTCATTCTCCTGCAGGTGTCCCACACAAGACATATATTACTGTACTTCAACATTTCAAAACTAAAGATGATTGTTATATATTTTTGTAGTGCATCAGAATGCACTCCTGTAATGACTACTGCTCATATCTGGGTAACAACTATTGTACATGTAAATCTACTCTTTTATAAGCATTATTAGCATCCAGTTTATAAATCACGTCTGGGTGCACAAAATACATTTCCTGTTTCAATTCTGAGCAATGACGTTTTATTTTCCCAGGTCACATGTTTATATCACGTGACCAGATTCTTTCGATTAATCCACTCTTCGTTCCTCATATTTTTTTTTAATTACCGGTACTTATTGGTCCATGATAACTGTTCTTGTACCTTTCATAGGACAATATTGCACATATATATGCTTGTGTTATTTACAAAAAAGAAAAAGAAGACTATTTAATGCATGCCTCAGTTGGACACAAACATGAAAAGTCATTGATTACAAGCACACCATCAATTTTTGTCATACCAAATATCAAACTTAAAAAAAATACATCATGTTCTGCCTACAACAAGTGTTTTAACATGACAAAAAAACTTCGGCAGACGAACGACTGAATTATGAATAGGGCAACAAGAATCATAAATGTGAAATGAGCGTCAATTCATCACGCAGGTCTTTGTGCTATGGCAAGTGGCGAGGGTGTGATGAAACGAATGCCATCCATACTGCATTTTGTAAAGAATATAGAATACACATGCTTCCTCACCACACACAAAATAGGCCTTGTCCCGAAGGCAAATTTATTGTGGCAAACCAATCACATTTTTTTATTGAGGACCAAAAGAAAACCCCTTATTGTTAGCACTTCTCAATCATTTTCAAACAAAGCAAAGTCAACGCGCCAGACTCCGGTATAAAGGGTCAGAGTCATAGTTATTGATGAGCAAACCATTTTTCTGGCTCATTGATGTAATAGCACTCATTTAAGTGATTTGTCTTCCATTTTTGCAGGCCAATATGTATAAAAGTAGACCATATTTTGCTGCGTTATAATATATTTTTGTGATCTGTTCTTCCATTCATTTTAAAACAGAAAAGAAGAATAATCAACACGAATGTCTATCAAGTGTTCTTCCTTTGATTGTCAAGTATATTTTTCCAATGTCGCACATACAAAAACTGGGAAATGTATAGAAAAACACTTCCTTACGAAATGGCTGTAGAGTACGCTGGTTTATACATAGTCTGCCATCAAATTGCCCAACTGTGTACATACGCCTACTGATGTTTACTGTCATCAAACAAACTGGCTACACATTGGTGCATTTAATATTTAAAAGTGGCACACATACGTGTGTCTTACGTCATATAAAAACAGATATCTTACCCAGCTGTTGCAAAACCCATAATGCAATTACAGTCTGATGATGTTCAATACAGCGGAACCTCAGATTAAGACCATCTCTATAAATAGACTACCTCTATAATAGGAACTATTTCAGACAGTCCCATACCTCTGTAAAAGAACCAACATGAACAATCCATAAGGAGGCCACCTCGGTATTGAGATCGAGTCCATGGATGATCATTATACTGAGGTTCCACTGTACATTCCTGACAATTGAGTAGCTCCGTCACCCGAGAGCTATTCATATATAGATAAATGTACAAACATATCGAAAGCACATCATTCATATACAGCAGGACCTCTCTTCTATGACCATTCAAGGGGCTGCGACCAAGTGGTCTCAAAAGAGAGGTGATCCCTGTAAGTTTTGACAGTTGTGTGTGTTATGAAGGTTGCGACGGATGGTCTTATTCTAGACTAAAGAGGGGGTCGGTGTTGATCTCTTTCTGTACGCCTGGGACGGTTAGAAATGGTTTTCTTATGCAGGTGTTCTCAGTTGGAGGTTTTACTGTATCAACCAGACCAGTAATGTAATTACACGGCTGTTTCAATGCAATAAAACATGCACACCTCTGCCATAGTGTTTTATGATGTGTAAAGTCATTGCGTGAAATTGGTATTGGAATCAGATACTTGTGATACGTTCGCCTATCACTTAAACTACAGCATTGTGATCTAGTGTTTTTTCATACTCTTACAGAGTATTGGTATCTGTAGAACGTGGTGAATGTCTGTAATGTGCACTGACTGGCAGATCCAGGTGTTTGGAAAAGAGGGGATGGGCGCAAATAAGGGTTTTCATGGGTTTCATACGAACGGGCAATGGCGGACATGCCAAAAACCTTATTCAAATGAAATAATTTGGTGGCAAAGACCCCTCCATTACATCCCATCACCTCCCCGGATCAACCTACGATTTAATGTTCATTATATTCACAACAGGCATATATTATCAAATTGTCTTTTCAATGCATATCATATTTTATTTTCAGGGACCTACTAAACCAACTGTTGTGCCCGCACAGACTGAAGTACTGCTATTGGAGGTGAGCAAATTGACAAAGTCCACTTAAGATTACGTCAACATTTAGCATTCGATGAACGAAGCAATACTTTATACAACCGAGAACAATACATATCATACATCCATGCGCGACTTCTCAATTGGATGAGTGAAATGGTGGTTGAAAAATCCTCACCCTCAATTTTACTCTCACTGTTCTGCCAAGCAAGCTCCTGCCACTGTATTGAAACAGCTTAAGAGACATCTTCCATTTTACTATATAAAGTGGTATCATTCTAGTCTCACAACCTTTGGGTCGTGAGTTCGAGTCCCGTCAGGGTCATGTGATACAGTAAAATGGAAGATGCCTCTTCAGCTATACCAATACAATGGTAGGAGCTTGCTTGGCAGAACAGTGAGAGTAGAATTGAATTCACAAGCAAACTTGGGGGAAAATATAAACCCTTATTCATATAATCCTGACCCTGTTTCAGTACAGTTGGTTTAAAAACCCGCCAACAACTGGTCCAACCACTCCGTCTTCATTTCACTTCAGCCGCACCACTTTGAATGCAAAGTAGCAGTGTTTAGGCTGAGAATGATCGATGTCCTTGTGGATATGCATAATCGGGCTCATAGTTACAGTGGAACCTCTCTGGTAAGACTACCCACGGGACTGACCCAAAGTGGTCTCCGGAGAGAGGTGGTCTCCTAACTCTCATGCTGGTTCAGTTATAGAGATTTTGTAAAGGCTAGAAAATTGCATTATATTCAATTGGTTGTATTTTATAGATTTAGTCTTAATTTGAGATTCTACTGTACATAGTTGGGCTGTATCTCAAGTATCTGGTGTTGAAATGGACTTCATTTCAAATGTTTCTGGTGTGAGTGATGCTCATGTTTATTGGAGATGTGTGTTTTTAGCATATTTGAGTTTGTTTTACTAAAATGAAATATTAGTCACGGTTGTCTCGTGAAAACGCAGATGGTGTTTTTGATGTATGAGTTTTTGGATATTCACAATACTAGTATACACTACACATGTCGGATATACGTTGAACTTAACGATGTCCTGTTTCTTCTAAGACTTGATATTTGCGTAGATTTAACCTAAATGAGTTACTACGCACGATTGACAATGTATGTATATATGTTTCACCCGATTCCTATATGTTTCAATGGATTATCATATTGCCTAAGAATAGGCTGTGGTTACTTACTACTGGTGCGCATACAGATAATTGGCTAAACATGGATAAAGTGTGCTCTAGTGGTATGCCCCATTGGACTATTCAAGGACAAACATAAACATTAGCTGTCCAGTTTTTGGAGACAGCTATATCTACATAGAGAGGTTGCACTGGAACTCATTTGGTCATCATAATGAGAGGTCATCATTTAGGGTAATTAGTGGTTCTGTGGTATGAGGTGTGAATAGATAGGCGCTGGAAATTACACTCATTGACAATATAAGTACTTCTCATCAGCAGAGAAACATTTGACCCATTATCTACTTGCTGATTGGTGCCTTACTTTTTGGTGCGTCTATTTTTGCCTGTAGAATTGAGTGCACATAACGTAAAACATTTACATTATAATTATAAGACAGCGTGTGGGTCTGACCGCATGTGTTCTCACTAGAAGGGCAGTATATAGGGTGTGTTTTTTTATGATTGAAACTGCGAAAAATGGTCTTCTCATAGAGGTGGTCTCATTACATAGGTGATCTTAATTAAAATGTGAAGTTACATTAAAATCCACACACCATTGCCGTATTCTATGATGGCCTCTTACTCTGCTGCTGAATGCCGATTGGCTGACATATGCATGTGCCATTTTTATCCTATTATCGCCCATATCCAGGTTTCTAATTAATATTGCTGCACATCTGTGGCTATGACTGCATTGTCTTGTGTTACTATTGACACAGGTACATGCAATAGGCACTCACCTGTGTACATAGATGTACGCCTTCTTAATCTAGGGGGTACAATGTGCTGTGTATTTCCTGTCCACCGGTTTCCCCCCACACAATTGTTATGCATTTTACCAACACCTTTCTTATCACCTGCTTTTATACCACCATGGGCCATGCACATTGATAGCCCCTAAAAGTAGGTGATCTGTTCATATAGCAACTGACACAAATGCTTATGGGTGATGATCATCGAACACAGGTTTATAATAGTAGGCTACGAAGAGAGGTGTTCGTCTAAAAAGTTAAACAGTGGAACATGCCCATGTAGGATTCTCCCATATCATATGAGAACACCTATCTTAAGTGGACCATTGTTATTTCGAGAGCTTATATATCATTTATAAATTTAACTTCCCTTTTAAGAACATCTGTCTCAGGGAGCATTCATTTTTTTTTTTTTTTTTTTTTTGGGGGAATTTCAAGATTGTGACTTCAAAATTTAACGACCCCCCCATTTATTGTGACACAATTACCCCCAACCCCTTAGGTCAGGCATGAATTTGATGACCCCCCTTCCACATCTTCAATTAACAATTCAAACATGGAAAAGAAACAACTTCAGGCTAGTTTAAATAAATCGTTTGGCTTAGGAACTCATTGCAGCACACCTTTTTACTACGTTCAATTTTACCTCAGGTATGCCGAGGTTCATAGTTTGATCTAATTTGTGAATATGTGTTTCACGGGTTCGCCTATGTGTAATAAGCGGGTTTTAAACTTTGTAAAATAGTCAATTTGGTAAGAGGAATGTGGTCAAGAATTACAACAGCTGTGTTTATACATGGATGCTTTTAGAAACATTTAAACAATCCCGATATCAGGTCAATATTTCACATCCAATAACTGCATAAGAAGCAATGGTGTTGTATAATCTGCTATGCATTTGGATTTCATGGGCAGATCAAACGAAAGCTTACCTTCACTGATTTATGCCTAGTGCACATTCCACCGCAAGTTGGGTCTTCAGCCAGTCAACCACCAAAAACGCAAGGAGATCGTAACGATCCGTGAGTGTGCCGTGCGGCAAACGTACCGGTAGTTTTTTTTTTCAGGCAGTTCGGTGGCCGCAAAAGAAGTTTAGCACGCCAATCGTCTTTTACGACCACCTACATCATGGTCTGACTGTAAGGGGGCAGTGCGGAGACCTTGCAGTAATCGTGGTATAATCACAGAGCATTTACACGCACATTGCCGGCACAGATACAGTACTGGAGCAGTGGCTTCCTACTAATGCCTGACTTTAGTAATCACACTGTGCCTAGAACTTAAGTTATACACGAGTACAACGCACGTTCTATGCATGTTGATCTCATGGCCACTTAAACAAAAAACCCATTCCCATTGCAGACGCATTCCTAACGCACGGAGCCCGTGCGTATGTGCTCACATCTGTACTTTTACCAATGCATGCGGAAAACGCCGTAGACGCCGCAGACCTCAACACGCCTTGACGCGAACACGGCCGCAAGGTGGAATGTGCCCCCTGCTTTAGGTAAACGGTGGTCCCAATACCTGATACTCCTACATTTCAATTTAGTTTTATCTGATCAGAAAGGGTATACATTTATTTACAAATTTCAATTTTGAAAACGATTTGGAGAAGAAATTAGACCGTTTTTCAGAGTCTGGTTATTTGATGAGTTGGGACAGTCAGCTGTTAGTGAGAAGCATTATATTTAAACTGCAATCATTGACGCAAACACAATTAGGAATGGGAATTTCAGACCAATTTCAATCTTTCAAGAAATTTGTTGTGTAGATGCAGCATTTTACGTTAAATTATTTCTAGTGATTTTTAAAACAAGCGTCTTCAGGAAAAGAATTTTTAATGGCCAAAAGGTCGGGGACTAAAATTGGTACCTGCACAGTAATAAAATATAAAGCATGGTTTCTTCAGTTTCGACGACTTGAATATTGTGGTTTTTTCCCTCGCATTCTGACGCTGAATTTTCATGACCCCCCCTTAAACACTTCATCACTTTTTGATGACCCCCCCCCCCTTTTGTTTGTATCGGCATAATTTCCATGACCCCCCCCCCCCCGCCTATTTCACCCCCCCCCCCCCAAAAAAACCTCTTAAATAATGAACCCTCCCTTATGTGAACACTTTTCACTTCTCCCTTTCGCCGCAGTGATTCATATATAATATAGACGTCTTGTTTGAGAACTCATTTCTAATTTGGACTCCAAATGTCATTTAATCTTAAATGTGTCCACATAACACAGGGTCCACTCCACCTATTACAGTCTATCCGTCTGCGTGTAAAACAGTGGCCTCGGCAAAATCCGTCTCCAGTCGCACGCTATCCAATCATTGGCTTCTCTCTGCCTTTGATGAAACAAGAACATATTGTGTGATCGGCTTCAATATTTGATATTGTCTTTTATTAGTCTGCATTTCTTTTTCTGTGTTTGTCATATATTTTATTGGCATGTTATAGATTTTGGTCTGTTTTTCGTGGAATCTGCACTCTTTGTGTTGAAGTCTGTAATGGATTTCTGAAATTCTTAAGTGTTGTCTATCTAAAACATAATGATTGAAAATATTTCTCAAACTTCCACCCGTTTTCCAATACTATGCTGATAAGTGTAATCATACAATGGACATTTTCTTGGAAGTATAAATTGGGCTTTATGTACAGCAGAAACTTGTTCTCTCATCTCTCCATTCAAACATTTCGCAAACAATTGCAAGTTAGCTATCTCGGAATATCATCCACCTCTAACATGTTATTGCTATCCCTGCATATTGTACGATAAGTTTCTACTGTATATTATTTAACAGTTATTGTCACCCAATCTCTGTGGATACAGTAAGACCTCCCTATTGACATAATCCATTGGACTGGCCTTAACTGGGCTAAATGGAGAGGTGGTCTCTATAATAAGGTTCATTTTGATAACTTTACTAGTAGATAATTGTACCACGACATGTGCTCTTGATATACAGGTTGTCTCTTCGTAGAGATGCTCTCAACTGGAGGTTCCACTGTACTTAGAAATTAAAAGAAACACTAACATACAGCCCTTGAGTCTGTGTATCTAAAATCGAATGCGTCATCCTTTACTCATGCTCCAATTAAGAACTCAAATCTAATGCGCGCATTATGTAAACCAATCAATTACTCGCAATATGCAACGTCATTGGGTTAAGTAAGAAATGTTTCAATTTATTTACCACTAAACTAAAACTATGACCGAGGCATGTCACTGACGCACGGGTGATTACCGTGACCACTGTGACCATAATGTACTCATGTCAGAATGACACAATACCACTTGCATACACCAGTTGACTGAAGTGTCCAATACACAATGGGCGTAGGTAGAAGCTGTAGTTATTAGCTGGAAGTATTTGCATATTCATCGCGTTACATTAAGGAACTTGACCACTCGCTTCTCCATCAATCTGATCAAAGCTCTCGGGAGAAGGTGTTGGCCTGAACAATGTAGGGTCAGCGTAATGACCACTATAATACAATTCTCTGAATGAAGTAGCTCATGTGGCATGGAGGCAAAGTACGGGGTCTCATTAAAAGAACATATCGTGTGTACATTGTAATAAAAGGTTGATATTTCAAAGAAACCCCACACCTAGTGCATAGCCTTATTTGCCCACGTTTCGTGCCAGACAGATGTGTTTAGTTCACGTAACATACGCAATAAACAATCTCTACAAAACAAATTAAGCCAATTTTGTACAGTGTTGTGATTTTCTTAGTGCACGTGCACTATAAATGATAGAATGTAGTGGTTTTGTTACCCCTTGCACACCCCTCCACAGCCTACCCCCTATCTGTATTCTAGGGGGTTTTGTTACCCCTCCCCAGCCTCCCCCCCTGTCCTCACACTGCGCCCTGTCCAGTAGGTGACAAAGGCCGGATATCAGCGTTGGCGCAGCAGGATTTATGTATTTAATTAAGTCTGCCATTCCTGTGATAGGCGGCTCAGGGAAATGCTTACTTCTGCAATATGAGAGGAAACGTGACTAGACGGTGCCATTGTTGGGGAGACTGTAACTCTTTATGTTGCTAATTATTGGTGCGTATATCACTCGCGACAGCGGGGGTGGCTGTACGTCCAAATACGGGGTGATGCTAGCATTGTAGCTTGGTGGGTTTCAGTAGGCGTACGTGTACATTGTAATGCAACAAAACAATAAACTTAGAATTACCTGCTTGACCAGTGCAGTGGATCTTCATTATTAAGACCACTCATGGGGCCTACTTAAAGTGGTCTCAATGGAGAGGTGGTCTGTATATGGAGGTTCCCATTTGAAAGGATAAGGACTGAGAATTGTGGTGTTATCATAGAGGTGGTCTAATCCTAGAGGTGGACCTAATTTGGGGTTCGGCAGTATTACATTCCTGTGACAATAGTTATACGTATTGTGTCTGGCGATATAGCAAATATGCTTTATATTGCATTGAATCACATTGCATCGTATCGTATTGTATTACAGTACATTGCACTGCACTGTAATGCAACTGCATTGCACTGCATTTCACATCATTGCTTTACTCTAACTTTGATATGAGGGACATCTACAAAAGTAGTGAAAAGTGTCCTCATTGCTGAGGTGTCCCTATTTGTGAATGAGGTTTGTATGATAGAACATGATACTTGGGTGGTGTGCCCATCGGAGATAGTTTTACTGTATAGACACTACGTAACTCCATGTTTATGTGGGTCTACTAGACTGACAGGTTGTTCTATAGTGTATTTTATACATTTACTAAACAATGCAAATTCTGAGAACATGTTTGCCAATCAGAATGCATGGTTTTAGAGGCGTGTCCCCGATTTAGTGATATGCTAAACCTATGAATCTTACATGAAGTTCAGGACATCAGACTGAGACAAGTGCTTGTTTCCTCCTGCTACCTCATGTCGGGCCTCGTGATGTCAGTGCCATGGGGTGTGCTGACCTCATGGAGGGGCCTGGTGCGTAATTTTCCGTCTCAGATTGCCAAGTCTGCCAATGGCGGGAAGCAGCGAGTGATGGGACCGGAAGCGGAAGTGATGGCTGCAAAATAGTACAGGAGACATGTACAGTAGAGGCTCGGTATCGTGATGCTGCCTTTCTAGAATCCTCTTCTATCTCGGATATATCTCGCTGTTATGTCAAGCAGGTTTAATTTCCATTCAACCGTCTTATGAAGATGTGTCCCGTATTTTTCTGAATGTAATCGATTCCCATTGGCTGAAAGGCAGAGACGACATATTGATATTCTAACTAGAAATGATGAATTAATATGGGGGTGGTTGGGACGGTTATTATACAGGTGGATGTGAGAGATAAGATCATATCTCACATTGTGTACACTTGGACAGAACAACATATTCATTGTGTATCGAATTGTAAACTTGCATGTATGTCACGCATGTGACATCTTGAACCCAGAACGAGTCTCATTCCCACGTGACTATAAAAACGAACACAGAATCGACAGAAAACTTCCGTCTGCACTCGATAAACGCCAAACTCTGCTCTCCCCTCAATTCATGAACTTCACTTCACGTCAAATTCATTCTTTCCAGTAATCACAACAAAAAAGTCAGACCTTAAAAACAAAACATTACAAGGGTCGACACCATCATAGAGCCTCAATCAACCACGCCCTACGCTTGCGTGCTCATATCAACAACAAACAGAACCCTGCTTGAACGAGGCTATATAGCACTTGATTGACGCGAACCATGCAATATAAGACGTATATCCGGCCTATAGGCCGGACCTCGTATCACCCCAACCGTCACTTGACGGCTAAAGAAGCCCGCCAGCCAGCCGTAATTTGCTTGATGTCTGGCTCCGGGCCCAAACCCGTCACTCCAGCCGTTGATGCGAGTCTAATTAACTGGATGTGTGGAGAAATTTGATTCATTTTTCTTTCACTGCTGGCATTAGCTGCTACTCTGACGTGGAACTAATTTGCTAGAAGCTTCTTTTTTGTCTCTCTCTTCTCTCATTATGACCGTAATCGGATAGTGTTTTTCCGGTTGTTTGTAACAAAAAAGAGATGAATCTGCTATTAAAACGTGGGCAAATGATACATTCCGTAACCTTGAGTATGGCAATGATTTCAGCATTTTGTAGTATCCTGCTGACTTTGCTCGTATTCTGGTGAATTACACATGCCAGTCACTGCTGATGGTTTTACAATTTTGTTGAAAAGTTGTCACTTCTGTTTGATACACTTCATTTACAGTACAATATTTATTTTATTAACACCACCCATGCAAATGCCTTAATAAGTATCGACGTTAGGTACTCTCTTTTTATGGGTTTTTGAGGTGGTCTCATTGAAGGCTTGACCTTAGTATGGAGGTGTTTTTTTTTCAGAGATGCTATAATAGGAGGGTTTGCTGTATATGTGTGCAAGGCAGATGTCTAAAAATCTCCGAATCCTTTCGCATGCTGATTTAGCAGCATCGTGCAGTAGAACCTACAGTTAGGGACCACATCTCTATAGAACATTTCCCAAACTAGTCCCAAACCTATAGATGGAGAAACCCGCATGGAACTCAATAAGGAGGATACCACTCTATACACGGTGCTTCAACTGTTTCACTGTGTTGGACAACTATCTTCATACTGGGTATTGTAAACTGCTGTATGGGTATATACCACCATGCTGTGAGCGTTTGGGTATAAAGGATCATTTTCATTGTTATACACTGAGCAGCACTCTGAGTATCAGATGTCAAGGAAATTGACCTCTGAATTGTTCGTCTGAAAGTTGATTAACATAATTTGGGTGGCCTCTGTTTAAACACTGCAAACTGATTGGTTGAACTCGCCACACCCATCTGATACTTAGCTGTGACTGGCCACTTGACCTAATTTAGTGACTCATGAACTGTTAGATGGATCATATATCCGCCGTTGATACTTCAATAAAAGTAACATGCCGAGATGGTAAAAGCATGTATTATGTTGGTCCACGAAATTTGCATACTCTTGTTCGTCTTTCAAAACAATTTTGCCGGTTGAAGGCTTTACTGTAGAAAGAATATATTTCATCCTGCCATATTTATACCATTCGTACATGAATAAAAATGTTTAAAAATTGGCCCCCAAAAAACATCACCGATGCGCAACATTGCAAAACGCTCCAACACCGTGAAACCCTTTAAGCAGTGCGCTATCGAGGCCACCCGAGAGGTTCCAGTGTACAAAATGCAGATGTCTGCTGCACGTATCACCCTGTATACATACGTGGTTAAACAGAAAATTGTGAAAGTCAATTATCCTGTATACTATTTGCATTAGAACGATTTCCATGAATGCAGGCCAAAAACTACATGTCAATGAGCAGCCAGCGTTAATGGCTTTCGCTGTTAAAGCGTTCCGATGAATACACAATCTAGTTCAATTCTACAGACCGTGGTCTCAATTTCAAAAGGAAGCAGGCATTGAATGTGGACTCAGCTTTTTTGATGATCCTTAGGCTGAGGGGTTTTCCTTGTAAGGTGTGCAATGTATATGCCACTTAAAATGTATCTTGATGTTTTAAAATAAAGCCTCCACTTCACCCACTTTGTTTAACAGCAAAACTTGTTGAATTTATGTAACCAGGCAGTAAGTAAGGCGATCGATTATACATGTATATGGTTCAATTTCAAAAGGACGCAAGCTTTGAATGTGGACTCAGCTTTTTTTCTGATGATCCTTAGGCTGAGGTTTTTTTTCTTGTACGTTTGTAATGTAAATGCCACTTAAAATGTATATTGATGCTTTAAAATAAAGCCCCCACGTCACCCACTTTGTTAACATCAAAAATTGTTGAATTCATGTAACCAGTCAGTAAGTAAGGAGATTATGTATGGAATGTTCGTTTTGGGCCACACTTAGTGTGTTGTTAAAATGCTATAATATCTTCACGAATAGCCTAAAACCACTAATTGAAGTGCTCAGTAGTAAAATAGGTGTGTTCCGTGTCCTTTCATTATGTTACAAAACCACACAGTTTGCATTGGCGGAATGTTCTATTGCTGCGTAGCTGACAAATTAGCACGTCGGTTGCCACAATGACGTATTTCATTGCCCGTGCTTGTTTCATTTTTTTTTGTTTCGGCCACAGTTGGAGCAGTTTTGGTGCGTGTTAAGTGCAAAAAAATTGATCACAGGTATTAGAAACAATAATAGACACAGCTTAGCTAGTAAAGCTAGTATAGTGAACACATTACTTCTTTTGGTGAGTTTATAATCTTACTACCCCCTGTGACGATTTGGCAAGAGCCAGTATTATAACGTTCATGGATAGCATTTATTCCGAACTTATTTTTCAGATCACAAAATTCGTTTTTGGTGTTCTAGCGCTGGATATATTTACAGCGTCACAGAGACCGACCATGAAATTCCTCATTATTGGTTTACCTCAACTGTCTGTTAAAACAAGATAACTTTTTCTTGACTTTGAAATTTTAATGACTTCTGCAATTCTTGCTTTTGACTTCGAAATTTGATGTTTTTATGTTTCCAGCACTTTTACACATGATACCTCATTAGGAAAAAGATAAAGAAGGATAGATAAAAAAAAAAAACATAAATCTATGATCAATATCACAACAGGATAATTGCAGCATCAGCTTTTTTATCTTCAGCTTCTAACATATACATGCAATAAGCATACTGGGTTGCGTGTGAGTCTTACTTCTTTGTTTCTAGCTTTCAATATCAATATCCTCCTTTTGATTAATTACCCCTCCCCCTCTCTATTCTACAGTCATCCGATTGTCACATGTAACTTACATGAATAGTGAAGTTTGTTGTTGTTGTTGTTGCGAATCGCATGATTTATATGAAATTTAGTAAGGTTTATATTTGAAATATAACATACATAGTGCATGCAGAACCAAGTTGACATGCAGTTGAAGTTTGCATCCATCTGCTTGGCTCTGAACGTACTCTGCATGCTATTTTAACTATAAACCTTACTAAATTTCATTTAATTCACAATGCTTTTACTCAGACAATCGTATGTCATCCGGCCATGTCATGTATTATGCATACATGAATCAGGGCCTAATACTGAGAGTCTTTGTATACAAAATCCCATTGACAGAGGCAAGTCCTTTGCCATTGTTGTGTCGGCACCTCTTAGAAGAAGTGCTATCTTAGTAAGTACAGTGCAACATGTTTATCCGCATATCCCATATCTGAATTATTCAATTAACCAGACTGTCTTGCTACAATCCCATTTTTCAGATATTAGAGTGAGCTCCTGTATATTGTAAATAGACGTGTAGAAACATACATTTGTGTGTCTGTGGCAGGTGTTGAAGTGGCACTTGAAATGTATACCTTCCCATCACAGTGTTGTATAGAAACTAGTTTTATGATCACATATACACCATGTAGGAAGTTAAATCTAGTTGGCTGTCACCATTGCAAAGCCAGAGATGACAATCCAGAAAGCTTCTTTTTCAGTTGTCAATGCATGTAAATAGAAATTCGAAAATAAAAACTTGACATAACGCACTGAGTCACATGTCGAGGTGTAAGAGTCGGAAAAGCACCAATACTGCTCAGGAAGTGATTGAACTATGCACTTTTGCGGTCCTTGTGAAATAGTCTTCTATAGGTCGCATTTTTCAAAAACATCCCAGATTAAACAAATCAACCGGTAGAGGAGGCTATAAAGAGTGCCCAGTCCCTATTAACAGATAATGCAGAAATGTTTAAAATCTAAAAAAAAACTGTTGCCAGTTTGTCGCAATCCGCAGGGCAAAGATCCTAATGCAATGAGTAGTGTTTCGTGCGCACGCAGATTAACGTCGTTAAGCCCGAAGTGGATAAGCTCGTTACTCTATCATCCCCCCATCTCCGTTAAAACACAAAACACAATTGTCCCATGATGTAGTTTCTTTTATCTTACTCTCTATCGAATGCGCAGATTCCATCAAGGGGATTGTTTTTCTATGATAGTATTTGCTGCATTCTCCTAATTGCAGTACAAACAAAACCCTATTATTCTCCAGTGGTCTCAGCAGAGAGGATGTTACGCAGCTAGTGTTGGTTGGCTCTTTGTGGAGATGTGGAACTGTGCAAACATAGTCTTATTATAGAGATGATCTCAATGTTTTTTTACCATATAGGCAACATCATTTTTAACAGCAGTATTTAAAATTATGCACCTAATGAGTATTCAAAACAGTGATATGCTTGCATGCAATGTGTTCTACCGATCTATATGGTCTCGTCACAGGGTTTTTGTTGTTACGATTTTTTACTCATTGCGTCCAACATTTGGTTATGCTGGGTGTTCACCAGGTTAGGCTTTCTTTTCGTATGGCATGACAAAGAAAATAGAGAGCGAAACATGACGGAAAGTGGATATCTCATTTGATTATGACTTCTACAGCGGCTGCAGATCTTTTTCGTGAAAACCTGCATTTGCAGTTACATAGAATCTGAAGCCCCAAATCTGATTTGATAGTAGATATATCTTACGTAATAAACGTTAGTATCCATGAACCTATCCCGTTTCATTTAAGCACGTGGGTGTATATGAAACAATCATCTTGTGCATGCAACCCCCAATTCATTACACTTTGTTCTGAACTTCAGCACTTTAATTTCAACACTGCATTCCACACGTAACCGAAAAGGAAAGATAAAACACATGTCTGAATAACAAATCTGCAGATGCATATTTCAAACTAGAAGTCACATACGATTGTGAAAGGACAACTTGGTCAAGTAGAAGCGCTCTATTACGACCACCTTTAGGACCAGTGCTAGGTGGTCTCAATAGAGAGGTGGTCTCTATACAGAGGCTTATTTTGATACCTTTATGAAGGTTTGGGACCGTGACAAGTGGTCATATTACAGAGGTGGTCTCAATATAGATGTGGCCTCAATTGGAGGTTCTCCTGTAGTATTGTTGGCGAAGTGTATTGTATTGACATTGTACATGAGGTTTTACCTGACTCATTTGGCAAATATAATCATGCTCACCATTTCACTCAGTGAACACCATAATTTTTTCATTGCAGATGTTATTACTTTTCTTGTTAGCTGAGGCAGAGTTCAGTTTTTGTTCTGAAATCACATCAAATAGAAGATAATGCAATTTGTGTCAGGTGGTGTAATTGAAAAACGGAATATCATCAATGCTAATAAAACAAATTCATAAAAAAATGACTTTTGCCATTTCACTTGGTATTCTGTATCTAGGGGCCTTGTTTTGTATGGGCATAATAGTACTTTATTTACAGAATACAGAGAAAAAATAGGAAAAAAGGGAGAAGAGAAAGGTAAGAAACAACTACAACAAAGTCTGAAAACTCACACATGATTTCAACGTGATCATGGGTAACAAAGCATCCAGGTCCATCAAATCATATCAATCACGAATTTCTATATATAAACATTGAGGAGCATCTGTTTGTATAAATATGCAAATTGAATCATAGTACTAGACCTATAGTTGTGAATCAAATTGGAGTATGAGAGCGGCTGATTTTGAGCTATGTCACTGTGCCCTAGACACTTTTTCCTGCACATATATACGAAATGGAGATGTCTTCGCATACATGTATATGTCAGCGCGAATGCAATTATATTCACGCTGAGAAGATAATTATGGCCTGGTGATTGAATCACATTACATGGTCTTAGCTGTCTGTGTCTTCCTCACAAGGTCTACACACTCAATGGCTTGTATTTTGGTCCTTTTACTTGTCACTAGCATATCTAGGTTTTTGGAAAATATGGGGGGGGGGCATAAGCCGGTAAGGAGGTGCTTCTATAGATGTCGGAACTCAGGTGCTTTGTGTAAATAATATAGATTTCTGCATTAATAACTTGCGAATCATAGTGTAATCGTTGGTGTTTTAACACAATGTATAATCACTAAAATACCACATTCGTGCTGAATGCATCGTACTTGTACACGGATCACGCATTTTTCTCATCCGACTGGTCCTGCACGCTCCGCATTTAAAAGTGGCATTCGCAGCATGCGGTATTTTATATACATCATTAGTATAAGAGTATTCTGGACATGTTCTCTCTCCAGCAAATCATAGCAGTTGCTATGGACAAGAAACTTCATTATCAGACTAACGCAGCATGAATAACTGTCGGGACTTAATATGACATTCATAAAATACTTAACATCGACGCTTGACCAAAATTACCCTGTGACTAAAATGATTTTGGATGCCTCTATTATCTAATCAAATATTTCGGAAAATGAACATAGTTAGTTTATTTGTGTATTCCACATATGTCACGCAGCATTAAAGAGAGTTAAAACACAGTATAAAAACACACATTTGTATAGAAATGAAATCCACTAATATGATATACATACAATATGCCATGACCCTCACTAAAATGATCAAGACTGAACACAATAAAGTGACTTTATAGTGCAGCTACACATTTGAGCTTATGCAATATTGGTAACGTGTCTATAACCGCATTAACAAGCACAAAACTCACCAACATCACCTGAAACCCGGCCATAAATCACATGCATGGTGACGTAGATCGAAGCCATTTACCACAAGCGGCATGGGGCCTCACATTGGTCAGTGGAACTGATATATTTTTTTTCTTGTAAAATGGACTACCTTATGGATAAAGGCTTCCTGATGGGTATATAGCATTGATTAAAATCCATTCACCAACATGATTTCCTCAATCACCAATACATTCGATTGTCTTTCACCAATAATCAGGAATTGTAATTGAATAGGTTGCATCGCATTTCACACACTTAAATACATACAGTTTACAATTCACAATCAAGATTTAGAACATGTCACCAATCACAGCCTTTGTAATGAGTCACCAATAATAGGTCCCATCACAGTTCACACACTTCAATACAGACAGTTCACAATTCACGTTCAAGATCTAGGGCAAATCACCAATCACATTGTTGCTATATGACCCCCTCCGTTCTCAACAAGGGCAATCTAAATAAAAATCCCTTTGTATACACCACTGACGACACTGCAGAAACGTGTCTGATGCTGCTTGAAACGTCTTGTCATTGTATAATACAGTAGAGCTTTTATTTTAATATCACCGTTGGGACTTACCTCAGGGGGTAGGCTCTCTCCCCGAAATATTTATGGTGGTCTCATTATCAAGATTTGGAACGTCGAAGTGGGGTCTTATTACGAAGGTTGTCTCAATAGAGAAGAGGATTTATACTACATGTTTATCATGTACATTGTAGACAATAAACCGTGTATCCTTTAAGAAGCAACACACCACATAAGCTCACCCACATTTAGAACTTGGTAGTTATGTGGCAACTAACCCAATCGACCTATGTCAATATAACGATGCAAACATGCTTCCGAAAGAGAACCGATTCACAAAAGAACTGAGATCTACTTCTTCAAAATGCAATACCAACTAAACAAAACCATCAAATGAATGTACACAAGTGAGGAGGAGGACCCCGTCTAGGGCCCGGCCATTGCTTAGCCTAATGGAGCGTGACAGAGCCGCTCTGTTCCGCGCCCGCCCCGACCGGCCATTTGCATAGGAATGACGGCGGCGTTCCCGGGCGGGCCGTGGCCGGGACACGCGAGCGGCCCGTCCGTCACGGCCGTGGCAGTTAGGGCGGCTTTGGTCGTGTCATTGCGGCGTCTAGACGGCAAGTACAGTAGAACCTCCAATTAAGATAACCTCTTTTACTGATGCCGCCTCTATAAGAAGACCACTTTTCACCGTCTCAAACCTTCATAACGCTACCCAAATGAGCCTCTGTATAAAGACCACCTCTCCATTGAGACCAGCTAACACTGGTCCCAAAGGCGGTCCTAATAGAGAGGTTCTACTGTATTCAATTCTACACTGCTGCCTCTCGCTTGAGGTTGTTGTCGTGTGGTCGGATATGCATGCGATGGGGAACTGAGGCGCCGCAGTGTTTGAAGTGAATACATTGTAAGCAAGTTTGGGAAACAGTACTATAGTCTGGAGGGTGGTGGTGGACCTATTGTCTAATTGAGGCCACTTCTACAAAACGACCATCTCTGTATTATGGACATCCTAGCGGCTGCAAATATGTATAAAGAGACTACTCTTACCTCACTGTTGCAAGTCTTCATAAAGAACCCATCTCTGCATTGAGACCGCTTAAGTCAAATCCTTGAGTGGTTATAGCGCATACGTACTAAAATGCAGGGGTGTGTTGTTGTTTTTTTCCTGTTTCAACGGTTTGTTTGCTTGTTTGCGATTTGGATGGCAGGCTGTTTGCTTTCATTGATTATTTTGTTTGATTTATTGGTAGAATACATTTTTTATTTGATTGCCGGGCTTTGTGGTTGATTCGGTGCCTAGCTTCCTGGTTGATTGACTTATGGGTTGCTCAGTTGGATGCTTGGTTGTTTGTTTGTGTTTATAATGGGCTGGTTGTTTGTGTAGTTTGTTGGCTGACCGACTGGTTGTCTGGTCTGATGTCTGGTCAACTGACTGCTTAATCAGCTCCTTGGCTGGCTGTGCGATTGTCTGTTGTCTTCGAATAGCATAGCAAGAAAACATCGTGATCCCCTAAAAGAAACACCCATTCCAAATTCTAGGTACTCTAAATGTACCAAAACAGTTCTAAATAAATGACAAGGCTAATGGCACCAAATGCCCATCATTTATAACAACAGAGTATAACTTATCTCCAAATGTGTAATGTGGCGAATTTGTTAGAGTGGCAAATAAATTGAACTGTCAAGTTAATGGGAAAAACACCAGGTAAAACAACAGCACTAATACCATTTACCCGTATATTAGCTTGATAATTGATACAATGGCATTTGTAATGGTCTATACACATCATATTTTGACATAATATATTCTGGCTTGATGAGTCTATAGTGAATTTCTACGCCGGTGATTAGTTACACGTCGACATCACAATGCACATAATGACAATAGAATCCATCATGTCATTTATGTTTTGTTCTACTTACTCAACGGAGAATGAATTGTGTCATTTCAAGATAGTTATTCTACTATATGTCACATAAAGACCATCAGTGAACTACAACATATTGTTTGCGACAGAAGTAATGGATATGCTATGACAGGCGGAAGACTGCGCTCGCGTGGTGAGGAATCCCGTGTAATTGAATGTGAAACGCACGAGAGACTTCATCACGCCAACGGCAACGGCTGGACGTGATGCGGACTGACCTTTAGTAGAGGACCATTTGCAGCTCCAGGGGTAGACGGGTGAAGGTGCAGTGATCCCATCTAAGGCGTAGATCCAGATCGGGAGTTGGACGTGCGACCAGAAGGTTATGGATACCAGTACTAATTTGGTGTGTTGATGGGTGTTGAGCAAAATCATTTTTAAGCTGTTGCCCTCTGTTGTGGCGTTTTACTTGGTACAGACTGCTCGATAGCAGCACTGTTTTCCTAGTGTAGCACCTGCACAGCGCTCACACTGCATGCGTCCCTATTTGGCGGGTATTCTTATTGGTGACGTGGCTCTACCTTGTTGGACACTCTTGCTGTATAGAGTATACAGTAATACCTCCATTGAAGGCAACATCTCTGTTGAGACCAGCTATATAATAAGACCATTTTTCGCAGTCCCAAATCTTCACACGCTATTAAAATGAACCTCTGTATAGAGACAACCTCTCTGTTGAGACCACCTAAAGATGGTCCAAACCGTAAGGTTCTACTGTGTAATCGTTTGCTACGATGTATTGTTGCAAATCCAAGTGTAGAACAATATGTAATATAGTCCCTTTTTTGCCACACCCATCACCACTAATATTACACCCACATCTATCTTATCTCTGGAGGCAACGCTAATGTGAGTGATGAACACCACGCACTAATGACTATGGCAGCTGGTGTTGCATGCTCCCTTCTAAGAAAGACAATGGAGTGTGACAAGTATATCAATGACTTAGTGAAGTGAAAACACACTAGCGTACTTATATATGTGTATAAGAGTAACAGATCAAAGTGACGTGAGCGCCTAACGTTTAGTTGGTTGGCCATCATGAGAGGTCTGAATAGAGAGGTGGTCTGCTCATACAGGTTAATATTGATTTCTCCACAACAATTTAGAAACTAGATAGAGATGGTCCTATTTGGAGAATCTATCGTTATAACCTGTAGCCATACCAACACAACAGTCCACAACACGCGCACACTTCTATAACCCCATTAGATTGCCAACTCCAACAAAACTGTTCTGCAAGAAGCCCCCCCCCCCCAGCTAACAGTGACGCCGCCGCCGCCGCCATTTGCATAGCCTAATGTAGATACGCTGACGGCCGGGAGATTGGCCGAAAGTGTGAGAGACAGAATTGGGTCGCAGCCGTCAGCGTGAACATTGAATTATCCCAGATCACGTGACGGCCGCTCACGCCTGGCCACGTGGACGTCACCACCGCGGCGGGGTCACTGACCGCAGCCGACCCGGCAGGGCGGCCATTTGTCAGTGGTCTGTGTGTTTGTTGAAGGGTAGGTTGGTTGGCTTGTTGGTTTGTTTGTTGGTTGGTTGATTGGTTGGTTGATTGGTTTACTGTTGCTGTGGGTTGGTTGGTTCACTGGTTTGCAAGTTGGTAGGTTGACTGGACGGTGGACTGGTGGTTTGTTTGTTTATTGGTTGGTTGGTTGTAGATATAGCTTATTTGTTGGGGGATGGGTGGCTGTTTGGGTGGCTTATTAACTGACTGACTAGTTTTTTCGTTTGTGTGCTAGCTGACTGCCTATTTTATTTGTTGACTGCTTGGTCGTACGGGTGGTTAACTGCCTGCTGTTGTTTTTTGTTGAATCACTGGCTGTTAAGTTGGCCATCTCATCTGTTGAGTAGTTGCTGCTCACGTTCAGTCTATACCACCATCGTGCAGTAAAAAAATGATACGTTTGTTTACAGGAGAGCTCGGGTTTTTACACTGTTCACTGGTGGTGCAATAATGTGACTGCTTTAGTGAGTTGCAGCTGATGAGTTGCCTAATATGGGGTTGTACGTGCCCCCTTTCCCGATAAGCAAACCATTGAGCACATACCATACGTGATCGTCCACTTTGACATATTTTTTGCTTCTCCTGATGGGTGGTGTTGTTGACTTACTATCCTTCGGAACTTCCTATATTACTGACTCCTTATACGTTATATGGTATACTATGATCATCTGAGAGGTGTAACCTTCTGGGCACGTAAGAGGAGACGTTTGCATTCGCAATTTCATATGATATCCAACCCTGAGTTTAGTCTGGCTATAGGCGTATAGACGTCTGGTTTTACCACGTTGCACTTGGATATATTACTATGCAATGATTTGCATTTTTTTCTTAGAAATACTTTCATCTAAGGTAATAGCTTTACAAACATTAGACAGCCATGTGTGTTGATATATGCAGTAGATAATGCGTATCATGTACATGTAAGTACTGTTTTGTGGTGAACTGTGATGCAAACCTATTCCGTTACAATTCCTGACTATTGGTGAAAGACAATGAAATTTATTGGTGAGTGGTGATTTACGAAATAAAGAAAAACATGTTTGTGAAGGCTATGTACCGCCTCCATATACGGAAACCACACACTAGCACAAGTAGTATTATTGCTACGAGCAAGCTCATGTTCCAATATGTAAGCCATGTAGGGCGTGACAAACAGTAACAGATGGGCGTCGCCGTGAGTTTCGGCTTCATCCTGGTGAGACACACGGCCTACTACCCAGGATCAGACAGGGTCAGTGGCGCACATAAGTCTCCTGGAAAACCTGGGTCCCGTGGTAGCGTGCGTACTAATTGTGACATGTCTTCTAAAAGACTCATAAGCTTGATTTATACATTCTATTGTTATTTTCTTTTGTCAAAATGGATATAAGAAAACTGGTCCTTGTGGCAGTGGACATACAGTCATGCCATGTCTATTAAGAAGGCTTTTGAGATTGACCAATATGTTATAGTCAATGTAAAAACTAGTTCCCACGCGCAGGTTTAGTAGAGTTGTGTCCACTAAAATAAAAGGCTCATTAGCTCGTTGTTGTTGTTTTTTTTATCTTGACGTTTCTTAACTCATGGCACAAGGTATAATCGTAGTGTTCATGTATGTTGTATTGGTGATTATTTGTCTTCTGGTGCAGGTTTTAGATATTTGTGTTTTACAAATGTTATGAAAATTATGTATTTTCCTGCTATTTGAAGATCAACATTGCAGGTGTGTTTTACAGAGTAATAGTTTGAGAAAAATATAAGTGTGTCCTTCAACTCAAATCACTATCTAATTGGCTAATAATTAATATTTTGTCCTATGGTATCCCACCGCTGTCTACAGCTCAACTGCTTTAAAAGCATACCACATACCATAGAAGATTGATACGTCTGTGACACTGAATTACATTATGCAAAAAAGAAGTTTAGAAAAACAAACAACCAAAAACCTACCTCTCACCCTGCTATCCGTCACACGGCCTATCAACAGCACGATCCCAGACACGGACAGGCACCGCATCATCCACCACCCACGCTGGCTGCCGCGCTGCCCCCTGGAGAGCGATGTGTCCCGCCACCGAGCCGTGCGGACGGGTCCATACCCCGGGCACAGGCATCGCTAAATGGGAGTGTAGTCGGGGATTGGGGTGTGTGTTAAACTATATATTGAACTATGCATACACCAATATATGTAATGAAGTCATTCGAATGTTGACTCCAAGTCAGGTTAGGACTATATTAAATATTAAATATGATTATTAATATTAAATCATAGATCATTTCATATCCATACATCATTCTTGCTCCTCACATATAATAATATGCGTAAGAATGGTGTTTGTAGAGAAAATATAGTGTACACATACCACCACTCCCATCCAACGATGATGGGACACTACATGGCCAAAACGTTTGGTATGTATATATTATTGTAAGCTTGCATTGTTTTTCCTGTGCACTTCCATCGTATATACTAATTCTGCGGTACAACAGTTGATTTTCAACTTTGGCTGAGTATGGTCCTCCTTATCATCTCTCGCCTATTCTTTTAAACAAAAAAAACTCTTTAAAATGCGTGCACAGAGTGTTATCCCCATGCAGTGGCCAATACCATGTTCACCTCCCCACCTAGATGCCATGACGTCGGGAGGAATTACATTTGTCCTCTCATGCCGAAACAATGGCCATATTGCTTTGTGATCTTATAGCGGTAGTACTATTGGCCCTTTCTGCTCTCTCAAGCAGACGTTCACCATGATTCCTCTATTCTTTTCATGCAAACGTGAATTTAAATTAAAAATAATGTTGTTTTTTGAAATGTTCTAATAAAAACGCTATGCAAAACATGTTTCAATACCGTCTGCTATATCATATGTCTGATATGAATACTTATGACTTATGATTGATGACTTATTTTTCTAATCGTTTCTGCTATGTAAAACGTGTTTCAATATGGTCTGCTATATAATATGTCTGAAATGAATACTTATGACTCATGATTGATGACATTTTTCTAATCGTCTCTGCTTACAGGAGAGTTTGCTAGTGTTAGTACCTGGCATCGTCTAGCTTAGTGCCCAACCAACGGCCATTTAATACACATGGAAAACTCATTCACGGACCCCATACAAACACATCCACAACTATATTTAGAACGCCTTGATGATAAACACAATAGTATGCTAATAAGCATATCACCCTTCACTACTGATGCATACTGATGATCATAGTATAAAAGAAATGTAGATGGAAGCGTGCCAAGTGGTGCATACCTGATATGGGAGTTACTTCTGATTATCACCCATAATCACGGTCAATTAGACTCATCAGCCAGAGCTGGGCGGAGACTCCGCTTGCTGGCTATGGGACTGTGGATGTAATTGTGCTAGTTTTAGACCCACAATCCTACTGTACAACTTGCCCGTTAAGACCACTCGGTGTTGTGAGTGTTTGGACTCAAGAACACTGTGGTCTCCTTATGAAGACTCGGTGCCTTGAAATCCGGTTTTAAAGATTAACCAGGTAGTCTCTGTACAATACACGATACAGCCTGACTATGTGTCTGGATATGTGAACTGATTCAGGTCTACAATTACTGTATTTGTTCTGAAAAGCGCAGCTGCCCTATTAAGCGCCCCGCCCCTGTTTACAAAGATTGACAAAGCGTGCTCTTTTTCCAAAGATTTCACTTACCTGGCCCCATATTGTAAGACTAACACGCTGCTATTATTCAGATAATTGCAAAATCACGCCAGGCGCAGTGTGAAGAAAGGTTTGCGGTTCATACATGGTTAACGAAAAGCTACTTATCTTTCAAAGCAAGTGATAAAACAAAAATGTATAAACCGCAAAGAATTGTTGGGGAGGGATTCTTAGACATCCCTTGTGCTTATGTTTCAAATTTTACAGCAAAGCATATAGGTTATTGTTTGGTAATCTTTTAAAATTAAGTTTGAACAGATTAAGGATAAATACCCCGCGTGCCATGTGAGCAATGTGTGTCATTCAAGATGGCGTCCAAAATGGCCGACATTCAGTGCAGAATATGAACTATGAACTAAGGTTATGTCCTCCACAAATGTTGAGAAACTACATGGGTGGACCACGATCCTGTTACTAGCACATTTCTAGCAAGCAGTGCACAGAGATCGCTTTGCCAATGAACCCCTCCCATTAGTTTGCCCACGCAAGCCAGTCGCTGCCGCCACACTCCCATCAGAATTAAATATGTCGATTTGACACTTCGCCAACGTTTTGCATTATTATTCTCTCGGCTGCCATTGCGCTATCTGCTGCAGTTTCACTTCGAGCACCGAATGCTAATGCGGACTTCGGCGAGTTTAGTATCCGAAGGGTGCAAAGTGTGATAGATCAGGTAAAATTTCTAGAGGGTGAGGTTGAATTTGTAAGGGTTTGGGGGGAGGGGGCGGGGGCGTGTTTGAATGGGTAAAACAAAATCTCACATTCCTCATTTAGTTGTATTATTTCCCACACGTTTCATTTATATTCATATCTCACACAAGATTTTTTATATTTTATTTTATGACGGTCTTCCCATATACCAAAATGTTCAGGCTTTTCCCACACGTTTCTCATGTGCAGACCTTTCTCTCACATCCCACTTCCTCACAACCCTGACACCCCCGCCCCCCCCCCCCACCCCCGTGCTAGACAATTTAAACAATAGTGTACAGTAAATTTGATACATCACCCAAAGCATTGTTCTCCTTCTGCTATTACAAGTGAAACATCACATGTAATGTTAGTAGAGAAATACGCCTACCATTTTGTGGAACTGGGGAAATAGATGATATTGAGGGGATTATGGGTTGCAATAAAATCTATATGTGGGCTCATTTCTTGAAATGGAATTGGGTGAAAAAGAAAATAGTCACAAGCCCAATTCAAAAAATAAAATAAAACTGTCATGTGTGACATCTACGTGTAGGGCAACTGAACAATTGTAAGTGGCTATATTATTTCTATTTGCACCAAATATTGGACTAAAATCAATTACCCATTATACTACACACTATAATGGATGGAAAACCCACGCATTGTTGGAAATAATGCCAATGGATTCGTTTATAAATACATGTTTATTGTAATGGAATATCCTAACAGTGAAATTAAAATCTGAATCCAACTCTAATTGATAGAGGACGCCCAGATTACAATGCTAGTGTACACTAATTATTGTGGCTTCCTGTACAATCAGGCAAGAACAACATTTGCATGTAAAATAAAAACAAGCCGTATAATTGATACAGGAACACAGATTAATGGATAATGTTCCATCCAATTGTACTCTACAAGGTTTACCGCTGCCTACGTGTGCAATTAACCAGATACAATAGAACCTCTCTATCAACACCAGACTTGGCCTAGCCTCAAGTAGTCTCCATAGAGAGGTGGTCTCTTGATATAGGCTCACTTTGGTCTGTTTATAAAGCATTTCTATCAAGACAAATGATCTTATTAAGCACGTGGTCTTTAAAAGGAGATGGTCTTAATTGGCGACCGCGCACTGAATGCATTGTTTTCCTTCGCCTACTTGTACAATTAAGCACTTAACAATTGCAATTTCTCTTGGCAGTTTTACATCAAGATATATGCGGCTCGCGACATGGAATGACATCCATTTACGCTGCCGTTTTGCTGCCAGATACGTTACTCGGACAAATTGTTCCTCCAATCGATCCAGGGCCCTACATGGCCGCCAAGATGATAACATGTATCGCAGGCTTCACTTGTTTTGACAGTCCAAACAGATGACACGCTTGTCTTATTAATTATAGATGTCAATATGTAGCCATAGGATTAAAACACTTTATAGCATATTGCATCTCTACCCGCAGATAAAAAAGTGTCAACCTCTATTTCATGCCCGCCACCCGCTGGAAATAGACAAACAAATCTCTGGGTTTTTAGTCAATGGCGCATACGTACAATCCATTACTTTAGACGGATACTAAGTTTTAAATGATGCCTCTGTGAGGCCTATGTATAATTCTGTTGGTTCGTTGCTGTGTAAAACATACATGCACCTGTACATGTCAGGCATAGATTCAGGAAATTGCCTCTTTTAAAAGTTGACCCGGTTGCAGGATCCTCACTCAATCTGTGCAGTAATGAGTATGTCTGTTTACTGGAATATCCTGATGAGTCTGGCCAATTATAGCAAGATGTCCCTGAGAATCGCTGAGCTACCCATATGGCATTGATTGCCCAATTACTAGCATCACTGAACTTGACAATCTATACCCCATGCGGTGTCATTTCATGTATTGATAGGTCTACTACAGTCGAACCTACAATTAGGTCCACATTGCTACAGAGACTACCTCTCTAAAAAGACTTGCGGTTGTCAAATCTTCATAGGAAGAGCGCCGAGTGTTTTCATAAATAGATCACCTCTTCATGGAAACCACTTGACTATACCCCACAGATGGTTTTATTTACGAGGTTTTACAAGGGTGTCAATGTGGGGATCGGGGATGGGGGTGGGGTGGGAGCGGGCGCAACCAGACCATTCTATCTACGTCCAGGCCAGAAGAGATTGCAGCTTCTATGGCTCGAAGATAAATCCTAATTATGCATGTATTCAATTGTATTCAGCGCTTTCTTAGTTCTCAACGGCAGGCAAACCCTTCCCATTGTATTGACATAGCTGAACACATCTTCCAGCTCAATACTTCGCACATCAAATTGATCTAACTGAACTCGAACTTACAACCCCGTGGGTGTGATAGTGAAGGCGTACAAGGCTTTCGAGGTTCGAGGTCAGATGTGAGGGACTGTAATTTTGCATTTGAGACTACCACAATACCAGTAATGGAGGCTATACGTGTCACATTCATTGGCAATGCAGACATGTTGAGTAAATACGTGTTTGTTTCTTGCAGGTCTCTCGTTTGGTGTGGATGGTCTGAGGTGGCAGTGGGTGAAGATCCCCTACTACACGCATCTTTGGTAGGTAACGTGTATTTATGACATGTCCCCCAAATAAGTCAAACAGACATTTGCTTATTGGGATCATAATTGCCTGTTCAATCATAGATAGTCAATTCCAGTGTCTCCAACAACACGATTTACATAGTTTTAGCGTTCATTCGTTTAGTAATATATAACAGACATGCTATATGTTATAATATACCATATTCCATGTTTGCCTGGTCCTGGTAAAAGGAAAAAGCTATGTGGGAACACGCCAGATAGAGAGTGATGGATGGTATCAAACTAGTGGTTGACTTTTGAGACAAAAAGGCAAAGCAATTCTGGGATGTGAAAACGTCGAACAAAAAGGGATGTGTCTGTTTTCACGACCACTTAAACGCCTTCCCTTAATCCGCAATGCCAATTTTAAAGTATTTGCTCATTCACCCTGCCGTTGCCGCTCGTTCTTGGTTTATTAGACTGTGGATGCGAGATGAGTTTATAACACAAGCGTACGGCACATTGTTTCATAGCACCTTCTATGGTCTGGGCTGAAATGGTTACCGTCTTGGACTATTAGTGCAATTTTTGATGGATGAAACTTTGGATATGGACGTTGATGAGTTTGCAAAACTAACAAATTAAGACTCAAGGTGCGAAATTTGAAAGATGTTTTGTTTTTGAAAATTGGGTGTCTTTTTTCTCTGGACAGTTGGGGTGACTTAGCCTTTTTACTTTATATGGTGTTAATATCTTTGGTGTTGTTTTGTTTTTATTATTTTTTTTGTTATTTTTCTGTTTAGTGCGTTAGGTTTATGATTCATTTTTATATTTATTGTAAGTAGATGCTTGGGAGGAAGTTTCAATGTGGATTAGAATATAGGATTGTATAATCAGGTTAGAGTTTTGCGACCTCCATGCTAAACAGGTCCAAGTTAGTCTAGTATATGTCTCAAACGAGTATACTAACAATCTAAAGACGCACGCGTCCTATGCATTAACATTTGGGATGAAAAATATTACATAAAGGATACTATGTTTAGACTCAATTTAAACACTCGTGCGTACAAATAAGAGATTATGGGTTTATTGCCAATATTGGTACGCGGTTGAGGCAATTTTCTTCTTTATGTTTTCTTCTAGATATTTCTGTTCTTTAATTCCGATTCCGAATTATTTAATACTCTATAACATTCACATTATTTTTTTTTCATTTACTTTTCTTAGCTTATGAACTTTTATTTTTGGTGGTATACACTCCTTAAGTAATTATCATTTTCTATTGTGTTTAATCATTGGAAAAATAACCACGAGTCAACGGTAAAATAGAAGTCAGCTTCTATGAAGTTTGAGGATAATTCCCCATGGATTGCGTGTTTCCATTTTTGGTGCAGATATGTCATATCACGGAGATATATTTGTGAGTTGCGAAATAAGCAGAGAAAACCAGTGTGCCGATATTTTGAAATATATGTTATCACTGAGGATACAACAGTATGTTTTTCATTCTTTTCTTGCATATTTTGATAATAAGATATTAATGCTCATAGGTACATTTATTCAAATGGAGGTGCACACGTACCCTTTTCTCTGTTTATAATATTTGAAAACCAGGCGAGCAAAGATTGAAGAACATAAACCTAAACAATTTGACATTTACCAAATATACAGCAGCACAAAGATGCAAAACAGTTGAAAATATATATGCCGGGAATGTTCATCAATGAAAGTTAGGGACCATTCAGCATTTATGACAGGGTGGGGTAGGAGGATGTTAGGGCCATGAACTTTTGTCACAATTTTTGGAGGGGGGCTATCATTTTTTCACACACCTTTGAGGGGGGGGGGGCTATCATTTTTTTCACTCCAACGTACACCGACTTTTGAGAGATTTTGGACTAAAATTTACTTATTTCTATATGTTGATATTGATCAAATAGAATTTGATTTAACTAACAATGATTGTGCTAACTGTTGACGGGGGGTGTGTGTCATCAATTGTTTTATCCCATGAAATTGAGGGGGATCACTATTTTTTCACAGAGATTTGAGGAGGGAGGCTATTAATATTTTCACAGCATTTTTGAAAAATCCTCCTACCCCACCCTGTCATAAATACTGAATCGTCCCTTAGTACTTCGTTTACACTAATTTCAAAGTTTACCTTAAAGTATGGAACTATCTTAATGGATATATGGCATAATACTGAGCAGACAATTAAGAAGAAAACGCAGCCAGTGCCGTTCATTGACCTCTAGTATTCAATAATTTAATCTATTGTAATCAATAGCCATAGACATAGTCAAAACATCAGTAAATCAAATCAAACTATTGGTAATGCAATAATAAATTCTTGTACACACCTACAATAAATTAGACATAATACAGCGACTCTCAAATTAGTAATTCCAATATTTCTAATTTACTGTAGTAGATTTAATGAATTTATAATTGAATAATATGATTTACACTACAAATGCACTTTTATAATGAGAACCCACTCCGGCTGTTCATTGCCCCGGGTTCATTGTCTCAGTTGTAACCCAGTTTCACATGCAATCAATGTCCCTAATATCCTTAAGTGACCCACAAACAATACAGATCCAGGTTTTTAGAAAATGGGCATGGTGCGACCACAGGATTTCATGGGATTTTTATGCATAATGGCTTGCGGAGATGGAAAAATCACATGAAAATGACATTTTTGGGGTGAAAAGGGGGATGATGCGTGCCAACTGCGCCCCCCTCTCCCTGGATCTGCCTATGAGCAACGGTTGAAAAGTTGACTTTATAACTAACATGATTTGACTTGGAGTGTCCACACGTGATCCACTATAATACTTGCCCGGGCGTTTCTTGTTCTGCTCAGTGAGCGCATGAAGCAAAAACAAAATGCTCAATTTTATATCAAAGTCTCCTTTAATGTGATAACAACAATCGCGAGTTGTCGCCCATGCTGCCTCATTTCTTGTTGGTCTCTTCAAGTTCGTGTTTCAACTTTATTTGCTATGGCAAAAATGAAAGTATTTGAAGGAACTTTGATCACTATACTATATTTGTAGTAGCAGGTTTCACTCATGTATATTTGAAAGTGTCGTACACATAAGACAAGCATTTCCTTTAATTTATTAAAAGCCCTGTCACAGTTGTGATATTTGTTTTGCAGGTTAATTACACCTACTTTTGCATAGTATTCAGATATCTATTCAAACATTGTTTTGTCAACGGTGTACTCTTGTCCTGTTTTGTGTTATCTTATGGGGAGAAAAATGATTTTCATTCATGTCCAAGATAAGACAATTGTTAATAAATCTTTCATTGATAATTAAATAGATGTGGTTCCTTTAACAATGATATGTGACACATTTTTGCATAAGCTTATCTCATCCACATAAAGATCCATTAAGATTATCAAGATTAAGATTATCAATTATATTATTAATACTATCTATTGTAGTTAAACATCAATAAACCTTAATTAGTAGAGAAAAGCAAACTAGCCTCAATTAAATGGATGTGAATGTAAAGGCTGTAGTTTATGGTCCTGGTCCAAGTCTTTCTCTCATGACTTTACAATTTACACCAGGTCATTGACCCGTTTATTGATCATCAATTGATCATTTCTCATGTGCTTGCTTCGGCACCACATTCAGCGCACTATGCCAATCACTAACTCACTCTTTAACCCACAAAGAAGTTTGCACCTGGTTTCGGGATGACTAAAAGTAATGCACGAGACCTACCACCAGACCCGACTTTGAATCGAACCCACCACCCTCTGGTTACAAGTCCACCTCCCTATCCACTCGACCACAGTGGCACAAGTGGTCTCGCTACAGAGGTGGTCTCTATGTACGTTCATGAAGATTCCAGGGCGTGAAAAATGCTCTTATTATATAGGTGTCCTTTATAGAGTGGTCGTATTAAATGCATGTTCTGCTTACACAGTCAAATATTATCTACGTAAATGTAAAATCCGTTGAGTATGTGGAACCGTACATTTTGGATCAGCACAAGTTGAAATGCAAAAGTCTCAAGATCTATTAGGCAACCAGGCCTGCCATAAACCGAGCCTACCAAATGTGTCTGCTTGGTTTAAGTGTTGGTCTAAAATAAAAATCACTCCTGATTTGAATGTATGCAGCCTGGAATGGTTGTGTAACTTGATTCGCGACAAGACCCAGATACATTTTCCATGGTAATGGAAAAGCTTTGATGCTACTCTGGAGGTGAAAGATAGCGTCAGTGAAAATGAGGGCGTCATGAGTTTATTTTACTTTTTATAGTCACGCTGGTAAATTAGAAATGACAGAGAGGTCCGTTTTCGATAGCAATATCATTGAAAAGTGAAGGACCAAATGGTTTCATTGAGCCGTGAATGATTGCTATGACATTGACGGGTTATTCATAATTTAAAATGTGCATCATTGCACCCCAGTGCTCGTATAACCTGCACCTTGCGAACCTTGGAAAACACAATTATCATCACACCATCATAATCACACCAATTACATAGCGATATTCATGAAATACAACAATCTACTTAATTATTACCCAAACCTATTGTACGCCTCTCGCAGTAGTACAATGGTCATCTGAATGATGTACACTCCACCCAGCGTAAAAACATGTGCCCAATTAGCACATAATAGTGCTCCAATGGCCATAAGTGACATAACATCACGTTAATGACAATTGTATAGTCCGCCAGCCGAACTTCATCACCCTAATGGCAAATGCATAGCGTCAAGAGGCAGCATAGACATAGACATGAGTACGTCTTTTACCATATTTTTAGTCTTTTTTTTTGTCTGTATGACGTTTCTCTCGGCTTATGTTTTTGTAATGTTACAAGGAGGTCCCATTGGTTGATGCAAAGCACTAGGCGAAGATAATCTTTGAAACATTAAAACGCGTGCACACACACAAAGACATAGAGGAATCTTTCTCCTTGTCTATGGGGCTACATCATATATAAGCATCGTGGGGACTCGAACCCTGGATAACTACTACAGTGGCACATAAGCGGTTGCATTAGCCGTCTGGGCCATTCTAACACAACTAAAAGCTTAGGCGCCGATGGCTATCTGGCATAGCCCTAATCACTGGGAGACAGAATCCTTTGAGGTCACTACCTACACCCAGGCCCATAAATTTTCTGCATATATGGGGGCACTAGTAATTATCATTGACTTGATTCCATCCCATTTTCATCACTGTTCACATGCATTCAATTCACAAGTCATGCCCAAGATTGAGGGCGAATCACCAATCATATTTTTACTATATGACCCCCTAATGTAAGGCACCTCCCCCTACTACACTTGCCTTCTACGTACTACTATACCCACTACCCACACACGTGTGACCACCGTCGTCCTGAGCTGTGGTTATCAATGAATAAGCTCCTGATTAGAGGGTATTGTATAGGCCAACAGGGGCTCACTTGACGCTAAACCGCAGTGGATTTGACCGCAGGATAGCCGCCTGAACCACAGCGGAAATTGGATATGAGCAAAGCCGTCAACGCTTAACGCTCAAGGTCTGTGCATTCTCTTGTGGCTGGGAATTCATTAGATATTTGCATTCCTAAAATGGGTATGGCGTTCGATGAAGCGTTGTTAATTGTAAAGTACGCGAGATGAGTTGACTGTTAAGTGTGACTGGCACTTGAGAAATTTCCCCTGTCTGTCATAGCATCAAGTGTCGGCGAGGTATTGGCGTGTATGGATTCTTATTAAAATGGGCATTGCAATGTGACATTAGTGGATCACGCCCTACAGTAGAGCCTTCAACTAAGACCATGTCCATAAGAAGATCAGTTGTATGATAAGATCAGTTTAAATAGCCCAAATGTTCAAAAGGATACCACTGCGAACATCCTTAAAGAAGCCACTTTCATGATAAGACCATTTTCAAATTTCCAAAATACAGTAGTACCTCCAATTGAGACCATCTCTCTATTGAGATCACTTCTATGAAAATAGCACTTTTTTACGGTCCCAACCCTTCATAAAGCTACCAAGATTAACCTCTGTATATAGACCACCTCTCTATTGAGACCACCCAACACTTGTCCCAAACTTGTCCTAATAGAGAGGTTCCGCTGTACCCAGTCTTCGAGAAAAGACTATCGAGAACCCCCTTAAATAGGCCACTTTTAATGCTGTCACAAACCTGCAAGAGCAACCATTGCAAACCTCCATACAGAGACCACCTGTTTATTGGGACCTGGTGGCTTTCATAGGGAGGTTCCACTGACCAGCATCGCGCCCCAAGGATGTTCAGCAATTAACAACATTTCTTATGCTTAAAGCCGCATTAGGAATGGAAATAGCACATGAATATTCTGTCACAAGGGAATGTCAGTGTCCCATAGAATCACCATGGTATATGGATTTCTAATAGCATTTTGAATGGGAACAATGCCAATGCTGTACCATACCCCACAATAATGGAGGCCACGAGTGCATCGTGTCCGGGTCCTATTTAGTTAGGCACACACCACGGGTGTGAAGATTATTGACCTAAACACCGTAGATCATTCGAATTATGAATATGCTGTTAAGAAATATTGCATTTACACAACATAAATTGTTCCTGAGATCTCTCCCAGCTATTCCAGGGCATAAGTCAGAATGTATAGAAGGATTAGTTTCTCTTCTACCTGGATAACCCACATAATCATGTGCACTAAGAACTCCATTGCAAGGTAATTAAAAGAGCAAGGCGAACATAGGGGGGCTTACATGGATTACCTGTGTATTCATTGACCATGGCAAACTCTCTCATTGTTGCTATGTTTAAAGTATTCCAGGTACAATTTAGCCTAGATTTCTATGAAATAGAGTCCCTATCGCTGAGGGGGTCATATAGCAAAATGGTGATTTGTGATTTGCCTTAAATCTTGAAAGTGAATTGTGAATTGCCTGTATTTAAGTGTGTGAAATGTGATGGGATTGCAATTCCTGGGGATTGGTGAAAACAACGAAATGTATTGGTGACTGGTGATTTAGGAAAAAATAAGAGCTGGTGAATGGATTTTTATCAAGGCTATATACTCCCCTCATCACTGTGACTTTTGTGAACTATTTCTAGTGCCATCATAGAATAAAAAAGAAAAAAAAAACGAGGTGTGCTCTATCCAATTGCGAAATATCCCCATGAAATCGTCCCCTGAGGTTCTACCATACAGTCAAAAGCCCAGGTACTTCCATTTTGTATGAACAACCTGAGCCCAAGGTCATCATTCAATCATCACCATTGTACGTGTTTTCATTATGTTGGTGTTAAGCCGGCTATAAGCAGCTTCCATATTGTCTGTTCGCCATGCGTTCTACAATGCACGTTGCATCACGGCTATTGGTTTGACCTATATGATGCCGCTGGCAGCACTGCAATGATATCCACAACGTATAATAGTAGTAGAACTTCTTTTTTCCAGGGTATTTCTGTATTATATAACATACACCGTAGAACCTTTATTATAAGGTCACCCGCGGTACCGTCTCAATGAAGAGGCGCTTTCTGTAATACGGAAGTCTGTGCTGGTCTTTTGGGCTTGAAACTGTGAAGAAATGGTCCTATTTTAGATTTGGTCTTTTTTACAAAGGTTCATACTGGCTGGGAGCCTGAGAAAATGGTCTTATGTTTATTGTAGAGGTAGTCTAAATTGACAGGTGTTTTATCTTAGGGAACTTTACAATGTACAGTGAATGTATCTGTATTTTGCCACATAACATATAGATACATATAGTTTTTTTAAACAGGCCATTATAAGCCCCCCCCCCCCGCTATTTTGGGCATCACCAAAACACAAATGATGTAAACATTGGCGCCTAATGTCTCCTGGGTTTCATAAACAGTCATTTCTAATCTAACCCTCATGTACATTACATAAAAGTCAAGGTCATGTTGCTTAAGAGGTTCTATTTTCGTTCGGTGTAAAGCACAACCTCTTTATTGACCACACATGGGTTGAACTTCAAGGAGTCCCAATATGAATGTGGTATCAAGGACGTTTATGCCAGCTTCTTTCTGAAGTATTGCCACCACAAGCAATGGTCTTGATAATAGCGGTAGTATAGAGGTGGTATGATTGGAATGTATTCTGCATTTATGCCTGCTCAAGAAGTGTGCTGTAGATTCTGACAGTACGTATGCACTATAGATCTCAATCCAGAATGAGCCAGACCCTGTCAATTGGGTACGATTCACACTCCGAACAGGAATATTAAGACCGCCACTTCAAGTGTCTTCAACAGACGCATGGTCTGTTTATCGAGGGTTGTATTGGTCTGTTTATGAAGAAGTGAGACCGTGCAAAATGCTCTTACTATAGAGCTGGTCTCAATAGAGCGGTGGTCTTCTTATTACGGATGTACTATGTGGTCGCCTATGAAGGATCCGGGGTCCCATCAGTGGTCTTACTACAGAAGTGGTCTTAATAAAGAAATGGTCTTGGCATACAGCTCTACTGTAAATGCGTTCTAAAGGTGCATTGAGTTTGCTCCTCATAAAAATAAAGCCTTCAATAGTTCAGCCGATCCCTCGAGGCATCGCTTCACTTACAGTGAGTGTGTTGTGCAAAATTGATGATAGCCCGAGATTAATTGCAATTATAAACACTCAGTTTGCAGGATAGTGAAATTAGATAGAGAAACGGATGGTGGGGGGAAAGTAATTGCGGATAACAAACGGTTTACCCACAGACCCCGGATTAGGTCTAAATTGCATGGAGTTTTGGTGGAGGACGAGTAAAGCATCTTCGGATAACAATGATGCATGGCTTGTCACAGAGTTATTACTTTGCCACCTTGTTTTGAACATCAGCAGAATTGCTAGATCACTTAAGGGGCTTCCTTCATAAACTAGTTCGAATTGGATACATATATTGTTGAAATTAAAGTAGAAATTGAGTATTACTGAACATGTGTATTTTTTAGATCATTGAGCAAAGTGCTTTTTTCTTGTTTATAGAATAGTTTAAATTCTACAGTTACATTGCTTATATACAGTTCCAATATGACTATGGACTTGATATACTAATGTTTGTCTTCTCCATTGATTCGTTGATTGCATGAAATAGATTGGCATTTAAGCTATTTGGTTATGATTATAAAAAGTGCATAGATGCAAAAAAATGAAAGATTGAAATGAAGATTGTATGATGTTGGTTTGCAAGTTAGTTTGTGCTATATACACAGCTGCTATGTAACGACCAAGTGCAATGTGTAGAGTAGCTTGTTACTAGTTCTGTACTATTTGACATGACAAGTTAACTTTTCTCAGTAAATCAGCAAGCTATAGCTTGCTGTGTAAATAACAGGAATGGGAGTATCTTTATATCTTTATTTTGTGAAAACACCTTAAAAGTATTAAAATAGCCTTTCAGCGACATAGGTACATCTACAGTACATCCCTCACATTGGTAACATTTTCTTAAATGTAACATTTATTTTACGTGTTTTTCTTGTGTTTTGTAGGAGCAAAAACGACCGGCGCTGATTCAACCATAGAAGATCTGGATATGTGAATTCTAGTACACAACACACTGTGAAGGAGAAACATTGGATTACAAACACAGAGAATCAGAACACCACCGAGGATATGTAATCTCACTCACCATCTTATATAATCATGATGCAGTTGAAGGGAAATGAAACCAACAGCTAAATAGCAGGACATTCCCGATAAGCTATGTGAAATTAGCAAAACTCTGCTGCATTGTCGTGTGTTGCGTCAGCGAAAACAGAAGCCTGTCGAGAGCAGATAAAGACGCATACTAATCTGTAATCAAGGCTGATAAAGACGCATACTAATCTGTAATCCACGCTGCTAAAGATACATGCTAATCTGTAATCAGGGCGGGTGATAGCAGGGCGAGGCGACACTGGGACAGTGCCCGCCGGGATGTCGTGATTTGTCGCGGGATTACAGCCGAGGGGCTGCTTTATTACCGACCACCTGCTGACTGGATGAGTTGAGTAAGGTTGAGCAAATAACTGAGAACTCTTATTTGGGTGGTGCTGTGTCAACTTCAGCATTGTAGTGTGTGGCGCTTGCGAATATCATTACCGTTGATCTTTGCTTATTTGTACTTGACGAAGCAGTGCGAATCGCGCTCTAAGACAATGATGATGCAAATGAAATTGTATTTTGAGAGCAGCAGCAGGATGCGAAGTCAATGAGTAGATCTACCGCTTTTTAAAACATACTTCACCAAAACGTATTAGCTGACTTGGAGGCACAGAGAGCACGAGCCGCACAACAAAAAAAAAGCAAAAATGAATCTTTCCAACATCACCGTGCCTGTGGAGATCCACAACAACACTCCCATCACTCCAGGATGTCACCTCTACTCGTTCGTCGTCCAAACCATCCTCATCGGGCTGCTGTGCATCCTCGGTCTGGTGGGGAACATCGTCGCGTACATCGTCTTCTGGAAGGACAACATCAAAACATCGACGACCTTCCTCTTCCAGGCGCTCTCGCTGATCGACTCGATCCTGCTCATCGTGGTGTTCCCCATCTACGTGCTCCAGCCCATCCCCGCCTACCTCGGCGGCATGACCTTCGTTGCGGACTACATGACCGGCTACATCGCGGTCTTCATCCTCCCCGTGGCCTTCCTCATGCAGACAGCCACCATCTGGGTGACCGTGCTGGTCGGCTTCAATCGCTACATCGCGGTGTGCCAGCCGTACCAGGCGTCGCGCCTCTGCAACATCCAGATGGCGCGCAAGTACCTGCTCGCGGTGCTGCTCGTCTCGCTGCTGTACAACATACCGCGCTTCGCGCAGAGCAAGCTCCAATATCATTGGGACGCTGAGCGCAACACCACCATTGTTGCTCCCGATTACACAGCACTCGGGGGCAGTAAGGTAACAGTAACTTTTCACTTAACTAATGTAGACTGGCAATATATTTATATGATCAAGTCCAGCAACCCGAATTTTAGAAAGTGTGATGTAGTTGTTGGGGACCCCCCCCCCACACACACCACCACCACCAAACCACCAGTACGTGTTACCGCCTGGAAGAATGAATCAAAAGACAATATAGTAAGCTTACTTTAAGTTTTAAGATATTGACATTGACTTTTTTGTCTGACTGTGAGATTATGGCCATAAAATGTTATGTACTGTAGCTGCTATACTCCCATATTTCGTTGTGCAGGAAACTGGTGCTTACTGCCAGCAAGCAGTCACCGTTGAGACCTTTAAGTTTGGTTTCTAAGTCCATAAAATCTTTGCTTTTAAGTATTGGGCCAGTTGACATAACCCACCAACAAACATGCTGCCGTATTCTATGTAGTTCTTGATTCTCATGGATTATAGTTTCCATTTTCTAATTTCAACCGTCTAACAAAATTCTTTATTTTTCATATTTAGTTTTATATTGTTTTTAATTTACATGTAAATCATATAATCATAATTTAATAAAGAAATAACCCATCAACAAACATGCTGCCATATTCTATGTAAAAATATGATTCACAAAAAATGCTTAAACTAATTGATATATGCGCGCGCCAGCACCTCGGCACGTCGTCGTATGTACATTTTAGTGCCGCACGAACTGCTGGCATATGTCGATGTGTTGGCTACCTTATTCTTGGATACTTGTGATAAAGAAACTAAATCTAATCTTCTGTGATCTACTGCCAGGTGTACCAAGTGGTGTACAACAACATCTGCTACATGATCTTCCTGCTCTTTCTGCCGCTTCTTACGCTCACCGTGCTGAACGTAAAGCTCATCAACGCACTCAAGGAGCTAAAACGTGAGTACTCCACTTTACAGTACACTAAATACACTGAATGCAGTGTCCTAACCAACCTATAAGCAGTTATGTCATAACGTCCTCTTTCAGCGAAACGGACGAATTAATTCACTTTTCTGACCGGAAGTAATCCTGCTTGGAGGTTGCATCCTCACATAATATTATTATAGAAACTGGGTAGTGGAATCATTAATTAGTCTAAAACTTAATTTACAATACCATACTTGATGTCCAAATACACACACCATGCTTTTCCACCATGGATCAAAATCGCAAAAGTAAATAGTCACAAACTATTTTATTGATGATAATTGCAAAATGTAATAGCAACGAAATATTCTAGCTTTACAGTACATGTATATATAATCTGTTAACATTAGATAGAACAGTAAACATTTGATGACTGCACACGTCTTGTAGCTTTTCGACCGTCACCAAATTTACTGTGTGGCATGTGAAGTAAATGCGATTTGTAAAACATGTGCCATGCCTTCTTACTATAAAACCACAACTATTTCTGCTTTAACATTCAGAACTGTCTGATCCTAATTGAAAGTTATGCCTAAGAAACATTTAATATAAACTGCATGCATCACTAGTGCAGGAACTTACCGCCCTTCCTTTTTAGAGATTTAATACTGATATATTGATTACATGATAAAATTTGTATTGAAATAGAACACACACGTCATTGATAAAGGTTAGAAGTACATGTATGATTTTGTACTCCAGGGGTTAAGATGAGTATACTGGATGTCCTACTGACAAAAGAAACCATGCATACATTTTTGCAATGTGACGTATGTGAGAGCACGCCTAGTTATGTAATTATGAAATAACGACATGCGCATGTTGTTAACTGTTAGCATTCAAGATGCTAACGACTTTATTGCGTAATTATTTGTTGTTAACCCCCCCCAATCCACACGATGAATGGTCAGTATACTGACCAGTATTGACCAATGAAACTAAAGTAATTCGAAAATGGTTACATGAGAATGTACATTAGAAGTGAGTTCACAGGAGACCAACAGTAAAACCAATGTCCATAATAAGTAAAGTACAAACAGAACTTTTTATATTGATAAAAAATGTATTTTTTACAATTCTTGATCAAAGTTGATGAATGAATATCATTTATCAGTTGCATGCGCCGCTAGTGAAGCAAAACGTGCATACGTTCACTACAGAGACGTAATCAAAATCTTGCCATATTTATCATTATAAAGATTTCACCTCCGTCACACCATCTGTAGCCATTGCTCAGATGCAATCAGGGCACATCATGAAATGCTATCTCACGTCATGATAACGAATTGAAAAACCAATATGAAATACAAAACCATCCTCTAGACACGTGTGTGGTCTTCAATTACGAGTTGAAAGATGTATTGATTGTTTCAACGTGAATGAATTGTGCATTTCTGTTATAACCTGCTCTAATTTATGCAATTATATATTGTACTTGTCACTAGGCATAGGTAATGGTGAAGAACAGTGGGCATAGCACAAAAAATCTCAGTTTGACGCCTCTACATGTACTTATTTATAAGCCATCTATAATTTATAAAATATTGGTATTTTGTAATAGTTAATATGAATGGGCATTGCCTTTTTTGTTTCTATTTTTTTACATTTTGGAAAAGTAAGTGGACTTTGAATGTCCAGTATTAGTTGGGTATTTACATTGTGGTAAAATAGATACCAAGGTAAAAATGATTTTTTGCAGTATTTTCCCTGGTACATGTACATTAGTGATGATATCTAGTGTGTACAGAACTGATAACCGTCACTCATATCCAATCTCTACTCCACCCTCTCAGCATAACCATAGGTGCCCCCTCCCCCTAAAGTGTGTTGAATAGTACCCATGTCCGCAGAACCTCTTATCATACTTGATCAATTCATCAGCAGTGTAATCATCAGTGTAATATGTATGCGGTGATGCTACAAATACTATCACTCTGTATTTAAGTTACAGCCCTAGTCTTTTCTCGCTAAAACAACACAAAGTTTACGAGGAATCCAATATCACGCCTTTCTACTTTGGATCCCAGCACTAATAGAATAAGGCTACGACGGACTCATCTCATATAAATAACCGTAATTTGTAACATATTCAGAACAAAGGGATTTCATTCCATCCTAATAGTGCGACATGTGAACAGCTACAATTTGCAGGGAAACGCAAATATGCATCATCAGTAGCGATTACTCTATGTGAATAGGGGAATTAACACATATTATAAACAGGGGGGTTACATTAGCAAATTAAATTAAATTATACCCTTTATTGTTTCTATGTGTAACATTTAGTGGGGCAGTTTTGAGTAGATATTGTCGGAACTCGTTAGGTTGGGGCTTAACGCACCAAAACTTGCATCCAGTTAGCTTTATATGTACATTTTAAGATACGATACGGACTCCAATTGAATAAATCCAATATGGCCGCTCTTTTGCAAAATGGCCGCATAGACAATCTAACAATATAATCTTGTATTTTTAGAAATGCCTTTGTCTTAAGTTTTGCACACCCTCTTTAATTCTTGTCTGTAGATCTAAATGAACCAACATCCATAAAAAACGTCTGCAGAAACCTTCCAGGTGTACCTACAATTCGTCCTGACTATAATGGTTTAAATGCAAAACACTCTGAGGCAAAACATAACCGCGTCGCCACTGACGTTAGACCACATACAAGGCTAAGCTAATGCATGAACTGTTATCTCAAAGGCTGTTAGTTCCCCCAGGGCTCACTCGATACTGTAAACTGGACGGTTGGTACCAGCTGTGTGAAGAGAATGAAGGTCAAAACTCATGGTCACTCTCTGAGGTCACTCTCCCAATTACAAATTTCACAACCTTCCCTGTAACCTTAACGATGTTTATCAATAATACCATGAAGGGAGTGTGCAGTGTTTCAAATAGCATCTGACACGATACCGTAGGCTGTCTAGTCGATAATTGAGTACATTATACATTTTTGTAGATGCATTCATCAATCATCCAATTCACAACTCTGTCGTTTTGCATAGCACAGGTTGAATGTATGGCTCTTGTGAAGCATGTATCATATTTCATATGTTTTATTTTTTTAATTATTGAGCAGCTTGGCAGTCACACTTGATCATAAGTGGCAACTTGAGAGTCAGGGGTACATTATGTGTGTCAGGACAGTGAACTGCATGATATGGGGGACCTGTCTATATAGGTCTATGTTAAGTAGGTCAAGGATGGACCAAAATCGCAACATTAAATGGTCACAACATAATTTATAGAAGAAAATCGCAACACTTAATAGCCACAAAATATTCTCGTTTTACTGTAAGCTCATCTTATCACCTAAGCCTATGGGAAGGTATGAAGTAATTGCAACATGGAATGCTAGGTTCTTCATTTTACATTTTACTTTTTTTGCCTTGAGTAGGCTGATAATCAGGGTTTTCAGAACCAAAACGCTTAAATAGTATAGACATATTAGTTGTATTTGTGTGATTTTATAGCGTTGAAATAATGCAACCTAAATCAAAATGCGATCGTATGCTACGTTTCAGGCTACATGGAATTACTAATGTAATACGATTCACTTCATTAAGGATGATAGTATTATAATGTATTTACCATGTATGCTGTCCACCCCACGTGTTCAATTAATATACGCTTCGATTAAAAAGCCTAATTGCTAATTGATTTGAAAGACATCCTTTTCATTCTCAAATATTGAATATATTGTTTGGTATATCTCAATGGCTAAGGAATTTGACTGCGCGTTTTAATCACTGACTGCAGTCTGAGGTCTGATTCTAGATATTAATGGTATAATTTGTCAATATTAATGAAAAGCCTCTTCATCGACTACATCAGTCATTGATTAGTTTGTCTTTTTGAATTATTGAGCTCAAATTACATAGAGCATAAATTCTGAAGTTCTGACAGCCACCTACATCATACTTGAGTTCTTTATTCACCTATCCTTTATTCATACGTAGTCGTAACACAGCTTATTTTCACTGACTTGTGGGCTATAGCACAGGAAGCTAGCAAATTCACTAGCCTCCTTCAGCAATCAAGATGTACTCTTCACGTCACAAAACGTAACTCAATTGTTCATCTTGATGACATTGTGATGTTTAACCATCGATTTGCCCGATTGCTCTCATTTAGCAAAGTCTGCTTTTTATCAATCAATCAATCAAAATCTCGTCTCAGTGAATATTGAATACAATGCATAAGTCACCAACCTTAAACTAATATGTTCAAATCCACCCGGCGAATCTCCAAGCTGCTTTCTCGCTGTTGTCCCTACCTCAGGCAATGAGCCTATTCCAATGAGCTGTGAAATAGATAATCCCCTGAAGGCTGCCCATCAGTAGCCCATCAGCCTGGACGCTCGTGGACTCCTCTAATAAGTGGGGACTCTGTTACTTGTGCTCAAGGCAATTACCATATCTACGCATGTGTGAAGTGAAATTTATTGACTCATTGCCAAAGAGCACAGTTGCTTATTATAAGACTTTGCAGATTGGCAGCTAGTTTTTTTTCCAATATGGAAGTTGACGTGACTGCTATTTATGATTTCAAGCTGGTGTCAGAGATTCCAGGATATGAAGGTTGGGCCAATCGTTGCGTAGGCAAATCCGGGTAATTTAGCTATGCAGGGATCTATTGTTTGTTTATTATCAAATTCCCTGCCACACACTATCCAAGGGATGCCACATCTATGAAAGGACTAGACGTTCGTGTCACTTTCTTGTGTGAGTTTTTGCCATGAAATCTTGTGGTTGCGCCAACCCACCCCACCTTCCCGACATCTTTTTTTTCTAAAAAAAAGGTCGACCAGGGTGAAATGTCGTAATCTTTGATCATTGGCACAGGTCAATTTACGCGTGTAGTTCTACTCCCCACATCACACAACACATTCTGTGATGACTCTTTGTGAGTGTGAGACCAGATATTCGTCTGCAGCGTATTGTCTTATATATGAGATAGGAGCACGGAAGCTAGAACACGGCCAATTAAGATAGCTTATAACGAGAGACCACCTCTATAATGAGACAATTTCTCATGATTCCAAAATGAACCTTTCAAAAGAGGCCAACTCACTAGTGAAAGGTTACCGAATTAAACATTGCATTTGTTTTATTATTAACCCAGATTGATGTAAGTTTTAATTATAACCGGCCAGGAGTACAGTAAAACCTCTCTAATAAGACCACACGCTGTACTACTGTCAGCTGGTCCTACTTGAGAGGTGGTCTCCTAGAGGTTCTTTTTTATGAAAGTATGAAGCTCCAAGAAAGGGTTTTATGATAGAGATGAGGTGGTGCTAACGAGAAGTTATACTGTAATATGGAAAAAGACAGTAGAACCGCAACTTAATATCGCATTTTGATTAGCTGCAAGTGGTCTGATGCGGTTTCTGCATGAAGGTTTGTGATGGTCTTCTTCTAAAATGATCTTAATAATGTCATAAAGGTGGTCTAAATAGACAAGTGTACCTTACTGCCAGTTCCACCGTACCATATGACGCATTTTAAAACCACCGCTGCAACTTGTGTGCCATCGTGTAAGCAATGAAAACAGACTACTAAGTGCCTGCTGGGATTGAATACGTCACACTCATAACTCTGATGCAGTTTTGTTTTTCTTATGGGGGAACCACGTGCTTAAGTCTTCATCAATTATTCAGCCCACCACGGTGACAGAATTACCCTGTTTTCTAGCGTATGTTCACTTGGGATGTGACATCCTCGCCACTCATAGTCAGATCTCACCGCAAAACGTATCAAGTTTTGCTTGGATTAGATTTTCCGCTGTGAATGAGGTATGCTAATAATGGTGTTAAACGAGGATTGTGGATCCTTTGGCTTTGCACATATACTGAATGCGTTGGAGGTTTGCAGACAGTGGGGTTGGGGGAGGGGTCTAGTTCTAGTTTTGATTGGTTTCCGCAAAGTTCCATAAGAGGCAACACTTACCGTATTTATGGTAAGCTCAGGCCCGTAGGAAGCAAACTGTGATTGGTAAGGCTATTTGAAAAAAAGAACACACAAACAAAGTCATGATCAAACTGTATTTAAATTTGTTTGTACTATTGCTGATTTACTTGTCAAATTGATTAAAATATTTGTCGTTATGTACATGCACATTTACTGATCGAATATATATAGGCAATGGTATAATTCGGCCCCAATGTTCAAAACATTATTAATGTAAAATTACTCTCATAATTTTATCAGCAGTAGGTGGGCATCGATGACAGTTTCATACAATTAGGGCAATCTCTGAAAGTGATCAGTAGGTTTTGCTTTTAATGTGTTTACGGATATGTTACGTATTTAACAGCAAACTATGCGTGTTGTATGTATCATTTCAAACTTTGCAGGAAGGAGATGGGTACGACCGTTTAAAAGCTGTGGTCTGTATTTGTGGATTTTTATTTATTTACAAATGATTGGTCAGGCCATGATTGACTTATTGCATTATTTTCCCCACACAAATTATTGGTCAGGCAATGGTCGTACCGCCTCAGCTCCTGCTACATACCTCAAAACCCCAGCCACACAACTGTTCGCATTAAACATTATATTCTTGCTCAACTAACATTACCATTGTCACATTTCTCTCTTCACCACCAAAGCCAGGTCGTATTGCCACGAACATAAAGAAAAACTCTACGTACTCATGGTGTGTACCTAATACATTTTTACAAACATCACTGCCCCTGAAAACTCATGGACATATACAGTAGAAAATCCAACTAAAACCACCTCCATATGGAAACCACCTCTAAAATAAGACCACTTTTCACGGACCAAAACGTTCATAAAGCTTCCAAAATGAACCTCTGCAAAGAGACCACCTCTCTATTGAGACCACTTAACACTGGTCACAAAGGTTCTCCTAATAGAGAGGTTCCACTGTAATCGCCCACCCCACAAGCCAGTACTTAATTGGACATTCCAGCCCGCTCCGTGAAGTCCTAACAATTGCTGCCATTTACCACAATGCGCCGACTTTACCACGGTCCACGTGTCCGCTTTCACGTCGGCACGGCTCCCATTCACTCTCACCCATTGTCTGGTGACAATAAAACAGGCTGCTCCCCTTGAAGCTGCTCGTGATGTAGACCACTAGTGCACTGAAGACAAAGAGGGGGTCATATAGCAATAATGTGATTGTTGGTTTGTCCTAAATGTTGAGCGTGCATTGTGAACTGCCTGTATCCAAGTGTGTGAAATGTGATGAAACCTGTTATTGGTAAATGGTGATCTGCTCATTACAAAGGCAGTCATTGGTGATTTGCCCTAAATCTTGAGTGTGAATTGTGAATTGCCTGAATTTAAGTGTGTGAAATGTGATGAAAATGTTATGCAGCCTAGTTAATTACAATTCCTGGGGATTGGTGAAAGACAATGAAATGTATTGGTGACTTGTGATTTATAAACAAAACTGTTGGTGAACGGATTTTCATCAAGGCTATATGCCCCCCCCCCCCCTCAACAAGGGGTAGTGATGGCCGTGACTTTAGGGTTAGGGCTGTTTGTACGGTTCAACATTTCATTGAGGCACGCTGTGAAAAGAGACCACCTCTGTAATACGACCAATTACTGAAAGCCTCCAAAACCTTCAAAAAGGCTTAACTAATAGACTTAGATCACCTCTCAATTGAGGCCACATGAGGCCAGACACTGGAGGGTCCTAATAGGGATCTTCTACAGTAGACAAGTGAAAATACTAGTTGTTACGCTTATGACTGCCACTACTGTAAAACCTCGTTTTCATGCCGTTTCCATCTTCAATTATACATACAAGTGTACGATGCCGATGCTAGTATCTGAGTCTCCGATTACACCTTAGTTGGCTATTCTAGGCATTTTACAGTTATTCGGGATAAGAGGTTTATGTTGTAATGAACTCAGATCAAGCATCAGGCATACTGTAGCAATTGTCATGACTCCTCATTGTAAACCTATCCCCGTACACGCACACATGTCCAGCAGCTTTACAATGGCGCCACTCGGACCAGGTAAGCAGCATTCGAAGCCATTTACACTCAAGAATCGTGACAATTGCTACTGTATGACTGCTATATTGGGCATTTATTCATTTACATCGTGTTTATCGTGTTACAATGAAACGCCTCATGCGTCAAATATGTTACTCATCGTGCCAAATACAATTCTAACACACTTTCCAATGGACATTTAATACTAAAACAGCAAAAGCATGTCACTAAAATACAAATAGCAACTTAACTCCTTAAAAACTCATAAAGACGTGCAGACGTAAAAGACAAAAACAGACACAACTGAATGCATTAAAGCGGCGGGCAGACAATGCCATTATACTCACTTGGGTACGTTTTCTCTAATTATGTGCATAGCATCTCATTGGGTTATGGAAATGGCCACTCATATTATTAGGAGCCGGCGGGTGTATACATTGGCTGTCGCCCGTATGCAAAACAGGGGCCGCTTCACACAGCTTATTGTATTGTCTATGTGCGAGTAGGTGACAAATCGCCTAAGATGCTCGTGCATATGTAAAGAAACCAGTGAAAAGATGGGCCGTGGTTAATATCCACTGATAACATACACTTATAGTTTAAGACAGTATTCTATCAATGTTGGGCTTGTCAGGACTTATCACATCATACATGTGATGTGATGAGGGAGAAGAGAAGTTTCTTTCCCTGGTCATGACTGCAGTCGAACAAGCAGTTACAACCGCCTGTATACGAGACATTTCTTGTGGTTTCAAAAGACCATTAAAATTACACAGCGAACCTTCACAAAAATATCACAGCGTACTTGGGATATAATTTGAAGCCACTCTCAAGGTGTCCTCAGTAGAGAGGTTTACTATTCGTGTGATGTTAGGAGAAAAGAAAACCCCCATGCATATGTAAAAGAAAGCATTGAAGAGATGTGAGTGTTGTGAGTGATGAGTGATGAGTGATGTGAGTGTTGTTTAACATTTACTGATAACACATTCATTTATGCAATAATCTTCAAATAAGCACAATACGAGTGTGTGGGGGGTCACGTGCATAAAACGTGGGCTATATGGATGTGGCTTGAGACAATTGTGTAGTCAAAATAGTACTTTTAGCTATGTAACCTATATTTAACGAGTTATGGTCATGGACACTGTTTTATGTCATTGTGGCTACTGACATGTTTTTTTGTGTGTGATTTTTTTCAAAAACCAGTTGCAAAAGTTAGACCTCATCGGTCGGTTATAGTGACGGTAGGTGTTGGGCAAACTTACCTCTGACAGGTTGCACACTGCTGCGCGGTACCTACAAGTGTAATAGGTACAGGTCAGGCGAGTGAATGCTACTGTGAGTGATTAGCACGTGTGCGCTACAGCACCAAATATCAAATGAAGTCAGTGTTGTATGCCCCCAGGGGCTTGTGAATGGTAACACTTGAGTGCAAAAGACGCAAATGGTCTGGTGCGAATGAGTCGACTGAGCAGTACTCTTGGATAGTAGACTATAAACTCCAACATTTACATATTAAATGCATAGATTTTTTCTTATTCTGCAATCTTTATAAACGATCCAAATATTATAAAAAACAACAAAAAACACATTCTTCTAGAAACCAGTTTCAAGCCAACCGAAACTGGTATCTAGTAGAATAAAGTGTGTTTTTTAACATCTGGATTGTTTTGATAAAGATTGCATGGTGATAAGAACAAATATATACATTTACTATGAGACCACATGCAGTTTACCATTTAAACTCTATTTTAAGTTCCAACATTTACATGTTTTTGTGCTGTTTTCCGCAGGCAAGCGCATGGAGATGCAGTCCCTGCGGCAGCAGCAGGACAACAACGTCACCTTCGTCCTCATCATCGTCGTGCTCGTGTTCACCGTGTGCCAGGTGAGCGCAGGCGGGGCTGGAATGGACGGGGGGGTGAAGGGGGTATGGAGGTTCATGGTGGGGAGGATATATGTGTGTTGTGGAGGGGGGGGGGGCTCGCGGTGGGAACTTATGTGTGTGTGTGTGTGTATGGGGGTGGGGGTGGGGGGCTCATGCTGGAGAACAAATACGTGTTGTGGTGGGGCTCGCGATAGGGAAGTTATGTGTGTGTGTTGTGAAGGGGCTCGTGGTGGTGAAGAAATATAAGATGGTGGAGGCTGACGATGGGGAAGAAATAAATGAATGGTGGGGTCTCGCGGTGGTGAGGAAATATGTGTGTTTATGGGGGGCTCGCGGTGGGTTATATTTAGTTTAGTTTATTCATTTATTTCAGATATGTGACAGGTTACAATCCATATAAATAAATTTATATATATATATATACAGTATAAACAGGGTATTGAAAGGAATCCAATTAATGTACATGTGTCTGGTGGTAGTGTGTGCATACGGGTGGAGGGGCTCCTAACGAGGAAGTAATATGTTTGTGGTACATAGCTCTCGGTCCAATATGTTTATGTGTGTATGTGGTGTGTGAGGTAGAAGGTGGTCTCAATGGGGCAGAAATATGTGTGCCTGTGGCCACAGGTAAATTAGTGGCTCTGGCAAGAGCACACACTGATATGGTGCTCTGCACAACATCATAAAATAAACAAGATAACAAAAATCACACTGCTGCACTAAAAATTCCCATAAGAAGGAATTAACCTGAGCCAGTGCAGGTAGTTTGTATAAGCCAGCAACAATCATATACCAGGATCATGTCCACAACGGGGGCAGGTACCCAGCCTCTTCTCCTGCTCGTTATCGCCAGGTTTATAGAGACCACGGGTCAGTGGCCCGAAAGCTCAAAGCGATTAGCGCTTTGTCTTCTGGGTTTATGGTGCAGAGACAGTGCATTGTGGTCAGCGGGGTGGAACAAGAGCTTCTATTGTCCACGGGAGAGACATTTATGGTCGTATATATTGAGGCAGGTCCATGACTGCTGCAATTATACATCATTAAAGCTAGGAAAGGCACTGGCCATGAGCTAGTGTGGGAGGAACTACAATTGCGCTTACTCTTGCGAAAAGAAGGTCGCAATCCGAACTAACAACACAAATGCACAAGATGGCAAACTAGCTGCATGCATGACTAGCTTACTGCCAGAAAACAGATCGATACAAGATATGAAGTCCATCGTGAAGGCGCCATGTAGTCTAACATAACGGCCACTTGGATGATCTTAATAAACCGGATTTTACAGGTTTTACTTGTCTTGTAAAGTGTTCCACTCAAGCTATTTTGTGACATGGTCTCCACACATGTTTGCTGATTGGGTGCGTATGTCTAATGTATGCATCACAAGTGACTGCTCGCAATCTTAGAACAGGAAACCGAAACTGATCGACCACAACCAATTGGGCCCAGTTCTCTATCAAGGCAAGGACGCTATTAATGACTAAATGCCGGGGCATCCACAAGTGACTGTGCGGCACAAGTGTAGTGTACCATTTGATTAGCTCAAGCGAGAGCTATTTCCACCAGCCGGCCAGACTATGACTTAAGCGTCAATAAGCTGGGTTCAATTGGCATTTCTGTCCTAAAAGTAGAACTCAAAATGAGTTACAAGGTAACACTGCAATTGTATTACAGGCCTACCGTATATCATACCCCTGGGAATTATGAAAAATGAAACCATAATTATACATGATTGACGTGGGGAGGGGGTATTCTCACACAGTGCCACAGGGACACACTATTTAGTGCACCCTCAGTCCCCATATAGGGAGCTATCTGTGCATTAAGATAAGTCCCCATTTATTTTAGTGGGATCCATTTCCATTAACTGATTTGCAATTAAGCCTATGCTTAGCATATATCTGCATAATATACAGCCACAGGGGACAGCTGTAAGTAAGAGACTGCGCTATTTAAAGATCACATCTGGTGCATTGGGAATGAAGAGGAAATGTGTTTTAATTGCAAATTGATTGCAAATCTTTGCATTTAAGCAAAAGCTACTGCATCGATGCGCCTTGAAAAGAGTTTTAGAGGTTATTATGCCCGCTGATGCGGTTTCCTTTGCATTTAAACGGCTGTTCTGAAATTGGAAGTTTTGTGCAAAAATGTGTTGACATTAGTAGTGTATTGCAGAAACTTCGATGCTCAAAACTCATTATATCGACTTCATGAAACATATTTCTGCGGCCACTGAGTGTAACCTTTAAAGGGGCTACATTTTACCATGGCTCAATGGAGGTATGAAAATACTAGGGGGTAGATGAACTACTCATTTTGACTGCCAGAGACGTGTGCACTTAAATGGGGCTACCTAGAGTTGTTATTGTAACGTGTGGAGGGAGTGGTAAAATTGGGGGCTTGGTGACTTTTTCACACACCTAGGTCACATACAATGGTAGCCATCTAAGACTACCTCTATACATTGATATCACATAACACCATTTCTCCCAGTTAGTACCAACGGTCAAGCCTTCGCAAAGGATTTACGAAGACCACCACAAAGAGACCACGTCTGTATAAAGGTTGTCATGGAAATCACGTGTTCACCTTGAGCAGGCACTTTATTTCGATCTACATAAATATCTTGTAATGAGTAGTCACTCGCTACACCCATGCTACCTACCCTAACAGATCCATCCCACCCCCGCATACAAAAACTAACCTTCCTCAAAATTCATCAAACATTGGTCCAGCTTCAATGCATGCTATTTTAATGCTCACCTGGCTAACTATAACACCTATCCAATTATCAAACATGCCAATCCCAGCCAAATTGACAGCTCTCTACAGGAAGTGGTCTCCAGTCTGCCTCCATTCCACCATATTCGTCACGAGATTGTAGACAAACTGAGGAGGAAACTTACAGCGGTTTACTTCAGACTTTAGCGGCTCAAAATCAAAGCCGTGAGCGTTGATAAATCAGTGATGAACAGTTGATAACTACGGTAAAACCTTCAATTAATTCCACCTCTCTATTGAGACTACCTCTACAATAAGACCACTTTTCACGGCCCCAAACCCTCATAACGCTACCCTCTTCATAGAGACCACATCTCTATTGAGGCCACCTAACACCTGTCCCAAAGGTGTCCTTAACAGACAGGTTCTGTATACAATTTATTGATCTAACCCCTTCTAGTGCATGTTAGCTCAAAATCAATATTCAAAGCCCTGGTAGGTGATATGTCATTGATGGACAGTAGATAACTATTCAACTTATTGATCTAACCATTAGCCCCTTATGCACCCCACCACTTTGACATCATTATCTGCCTTACATCCAAAGATAGCATAGATAACTGTGTTTGATTGTAATGGCGGAAACAAAATGGCCGCCAAAACTAAACGAGACAAAAGCTGCGATGCCTCCATATCCAAATCTTACATATACATGTTTCTCCTCATCTATGCCAAATTTCATGCTTGTATTTTTTTTCACCTTGCAGCTGCCGGCGTTGCTGAACCAGATCCTGTGGAACCTGCTGTCCGACGCGCAGCGCGACTGCGGCGGCTTCCAGTACTACTTCTCGCGCATCAGCAACATGCTCGTCATCACCAACTCAGCCATCAACTTCCTCATTTACTTCCTCTTCAACACCAGGTTCAGACAGGTCAGTGTGTGACAGCGCGAGTAGTATGTCTGGGTCTATAGACCCCAGCCAGGTGCCATGCTATGATGGCACCCCGCCGCTTTGGTCTAAAGACTGACAACATTTTGGCGGGGAAAATTTGGGGCTCCATAGGATTTTCCTCTTCAACACAAGGTTCAGATAGGTCAGTTTTTTGCATCGCCTTTTGAATCAATGTACGCTTGTGCGTGTGGAAGAATGTATCATCAGTCAAAGACTTTTCTACTGCTGGATACAAATTTAACAGTGGTTGATGAAGTAAAATGCAACTTTAGAATAGTCAGGCGTGTATAAGACAACATTGCATGAACTAGACTATATGTATACACCTGCACATACACGTGTAAAAGGAGATGTAAATGTACCTGTTTAAAGTCTTCTTCCCCGCAACGACTTAACATTCACCCCAGGTCCATTGGCATCTTTGGCACACTAGTTATCGCTCTCAACTCCATGTGGATCACACAACACAGGCTTCAATTCTCACACACTCATAATTTCACTCGCTTCAATAGTATGTTATCAAAACTATGAAAGCTATAAGCAGACACCTAAAGATGCACCAATGATTGTGGATAATTGATATGCCCTTAAAATGTGTGCAAATCGTTCAGAAACAATCAATACAATATGATGGCAATCGAGTTATAACCATATTCCAAGCAAACACTAAAGTGGTTGTAATTCATATCAAACTGCTAATCGTAATACCACAAAACCATTCAAATAAATGATGGCATACTAGATCCAAGCCAGAGTAGCAATGTGTACATTGTATAATCTTATATTTTCAGGTGTTCCTTGAACAAATCTGGTGCTGGAAGTGTCAACCCGAGGACAAGGATCTCCGCAACGGCAAGAGCAAGAACGAGACCACCCAGACGCTCCTATAACCGACCCCAGGGGTGTAACTACAGTCTGACTTAAGTTTGAGGGACTCCTCTGAGGGGGCACAATCCTTGCAATAAGGATTGTTGCCAGAATATGTACAGGGCAGTGTGCACTCTGGTTTTGTGTGCGGAAAAGGAGAAGCAACCAACGGGTTTCATGGCTGTTGCACGTGCGAAAGCTGGCGGTTATGACAAGCATTCTATGAAAAAAGGATATTGGGTGAAATGGTGGCACATGCCTTCGGGTCTACCTATGATGTGAGGTATTTTAACGGTTATCCTCAATGATATATCAGTGTTGGCGGTATCAGTAAGAACCCCTGTAAAACTAGTGACCATTGGCATTACGATGGTTTCAGAATTCACGTTTAGCAGTGTTCGGTGGAATTCTCAGCCATAACTTTGGGGTTTAGAATTCACTTCTTATGGAATTATGCTTTAATGGGCTTCTACTAGAACTGGATGGCGTCGGAGGTCATTCTTTGTATGACGGCAACTGCTGGTGAAATTATTTACGCACTGTATGTCAATTTGAAGGTGAAACGTGACGTACTATAGGCCAGGACATCAGTGATTGTTCATCAGATCCATCAGTTGACGTCGATTGATAAAAAATGGATAAACCTATTCGTTCTGCACGTTATTAGGTTAAGCTGTCAAACTTTTAGCAATTACTTTGTGTCAAAGTCACTTAAAGAAGAAACAGCTTGATGAAAACTGTGACGCGAAAACAGTGCTATGTGCAACACAGCAGATGAACATTATACGAGGGTGGACAATGGATAGATGAATGAACACCATGGAAATGGTGATATACACTACCTAAAACTGTACTACTGCATATAACGATCCTGCAAGCAAACGGTCCACATAGCGTCCGATGTACGCCCTCAGTGTATTAGGTGACCAGTATAGTTTTAGTTTGGGATATTTAGCATTGCCCTGGATGCATGACAATCATAAAGCTATCTTGTAAAGGACAGTGGGTTTACTTTGGGGTGATGTTGATCAATTGCGGCCCCAATGAAGAAGGAAGCATCTCACATAGCCGCTTTATGCCATATCTTACACTTATCATAACTGTATGTGCTTGTCATATAGAAAGTTAAGTTTACTTATTAGTTGTCTGCATCTGCTACATTAGCGTCTAGTATGCAGATGCCGCCCCATATATATACTGGATCTGAATGTTGTCTGCAATGAATGGAAGCTGATTGTACTGAAAAGTATAAACTTACATCACATTTCATATTGAAAATGTCTAAATATTACCACATTGATATGCATATGCTAATAACCAATGACATACGTGTATGTGCAATATTGAAGTCAGATAAGTTTTGAATAAGTATAATGTATACGTGTGTGTATTTACTATATAAACATAATGCACCCTCCATACGTTATGTTGAGAGTATGTCTCTAAGGTATCTAGCTTGGAATACAATCAGGAGCCAATGCAGTAACGTCATATGTTTTGCTACGGCTTAGGAATGAAAATATATTACAGTGAAGGCTTTATCACAGCACATCTGCATTGCTAATCCAGCCTTTCGGTTTATGCTTCACCAAGATTGCGTAATTTTCTCATATATTGCAGGTATTAACGTGGCAATGTGATACTAAATGGTAAATGAGGAAGGTATATATGTGGAGTCTTTGTTTAAACATTTTGTTTTAGATAATTGAATTCAGTTTTCATTTTAGACTTTATGTTATGTACAACATTTATTTGGTTTAATATATGTGATAGTCCTCTTGCTAGAAATCTGCAATTGTTAGCAACATCTTTCACTTAAAGTTTTAAAGAGAGGCAAATCATGCGTCGTTATTATAGTTTACCAACAAAGTTCAACATAAAAGTTGACGACTAAGTGTTCCGGTGATTGTTAAGGAGGTTATCCTTATTAATGCCTTTGTTCTAAATTCGTATATGCTACATATATAGACCAATTGATCATCGACATATATAAAAGATTCTTTCAGCAACTGTATCAAACCTATCACATAGTGGCTACATGATATAATCCTTTAGTCTCGGAGAAGTCATCATCTATGTCAATTTGTACATCCAATTTCACTGATTGCATTACATATAAGTATTGATCATACGCGTAGCTTACCATAATTTCGTATGACAAACTCCACAATAGCTATAACATGTAAACCATATGTACATATAGTAAATCTCTGCTCTATTATTGGGAATTAGGATGATATGATCCGGTGCCAGGGAGGTTACCTGACCGGCGGTCACTCCGCGTGTATAGCTGTGTGAATGTTTCATGTCCGTGTGGTCATCTCCCTCGATGTATCGCCCCACTACAGCACTTGCCACTTGAATATGATATAAATAATTTTCTATTGACCACTTTATGTTCAGACACGGCTCTGCTGCTGTTTTTACGTTTGTGCAACAGTCCCGACAACCACCAGTCACAGCCGTATTTTTGGTATGGGGTTGGCTCCTTATTTGGCGATTCGCAGAGAACTCTGTTGTTGGATGGGGATGGCTTTTGGTGTTTGTGTTTTTCATCAAGTGGTGATTGTTTCAGTCCCTCGCCCCACCCCAGCATCACTATGTCCATCACCTAGTATGCTTTGACGTAAGGCATCCAATTCTGGCAGCCTCAACGTTTGTGAACGCTTGATATGGTTCGTCACTTATTGGTACTTTGGTGTTTGGTTTTGTCTTTCATTCATTAATCTTAAGAGTCAGAAACCATTGCCTTCATAACAGTCATATAGATTTTTAAACATATCTATACTAAGAATCAATGATGGGGACTGGCATATTTGGGGAGGACAACTGCTGGAAATGTCATAGTTGCAACAAACCTCCCATGGATTAAACAAGAATAATGTCTGTTTGCATGTTATGAGTATATTCATCTTCATTATCACTGTCTGCACTTTCTCAACAGTAAAAACCATATAAGTAGCAATTATTAAACTCGCATTTACACTGGATGCATTTTCTGCACTGTCTGGAACACAAATAATAAAAAGCATGTTTTGAATAATAGAATGTTTGCGGAAATAGTGCATGTACATGTAGATGCATCGTCGGTTTCCATGGGTTGATCACTCACGCTGCCTTTACAAGACCGTGTTCATACTCATGTCCATATACTGCGTATGTAGACGTGGGATATGATGATGATGTAGATGCATAATTTCACATGTATGCAATCAGTGCATACTAATTGATTAGGAATTAAATTTCTAATGTATTTGGGGACAATAGTCTTGTTACTAGTGTAAGATAAATTACAAGAATATATCTGACTTTAGGTCCATAGAAATTGCAAGGATTTACATATCAACTCTTAACGCAAAGTTACATTGAATGCATTGCTTTAGAAAAAAAAGTTGATTTTCCATTTCATATTTAATGTATACCATTACTTACTGGGGTCAGGGTGTAAAGGCCCTATTCTGGCGACAGTGGCATACTCTGATAATGCTGTTTAGAATATGTATATGAATTGTTTAAGTTGTACTCTTGTGATATTGTATATAACATACTCTTTTTTTGAAACCACCTATCATGGGTTCACTGTACTATAGGATTCGTATTGTGACACGTGATATCAATATTGTGAATTCTAATGATTGGCAATCACTGAAATCTCAGTTTTGTTTTTTTATGTATATGTACATGGAAGAAAACACACGTCGATTGCCACTCCTGCGTAAAAGTGTGTTCCATGTCTGTCTGTGTGTCACTATATGCAGCACTGAGGATATACGCTGGTCCACATAATTGCATAGACCCGACTTGTTATTTTGTGTGTACCGTTGATGAACTTGATCTTGCTTTGTTACGATGGATTATGATTTATTGTACTTTGTTCTATTCGGATGGGCAATGGACATATTCCTGGAACAATACACAGCGGGAACTGAGAGTGAAACTCCACATTTATTAATGTAGATAATGCCACTGTTTGCTGGGGAACCAACATATTTCATTTGATTATGTTCATAGAGGTACATTGTACAGTGGAAGCCGTCAAACATAGATGCGTTAAGATGAGGCGTTGTGAGGCATACATTTAGACAGATTCCACCAAACAAAATGTAATGTACTTTATCACAATGACACCGTGTTTGTTTTCTTTGGCAGCTAATGTATTTATTGGGTCATTTACACAAATGAGACATCATGTGTTTATTTATTATTTAGGAACATGGAACCTGCAGATCAAACACTATTTTTTGTTTTACCTATAACAGTTAATGCATCTGAATCTGCATATTGGCATGTCTATATACAGATGTTTTTTCTTTATTGTTTGAATATCATTGGCATCATTAGCCATATTATTAGTAACTGTGTTTTGCATATGACGTTGTAGCATGATATAATGCAACCATATAAATTGCGAGACAATCAGTGAGTGAGGGCCACAGACCAGTAAGTAATAATCATGTTTACTTTCATTGTGTATCCATTGTGTACATAATTTTGGTATTCAATCTGTAACAAATCACAATTCTTATGATACAAAGGTTGTCGTAAGACCAGCCAATGTGAGAGCTGTGCTTATACAGCACATTTATCACACGTCCCCCTACAGAAGATATCTAGTCATGCCGCCACTGGTTTGATAGAAAACAGAACAAATCTTTGATTCAGGGTCTTTGCTTGATCTTAATGTATACATTTTGTGATTGTGCGTGTATATATTCATTTGCTCTCGCTATAATCGTATATATACGTGTGTTATAAAGTCAAACAATATATACTGCTTGAAACTTCTCAGCATTGTCTTGTTTTTCTTTACACCGCTGTATATAATTGCATCACTATCCATATAATACATTCCACACTGAAATTGAAATAGTTTAACTCTCTCTGCTCAGTCAGGACAATGCGATCTCATTAAGTTGCCTTGCTATTCATAGCCCACAAATGTACCCAACCCCTAAAAATAATCAATTACCTATGGTTTGAAAAAATAGATATGTGCACATAAACATCAATATTGCCTTTTTTAAATGGCAAAGCTGCATAAGGACCACACCAAGCCAAAGTTCTTGACATATACAGTAGAACCTCCCATTCAGACCACCTCTACAAGAGACCACCTCTATGATAAGAACATTCTCCATGTTCACCGTGTTTATATAAAGACAACCGGTTGGTATTAATAAAGAGGTTATACTGTAAATAAAAGTGAAACCTGCATAATCGCTCAACGCGGCCAAACCAGAGTTTCACTCGCTGTGCTCAAGTAACCGTACATTGTGAAACAGTTCTTGCTTGTCAATCTCCAAAGCAGCTGATTTCATTGAGCAGTGGAGACGAGCGGAACGAGTGTTCCTCTCAATCATCACAACAGATCTATGCGGGTTTTTTTTGCCCAGTCCCATAACTAGTTTGATTTGCTTCTGTCTCAATCATTGTCGGCACTGTCAGCTGATTTGCTTCAATTGATCTACAATGATGATAGTTTACTTGAACTTGGTCTTGGCTTGCTTCTTTCAGTGATTGTCATATTAAGATAGGATCAAATATCAATATCGGGAGGGGGGGTAGTGAAATGAATGGGGAGATTTGTAAGAATTGAATTGAGTGACTCAGCAAACCATCTGAGCAACTGTAAATTGGGTAACCACAACACAGAACATAGTCATGTATGCACTATTTTGCTACACAGAAGACAACGTTGCCTTAGAGACATTGGGCAATAACCACATAGAAGCAACTTCAAACTAAGCGAAACATTCCCAAACCCTTTGAACAACACAAAAAGGGAGTAACCGCGACCTCCAGATCACCGGCCCCCTCCACATAGTCTAATGTGCCTTATATATGGTTTTTCACTACTCTAACATCTCACATTGTGTTTATTTTATGGTGATGTGTCGTTTTCTGATTTCAAAAATGTAAAACTCATAAACTAAACGAATTAAAGTTGGCATTTATATGGGTTTTCACCACTCATAAACCTCAATTTGGCTTATTTGGAATCATTGGACAGTTTGTGGATAACAAATTCCAATTTACCGCTCAAATTTACAATTTCACTCCAATTTTTCATATTTTACCACTCCAATGTGAAAGCTCTAATGCAATTTACCATGCAGCCTGGTGCTGGTTATTTGATCCATCCTCGTATAGAGAACAAAACAAATTAGTCAGCGTCTGCGCCGACGAAACCACGCAGAGTGGTCATGAGAGAAACCGACCTACTTTACCGGATAATGTGAATACAGAAACACAGAAAAGGAGGGCTGTGAGTTCATTACGCTCGTGGAATGTGCATAGAATTGCAGCAACTAAAGAGTGGGATGGGGTATAGGTAATGTTAGTGCATTTCAGGTCATGGAAAAAGTGGCAAACCATGGCATTTCAAATATTACAGCGCTTTAAACCCTCGGGCGTTGACTTGCAGTGTGTTGCAGTAACAGGTTTCAAGACACTCAAGAATCAGTATAAAAGTTCTTGGAGCTGCTCGAACCATAATTATCATGTTATCATGTATACCATACCAAGTATAAATGACTCAAGAATTACTCAAATGACTATTTACTCGAACCTCATAGTCTACCAATATACCAATCACTCCCTGAAGCTTGCTAGTCTTGTAAACAAAAATCCCCAATATCCCAGACACACTTATCTAGAACACGTCTGCCTGCCCCATTTTTGCCCCGCCTTTCAAATGCCCATCCAGCAGCCATGTGTACATGTCACATAATGAATGACGCATGCGCCCTGATGTCTATATAATTGCGATGCTGATGAGACAAACAGTGATAATGACGGATGATACACAGTTGTGTGTCTACCTCCGCCGCCGCCGCCCGTGCCTTATTAGCACCTGTCTTTTTGTCTTCGCCTTGAGGCTGTGGGTGGTGGCATTGTCCTGGTGTCGCTTTAGGCTCTGTTTGAAATTAGCTGGGAAGAAAACAAAAGTATGAAGTATGTAATTGCTTCCATGCTGCTAGGTTTGCTTAATTTGAAATGTAAGCTTCAGTGCATGTGGTGGGCGGGTCTTTACTTTTAGGAGGCTGGATGCATTGGCCTGACGTCGCTGTAGGGCCTTTTTTAGAATGAAATGGTCAGAAAAAAAACATATAAATCATTTGCTTTAGGTTCTTTTCAAATTAAATAGGAAGAAAAGTGTATACATTTTAAAAATTCTTCTGATAAGTTCGTTTCAGCTGAAGTGAAAGCTTTAGCGTGGTTTGCATGTGGTGTGTATTATGATGTAAGACCTATGATTCAGATCAATATTACAAATCCCACCAATCTCACCAATCCATCAACGGTTAGCTACTAAGGCATACATGTATATCCCGTTGCTGAGTACTTACCTAACTATAATGGACAGTAGACCCATGGTATCACCAGCCATGATATCTTCCCGTTGTTGGGATAAACACAAACAATCGTATGCATTGTAACTGTGGCATTGATAAAAACTCTTGGGTGACAAACACCCACTCATCCTCATCTTAGATTCATGTCATCCCAACGGATGGACACTCAGCAAAGACTACGCCAGTCATCCCAACTACACCCACTCAAGTCCCTCAACCAAACCGCCACATCCATATCCCTCCTTCCACCCAGTGAAGATGATGTTTGTCAGCCAAACAGTCAACCAATCATCTAACATGACTATCAAGCATGCAGACACCAACTCAATAAAGATGGCTCTCAGCCTACTAGACAGTCACTCAATGGCATCACTGCCGAGAGAGAGAGAGAGACCACAAACACCGAGAGACCACTTGGTGTCTAACTGAGGCGTGCTGAAGAGTGGAAATAAGGACATTGCCGTTGGCTGCAGATGAGCCCTTATTGTCATTAAATGCCTATTTGATGTGTCCCCGCAGCAGTTCCTAAATTGATGGCTTCAAGGTAGAGACACCCACTTCGGGTAACAGATTATCTGCGCCGTGGCCTAATGGAATAGTGGATGATCATTATGGGCTTCATCGCGGGAGATGTGTAAATTGTGGCAGCTTGGGTGTGATGGACTGCCTTTTGTAGTGCAAGGGTCATGCATAACTGCGGTATTGGAGTGTGAAGATGTAGATGTGGGTGGGTGGGGGTGAAAAGACAGAGCTGCTCATTGAGGCGAGTTATAATGACAATGATGATTGTTTGTTCTTGTGTTCATGTAGAATCGATGGCGCAAGCTATGTAATAAAATTGGGGGTTACTTCTCTCATCCATACAGGTGGATTGATTAACCAATATTTAGTTAGTAGTTGGAACACCAATCGAGGGAAACTTACATTCATAGTGTGCATCCCACTTTCCTAACCTCATCAGCCATCTAGAAATCTAAAAGACCTCAAATTTGAGAGCAAACCCTGGAGTGAACATGAAAATATACACGGCAAACGCTGTATTTCCATTCTTAATAATGTCTCAATCAACCAGACCAACACAACGTCTTTCGTATGACTCGGGAAATAAGTGAGCAGGGAACGTCTGGGTTGACCGAGACTATTGTAATTGAAATAATAAGCTGCACTGTTTTCTAGTGATGGCACCAGAAAGTCTTACATATGAAACCACGTACTTGAAAATAGACATTGCTCATTTAATATCCAGGTTACATTACAAGGCCTTTATCTCCCTCCCGGACCCCTCTGGACTTAAAGTAGTCCAGGCAAGAGGGGACGTCTGTAAATAATTCATCTCCAGGGCTCACTCAATGTATTAGCAGGAAATAATTCACGTGGGTTTGTTGGTAACAAATTTGTGGGGGATGCATATTTGTGGACGGACGAGTGATTAAAAGGCAGTTACTCAAATGCATTTCAATCAAGTCTTGTCTATTTGGGCCTACGTTTATGTTTAAATAAGTACAACGAATAGTTTTTTATGCATTTATGATACATCACATTATCTGGTATCATAAAAATCTAGAAACCATATTGAATCAGATATTTTATTTTCTTCTATCCATTTAATCATGTGGCATTTCAAGTTTGTTATGAATAATATGATTTTACAGCATGCATCGTTTTCTATTTGGTATAATTGACAATGTGATTGTACACTATAATTCACGTTATAAAACAATCCATACTTTATGTCCAAATACGGGGGTAAAACTTTTTCTACGTCGAACTGAACCGATAGCAGTCATTGGCTGAAATTTGGTGACATCTGCAATTTTGTATATGTAATGTAAGTTTTATAGTATTTTAGGTTTGAACCATGTCAAATTAATGAGTACATTATTACATAGTTATTTGAGCTTTTATATAATCATGTTAAACTTATACATTTCGAATATATAACAATTGATAAACCTGGTAATACAGAATGAACATAATACAACAAATACAAGAAATTATCTATATTCATATACATATCATCAACAACTTAATACAATTGTTATTAAAACAAGTTTATACAGATTGTGAACATTAAAATTAATTTGATTACCATAACCTCCAAACAATCAAACATGTAGAATAGTCAACGGTTCATTGATGATAAATTGTAATAAGTACACGAAAGACACTGGCAACTAAAAAGTATGTCTATTAACATCATATTCATTTACAAGATCATTGTGCTTCAATAAAACGTGAAGAAATTGAATGCATACTATAAACACACTGTATGATATAACCATTTATGCACATAGTAAGCGACACCACATCACATGAATAAATAACTAAAAGGTGATTACAATCATACAAACAAAAAAGCATACAATCAGATAATATCTCCCTCGTTTGTTATGTAAATCATTGTCTGAGAAATCTATACGAATACGATCTTTTTCAAAAAATTTTACAAATCCGAACTTTTCTATTTCCGTTTTGTACTTGCAGTATGACTTGTGTATGTTGGCCACTTTTTGTGGAACATCACGGAAATCTGTGGTTATTTTGTTGAAATTATCAATGACAGATTTCGATGTTTTAAGTAGCTGAACTTTCTTCAGAATGTGTACTAATTCTGTTCTCTCAGAGGTGTGTATGTTAATTAAACTTGCTTTCGTTTGTATAACCTGATCGCATGCATCATTAACCGCCATATCTATGAATCCTGGGTTAACTAAGCTCTGATGGATTAGTGTCCGTAGTAAACTTAATCGGTGTTCTATGATGGGGAAACGAAGGTGAATATGGCTACGTATGAACTCCATTCCGATCGCCAAATGAAGTATTATGATCAAAATGTGTCAGCAAGGGAATACGTAACAATTCAAAGATGTCATAGCTAGATGGTGGCTCGTTATCAGGAAAATACTTCCATGTTGACTGATCGTCCGTGATTACATATTTACAACGTACCAAACTCATGGCACATAATTGATCACCGAAATTCGTGTAGTGAAATTATATGAGGTAACAATATACGGCATTTGGATACCAAACAGTTGCTAAAGAGATTGAATAATAGATAGTCTTGATATATATCTAGTGGTATACACATTGAACCTCCCTTCATCTTTAATCTATTTACTGCATTATTTATGGCATTTAAATGATCCTTGATATCATCAAGTTCTGGTAACATTTCCACTAGTACACGTATGTGCCTAGCACACCTGCCACGTAGTTCCTCTACATCAATACAAATATCTTCTAGATCATATTCCATTAAACTTCTAATGTCATACTTGTTGATGGTATGTTCCTTATTATGAAGGAGTAAACAAGCATTACAAAGAAATGTATGACACGTGATACAAACATACACGCACACATTGCCCATGTGACTTTCACACCCTGTCACATGACCCACATAAAGTATATCATGTTTACGTAAATAGTCGTTAGAATCATGCTTATCCTCTGCACATGTTCTGCAGAAATAGCAGTTACAATCTACACAATAACATGTCACTTCACTTTCACAAGTTTTACAACTCCTGATCACATCAGAATGGTCGGTAATGCATCCGACATCCTTCTTCTTTACATGATCAGTATTACATTCCTTATTCTTTTTCCAAATGTGCGTATTGCAGGCAATGCTGTGTTTGCTAACTACTGGTGTATTGCAAGCCACATCCTTCTTATTCTGGTCATACTTTCCACAATGATCGTCGTAATTCCCTTCATTGCTTTTCAACACATCAATGAGATTTTGTATGTAAAAATTGCTTTTCAACTTTTCCAAATCCTCTTCTTTCTTGATTTTAGTTTCTTTCCTGCACTTTGGACAAGTAAAACGTCTTTCTAAGAAAGAAGAGGCCCAGTGCCGTTTTACACACTGGAAACAATAGGAATGACCACAATTCAAAAACTTTGGGTCACTCATGGTATCCAGGCAAATGGAGCATTCCACCAGATCTCCAATCTGCTGAGTCAGCCTTCTTAGTTGAAGTCCTAGTGGAACATAAGAAAAGAGAAAGATGTCTTTAATTAAATGTGTAAATTGTCTCAATGTGAAAAGCGTCAGTGGCAAATCATATGTACTGAGGGATTTTCGTGAAAACAAAGTATTATGAAAGATTAGGTTAATATCCAAAGAATTAACCTCTGAATACAAATCACTTTCAATAAATATATTGTATATTTGGTTCGGTTCTTGGTTTGTACTTAATACTCCAGTATATAAATTGCAAGTATATTTCGAAATACAGCATCTAGTTGTCAGTGTTCAAATCACCTGAACAGATTTTATGGTTTTAAGAATGAAGTTGCCAAATTGACATTGTTTATTTGTCCCCATGGTAACCACAAATTAGGTATATAGTGGTTAAATATTTTACCTTAGTAATATGAATTGTATCTTAAGTTAATAAAAATAAAAATAAAATCTTTATATAATTCATTAATTGTTATAAGATATTCTATTCTATAGAAGAATAACATGAAATTTATGAAGTTTTGTGATAATTTATGCAAATTGATTTCAAGTCAATGTGATTAATTTGCTTAATTATATCTTCACCATGAAGCACAATTAGGAATTATTTGTAGGTGTATCTATAGTATGGCCATTTTACATCAGATTTAAATTTAGATGCATGGAAATTATGACGGCCATACTAAAATTCAAGATGGCCGCCAAAATAATTGTCAGCTGACGTATTTTCTGCTTTTAAATCATAAAGCATATCAAAATTGACAATCTCTGAAACCTTGGTGCTTTTGCACAAAAGTGAACGATTTTTTTACATAGGAGCCCCTACTACAACTTGTAAATATGTATCAAACATCCCCATGCACCTTGGTCCCATGTTGAATTTTCCTGTCCAAACAAGTAACATTTGGACCACCAATTGCGATCAGGTAGGCTATCTACCTGGATAGGATAGCTCAAGTGGTAGAGTAGTAAATCCCATTATTGTAGGTTGGAGTCATCCATGTGCCATTGGTTTCAACAAACACTCAAAGAAAATTGGCAACAGACATCCTGATGACATATTGGATACATACAGCATGTAACTCCACTAGTATATACTGATTGGTAAGATTACAATTAACATGACCACTATAACCTCCAATCAATCAAATATACAACTAGAGCAAAAGTGTTCAAAGAACACGGCGTCGCTAGAACAACGTTGACTCATGGGGGTTAAGAACTTTATGAATTTGAGGAGAAAACGCTATGTAGTGCTGGGTTGAAAATTGGATGATGTTTTGCTTACTGGCTGTTGAATAAAGATTTTTCTTGCTGGCTTAATATTAGTAAAACTGTAATAACTGGTCTTCTAGAAAGCACAATTTAATTGGCAGAGTGCTCAAAATCAAACCACTTGGGTGTCGCCTCATACCTTATAGTTGTGTAAAATTGGAATGTAATCAGTCCAAAGGTAAAAGGTCTAGCTTGTGCATAGATACATAGATACATACATGCATAGATACATACATAAATACATACATACATAACAAAGTGATCACAATGCTTTCGCTTCAGCTGCTGAAGCGACGCAAAATTAGTCTATGGTTCATTGATGACAAATTGTAATGTGTACACGAGAGAAACCGGCAACAAAACACATGTTTATAAATGTTTGTACGACTATTAATATCACATACATTCACAACATACTTGTCTCCATTAACAACATGTGGAAAGTACTCGCATATTATATATGCATGTATGATATACACATATAGACACATACTAAGCGACACCCCATCACATGCATAGATAACTAAAGGATTAATTGCAATCACACATACAGTAATGCATAGAATGAAAATTCCGTGTCTGTTATCTAAATTATTAGCTCCTTCACGATCTGTGCCCGTGTCTGACATATCTAAATTAATATGATCTTTTTTCATAAACAATTCAAATCCCAATCTTTCGATTTCCATTTTTTGCTTGCAGTATAAGTCACGTATGTTGGCCAATTTGTTTTTAACATCATTGAAACAATCTGTTGTTATGTTGTTGAAATTATCAATAGCAGATTTCGACTTTTTAAGCAGCTGAACTTTCTTCAGAAAATGTACTAATTCAGATCTGTCGAAGGTGTGTACGTGGCTTAAACTTGCTTTCAGTTGTTTAACCTGGTGACATGCATCATTAACTATCATATTTATGAATCCTGGATCGACCAAGCTCTGATTAATTAAGTTATATTGTAAAGATACGCGGTCTGCTATTGTGGGAAGGTGAGTGACTGCATGTCGTTGTATGAACTTAAGTCGTGTTTCAAACGAAGTATACTTTGGACAATGTGTCAGTGTGGGAGAATGTAACAATTCCCAGATATCATAGCTAGAGGGTGGTTCCTTATCAGGAAAATATAGGAACTTGTCGTTAGTGATTGAATATCTACAACGTACCAAACTCATGGCACATACATCATCACCAAATTTGTGTAGTGACAGTATATGAGGTAACATTATACGGAATTTGGCTAGCAAATAGTTGCACACTAGATTGAATAGTAGATAATTCTTATAAAAGTTAAGAAATTTTGACATTTTGAACTTTTCCACCTTTTCCATCATTAATTTTAGTGCTGCTGAATATTTGAATGTGTTTATATGATCCTTGATATCATAAAGTTCGGGTAACATTTCCACTGCTAGTAGCTGTGTGTGGCTTGCACACCTGTTACGTAGTTCCTCTACATCAACACAAATTTCTTCTAGATCATATTCCATTAAACTTCTTATGTCATACTTTTCTACAGTATGCTCTCTATCATGAAGGAGTAAACAAGCATTACAAAGATATGTATTGCACGTGAAGCAAAAATACAAACACACAATGCCAATGTGACGTTCACACCCTGTCACATGGCCAACATAAAGCATATCATGTTTACGTAAATGGTCATTAGAATCATGCTTATCATCTGCACATGTTCTACAGAAAGACCAGTTACAATCTACACAATAACATGTCGCTTCACTTTCACAAGTTTTACAACTCCTGTTCACATCAGAATGATCGGTAATGCATCCGACATCCTTCTTCTTTACATGATCAGTATTACATTCCTTATTCTTTTTCAAAATATGCGTATTGCAGGCAATGCTGTGTTTGCTAACTACTGGTGTATTGCAAGCCACATCCTTCTTATTCTGGTCATACCTTCCACTATGATCGTCGTCATTCCCTTCATTGCTTTTCAACACATCAATGATATTTTGTATATAAAAATTGCTTTTCAACTTTTCCAAATCCTCTTCTTTCTTGATTTTAGTTTCTTTCCTGCACTTTGGACAAACAAATCGTTTTTCCAACAGAGACGCGGCCCAGTGACGTTTTATACACTGAAAACAATAAGAATGACCGCAATTCAAAAACTTCGGGTCACTCATGGTATCCAGGCAAATGGAGCATTCCACCATATCTCCCATCTGCTGTGTCAGCTTTCTTAGTTGAAGTCCTAGTGGAACATAAGAAAAAAAAGATGTCTTTGATTAAATGCGTTAAATGTCCCAGTGTAAATCATGTGCATTTAATGAATTCACGTTACAACAAAGAATTATCAACGATTAGGATTCTATCCAAAGAATTATCATCTGAACACAAACCATTCTCAAGAAATATATTGCATATTTGGGTCTCACTTGCCAATATATAAATCACAAGTATATTTCGGAATCCAGCATCTAGTTGTCTTTGTTCAAACCACCATAACAGCTTTTATAGTTTTGAGAATGAATTTGCCAAATATTGACATTGTTTATTTGTCTCCATGGTTACCACAAATTAGGTATATAACGGTTGACTATTTTACCTAAGTAATATGAAATGTGTCGAAAGTTTGTAGAATATTTCTTATAATTCATTACTTGTTATAAAATATTCTAATGTATAGAAGAATACCATGTATGATATTATTGAAGTTTTATGATAAATTATGCACATTGACTTTATGCTTATGTGATTAATTTGCATAATTATATCTTTACTGAGAAGTTCTAGAATGTTGCAATAAAATGATGTGTTAACTGTCAATAAATTTAAATTTGGCCGTATAAAAATTATGGCGGCCATTCTGAATTTCAATATGGCCACCAAAATAATGGTCGGCGGACGTATGTTCTGCTTTTGAATCAAAAAGTATATATCAAAATTGAAAATCGCTGATACTTTAGCGCTTTTGTACAAATGTGCTTGATTTTTCCTCTAACCGCCCCTGCTACAACTTGTGAATATGTATTAAGCATCCATGTGCACCAGGTTCTCATTTTGAAGGTTACTGTTCAAACAAGTAACATTTGGACCACGAAATATGTTCAGGTAAGCATTACTCTAGGTTGAGTCGTGCATGCGCCATTGGTTTCAATAATAACTTTCAAAGAAAATTGGCAACAGACGTCCTGATGACGTATTGTAACTCCACTAAACATTACTGTTCAAATTAGCTTAGGGTATAATAGACAGCCCAAAGTAGATAGTGCCATAAACAAGCCAATTCTGCCAGTTATATACAGTTACAATATAAAATAAATCAATGACAAGAACATGGATCAGATATACGTATAGATCTCGTTTTCCCAATAGATTAAGACGTAACCCAATTGTTAGCTACATCTTACTTCGAATTCCACAAGTAACCGTTTGAATCCAATGTACTCCATTCTATTTTCTCAATTCTTGTTTACACAAGATGTTTACATATTTAACATGCATTTGTTTAACTTTTAAACACAACATTACAAAAATAATGGCTATTGCAAACACATCGCTTAATAATACATTTTTATTTCACTGTTTTCCCCAACAAGACTAAACTGGATAAGCCAGTCGAAATTATCACAACGCTTTATTGTTACAACGCCCCTGATATGCACACGCTTCTTCACTAGAAACATACATGCTTATACAATATGTGTTAATTTACACTATACATACCGCTATCCATGATAATAGAATCTATAACGCCACGTTTGCTATTGGGGTTTGCTATTTTGATCTGATACTCCCTCGTGACAAGCCGTGTATGCATCAAACACTTCACACAAGTTTGTTTAGCAAATACATTTTACACCAAACCAACCGTTTAAACATAGTTTTATAGTGCTGGACAAACATTTTGTGTATACACGTAGATGTTTGAAGTACACTACTACAGTGGCAAAGTAAACTAAAATGCACAACGCTATTTGATATATACCATAAGGTTCTGAAGGAGACGTTAATGCCTGTTACTGTGTGATACTTAAATTGTATCCAATGTCCCACTTCACAGTGACTGTTGAAGCAATGCGTTATGTTGCTAAGGCACATTTTGTGCAAAGTGTGTCCATGGAAATGAACTAATTACATTCTATTTCTGACTGTTCGTGACCTCAACAAGCATATAATATACAATTTGTCCTTCCAACTCAACCCCAGGAGACACATGTAGATAGAGCACCAAGTATCTGCACTTGTTCTAGAGGGGGTAATGTGTGTAATCTATTCAACCAATAGTCAACACGGATAAAACTGAATGCTTTGGATAGGAAAAGATTAGCTACCCCGTGTATTCTATAGCATTTGCATAAATGATTACGTTTGTTACTTTAAATGCTCGATCATCCGTGTTTTATTGCAGTGATAAAGATCAAGATTAACAGTTAGTACAAGTTGGTTTGTCTACAGCACAACCACTCTAACAGGATCACCTAAGGACGTTAGGGGTCTCAATATACAGTTAGTCTTTTTATGGTTGCTCATGGTGGTCTTCATAGGCTTGGATGGGTCTGCAACAATGGTCCAATTATAGAGGCGGTCTCAATGCTCAGCGGTTAGGTAGTCTTTATTGCATTTTAAATAATTCTGCATCCATCATCTAACATCCCACATCAGGCAGAAAGTACAGTTTCTCTAGTTAAAATACCACTTCAATATTGACCACTCAGTGTATGTAATGAACAGACACAAATACGTCCCTCCCAGCCTGCACCACCTATACTTCCAGGGCTGTCCCCGGGGAATCACAGACCCTATACCGTCATCAATGATGCAGCACTTGGCATTATGATTGTGATCACAAAGACCCTGGCTAAATGTAAAAACGCCGTAGACAACCATACAGCCATCTCCAATGTGCCAGATAATCACAATTAGGTAATGGCATAAACAGAGCAATTACAGGAGAGAGTCCAGGGAGGCAGTACGGACCGATTATTCGGCAATCACATGGCAATGTCCAGATGCTTTAGTGGTTTGCACTGCGCCCAGATTTGTTCTGTTGATATCAATATTTGAAAAGTGATACATTAGAATTTCAATTAGGAATTTGTATTAATTTAATATAAGTAGCCGATCCTTGTTGCCATACATAATTAAATGTAAGAGATAAATAAGTGTGTGCCTCAAATCGTTTTAATAGAATGACAAGCATTGTAATCCATACCATTCACACATACAATAAAACTGCACATTTGCGGTTTATCACACACTCCACCAAATCACATTATTTTAGAACTCTGTATTTTTCACAGTTTTTGAACCTACAATTAAGATCACCTCTATTAAGTGACCACCTGTATAATCAAAGTGTAAAAATATACCATGCGCACCTCCGTATAGACAAAACATCACAGACGTCATTCAAATATAAGATGCTCCACAGTATAAGTCATATGTTTGTTGACGGTGTACCAATATTCACCAATGCCAAGTGATGAATAACATTTGTAGAATGTCATAAGATGGGCATGAGCTAATCTTACGCTCAGGATTCGTGATATGTCCCCAGGCATGATTATTGGCCAGCAAACCAAGAATAATCACGTCGGTCATGCAATGACCAAGCAGTGTAAGCCAAAGCTGTGCTGTTAACACGTAAACCCCGTCAACACCACTACGATTACATGCGACGGATGATTGAATCATAGTCGTAACAAAGCGTTGAGTCTGGCACAGTCGTAGCGGTGTGAATGGGGCTCTATGTTAAAAAATACAATTACCTCCTTCCACGACGCTGATGCTGATACAAGTACAAAATAAACTCTTTATTTATAAACTGTGTGTGAATAGCAAAATGATCGACATAGTCAAAATTTATGATAAACTTTTGATATATGTTTATAAAGTGGTTGAGCTGAAGTAACCACCAGATTACAGAAAATTCTAGATAACTAATACAAAAGATATTATAGAAGTCTATAATATATTTGCATGTTTCATGGCATGTATAGTCTTTGCTTATACTGCGATAGCTATGTTCTACTGAATCAGAAACCGCACCCACTAGTCTACACTTCCTAGCCTATCACAATGCTAGAGGCTGTCACATTGCACTTTGCTCTTCTTTGTACTTGATAAATGGTTTACATGAGCGTTTTTGTAATAATAGAGGAAACAACTATTAGATATAGGTCTTTTGAAAGACTACCCACTTGCATCAGAAACCTTCTATGCAACATCCACTTCCGAACGGACGCTGCTACCATAATCTCCTGCAGCAGCCATTGCAAGCACAGTGACCTAGACAGATCCAGGGCATTGCCATTTCAAAATGTCCGCCACGTCACGTCACGTGGAAACGAGATAAGCCAATGAGATGTAAAGACAACAACACGTGACTTGACTGCAATGGGAAACAGCCGACAATACACGATCTTTTGTTGTTTGCTTTCCGTGTATGATATCAAGCAGTATCGCGTGACTTTTATCTCGTACTTTACATATACTCACTTGCATATTTGCAAGCTTCTTGTATTTCCTTGATATCGGCAGTTAGAAAAGCATGTTTCTGATTTTCATGATATTCTAGTCACTAATAATGTTTTTATTGTTACAACTCGAGTCAACCTGTCAAGATTAGATTTCACTTGTACATGTAGCACTTTAAGTTAACTCAATCTACTTTACTGCTAGTATCTACCATTTTATTGGACTCCAAAGTCTGAAAAAGTAATATCTAAACAATTCCCATTCTTATTCATACGTCCATTGTTAATGCATACATTACACAGCCACCTAAAGGTAAAAGTTCCCGCCACCACCATCCTAAAATTAATTGTGAGGTCTAGCCAGCTGACAAGTGAGGGAATATAGCCCGCTCAGAGCAATTACATTCCAGGTTTGTGTGGGTGCCGTGGTGGTTTCGCTTGTTACGCCCTGCCAGCGCCATTACAGACTGGGGGTCTCCCTCGCCCTGGAGATGGGTTTATCATAGAGCAAAGGGTTAATTGGGTCACACTTCTAAAACTACTCTTTGCTGCGGTGGCAGTTTCGTTTTTTGTACACTGTTGGTATGCTTTGTAATCACGTCTAGATGACCTCCAGCGATCTGCGAATGCATGTGTGAATTTGATAAGGCATTTGCAATGTTTGCATTTGTGGTTGGTTGGTTGGTCAGCTGGTTGGTTTGGTTGTTTGGTTTGTTTGTCTGTTTGTTGGATGGTTGGTTGTTTTGTTGTCTGGTTGTCTGGTTGGTTGGTTGTTCCGCCAAACTATACAGGAGAACCCCCAGTTAACATCTTCTAATTGAAGAGAACTCCCATTTAGTGAGGTCATTGTTCGCAGGCTCCAAATCTTAATAAGGAGACATGCATGTTACTCGATTAAGAGACACCATTTCTAATCAAAACATATGAGGCCAGCCCCGTAGCTGGTCTTAATAGTGAAATAAATGGGTAAACTGATAAACACACAAGAACCACCAATCACCAGTGACACATATCCAGTTGAAATACATTGGATACGTTTCTAATCACCAATGGCTGTACAATAATCACCACTGTGGTGACATTGCAAGAGCCGTACAGCTGTTATTACGGGCTCAAACCACATAAACAACTTGAGATGCAATGACCATCAGACAATCCAAACTTAAACGCCATTATTTGTGCAAATGGGTTGAATGTAAATGGCAGCATTGAATTGGGTCTGTCTTTATAGTAATCTAGTGGCGGACAAAGCAATCATATGGCCACAAATCTGGGATTGAATCGCCGTATAATAGGTATGTACCAGTGGCGGACCAAGGTTACAATTACTGCTCACATAATCTAACAGGAGAACTGAGTGCAAAGTTGCGCTTTTTTGGGTATAATTGGTTTGGGCGTTGTTGCAATACAAGTGTAAATGCCGTACGGTGGTCATCACTGGTCACTTATAAGCTGCATAATGTCTACACTGACGTATAGAACCTCGCTATTAAGACCGAGAGGGGACTGATGTCAAGTGGTCTTGCTATGTATGATCATGACTGTCTATTTATGAAGGTTTGTTACATCGAGCAATAGCCCAATTATAGAGGTGGTCTCCGTGCTGAAGGGGTCTTAATTTGAGGTGGTTGTATTGTAGATCTACTGGTCACTTGCTGCCTGCATAATGTATAAGGTGGAACAACTGCAGACATGTGCGGGAATGTGTTTAAGGAGGTACAATTGGTATGGAAACAGTTACAATGCAATGGTAAATGTAATACACCCTCCACATAGGGAACCCTAACCTTTATAACAAGAGGTTTGGTGACCTCCAAATCATTTCATTGTATCATAATGAGACAATTCATAAGTGGTGTTGAAATAAAGTTTCTACTTCACAATAATTGCCCCATCTATGCAAGGTGTTTCTCATTGTTAATAAATGTGCAGAAAATCTAGCTATTGACCCTTTTCTGTGGCTGATGACTCCTAACAAATGACCAATCTGACTCGAACATGCTCTTTGTGAGGATTTCTCAATGTTATGGCCCCATTCTGCAGCCTAACGACTCCCCAGTCTCGGCGTATTAACAACCCAAATGATGTTACAACTCCGGGAATCTATGTGCTATCAGGATGGCTTTCATTGTTGATGCGTCGAGTAGTTGCATTCATTTTAGTAGTCTAACTTTATATGGTACACAGCAAAATCACAATAGCAAGGAGTTATTGCAGGGTAGGACCTCCAATTAAGACCACCTCTATAAACGCGCCACCTCTGTAATAAGACCATCTTAGTTGGCCGCCACCTTCATAAATTGACCATCAGGGCAGTTTTTATGATAAAGCTGTTACTTTGAACGTGTATATCACAATAGGCCTACTGCACTTGTTCCAAGAACCCCATGCATACATATGAATGGACCCCAAACAACTGGCGCGGTGTGTAGGAACATAGGAATTACCCCCGGCGGTGTTATTAGTGACTGACAAACCCACAATTTGGGCCTCTCCAAACGGGAAGCTCGACCATATCGCAGGCTGTGACAAGCGGCCATTCACTGCTGTGGTAATCGCCTGTGTGGTTGACAGTGGCTAGTTACGGCATCGTCCCAGCTGTACACTCAAACGTGCCACCTCTGTGTGAAACATGCCCGTCTTCATCGACATCAGGACATGGGCGTGTGTGTTTCCGTAGATTCCACATGCAATGGAACCCCAAAATATTTGTATCATCAATTATGCATTAAACAAACATAATTTGGGCCTCTCATGGGAAACTCGACCATATAATACATTAAATTCACTGCTGTGTAATCAACTGTGTCGTTGACAGCGATTGTTTTCATCGGCTGATTTAAAACGTGCTTGGTGTGTGAAACATGTTTGCCTGGCAGTAAACATCCATGGGCATCGTGTGTTTCCGTAGATTTAATCATGAATGGTTCAATATTTGTATCATCATATGCAAACATAATATTTATCGTTTGTATGTTTAATAATAAAAAAAAGAACTATATAATAAAATCATTTTAAGGTCGATATTTCAAAGAAACCCCACACCTAGTCCCAACTGCACGCATGATGGGTATATAAAATTCATAAAACATAAACTAGGTCGAAAGTGCTCAGAGAGCACAGCGTCGCTAGAATGTCGCTGACTTATTACGGGGTATTGAGGTGTTTGCTAAAAATGTTATGGAAATCTTGATTGAAAGAACACAATTGCAATGTATGTCATCAGCCAAAAAATAATCCGTGTGCCACTGTCTAATAATATTGGCTCCCTCATGCTTCATATTGATCTTGCTGCAAAAACAATGGCAAAATGATAGTGATATGTGTTTGAACAAAATCGGTTCATTGGTTAACGCTTTACCTCGTCCCGAGACAGAATCACTGGACACCATACTGGCAACAACAAAAACACAAAAGAGAAGCTCATAGCCATGTGGAATGTAAGACACTCGTGCACTTGCTTGCTTACTTATTTACTTACTTATTTCCTTACTTACTTACTCACTTTCTTACTTACTTACTTGTTTGGCTGCTTGCTTACTTACTTACATTCGTACTTACTTACTTGTATTCTGAAAGGACCAATAAGCTTCACAGCTGAGTGTCTGCACATCAGCATTGTCTTCTTATGCTATTTAGAACACCATTCGCTGCATTATTTTATGTGTATGATTTTATAGTTCTAATCTTACAATAACCATAGACCCTACATTGCACATTCACATTTACTGCGGGAGGATCACGTCAAAAGTAACGCTACGCAACTTCACTGGATCTTATTACTAATAAGTGACATTGCAGAGGTAGTTTGCGTGATGTCTTCTTCAGCGTTCTGTACTAAAACAAAATTCTACTCTCCAAGAAGTCCCACAGAGAGACACTTTGCTAATCCCAGCTGAGACCTAAATGATGGAGTGAAATACGGGGCCGGTTCTTTGCCGCGCAAAGCTCCGTACCTCAAGATTCCCAGCGCAGAAATTAAGGTGTAATGAAAATAGATCCTATGTGGGGTGGAAATTGCACCTACATTCTCCACCTACTGGCACAGAATATTGATCAGAGTGAGAGTCTGTGAAAAATATGTTTTCAGTGAGATTTTTGTGCTTTATGGTTCCCTGCTGTCTAATGATCTTGAAGTGGGTATTGATCTTGGGTGCTCGATGGATTGTGAATGGTTGGTTTTGAATGCTGATGGAGACGGAAATCTCGGGATGAACAAACATTGGAGTGGGCGGTTACCGATTAAGACCACCTGTGTAAAGAGGCCACCTCTCTAAATGTAACAAGACCATTTCTCACGGGGCTAAGCCTTGGAATGACTATCGCGAACGTACCTCTTTATTGAGATTTGAGATGACTTGAGGAAGGTCGCTGGTGGTCTTCATAGAGAGGTTTCCCAATAGTAAGGCAAACCATTACTTCAAGTTCAACAACACAATCAAATTTTCCAGCCTGCCCGCCATCTTCAACAACATCCTTCTGACCGTTGAAGACGATGTCACACCACTACCATCTTGTCACGAATAGGCAGATTGTCGCCAGACTGAAGAAAAGCAGTTGATAGCTCCCAAGTATGCTTCAAAAAGTAGCTCCACAGTAGGACATGTGAGTTGTGCTGTAGGCCATGACTTGAACAGATGAATATTCCGCGTATAGTTGTATATCTCGACGTCATATGGAGAGAAGTAAAATACTCAGTACAGCTAATATTCTAATAGACAACTGCTAAATGCTCCGCATAATGCGGCGGACTAAAAAATGAAACTCATCTCAAGATAATAGAAAATTGCAGATATCAGAGATTCGATATAACTGAAAATTCGAGAAAAACTTTCACGTTACAGTAGAACCTCTATTGGGGATCAGTGTTAGGTGGTTTCAATAGAGAGGTGGTCTCCATACAGAGATTCATTTTGATAGCTTTATGAGGTTTGGCACCATGGAAAGTGGTCTTATAACACAGGTGGTCTCTTTAGAGAGGTGATCTTAATTGGAGGTTCTACTGTAGTGCCGATTAGGTAAAGCAGCTCTGATGTACAGTAGAACCTCAAATCGAGACCACCTTTGTATTGATATCACCTTCATAATAATACCACTTTTCACTGAACCACGCCTTCCAAAAGCTATCAAAATTAATCTGCACAGAGACCACCTCTCTATTGAGACCACCTAGCACTGGTTCAAAAAGGGGGTCCTGATAGAGAGGTTCCACTGTACTGTATTTACTGCCGATTAGCGCCACGCCTCCCTCAAGGTCACGTGACTGTGTCACGTGACAGCCGCCATTGTCACATGACACGCATAAGACAGCGCGTGCTAATGTCCTCCTCACTGGCGGCGGCGTCACCATGGGCCCCTGCACTGGGTGAAAGTGTGATGCAAAACTATATGAAGGTTTGCAAGGCTGTTTAGTTAGAACTTCTGTTTTTAGACCTTTGTTTGCAGTACAGTTGAAGCTTTGTGAAGCTTTGTGCACATTGTTGAGGAAGCATAAGTATACGCACGGTACGCACTTGCATACCTTTTGGGGGAAAAAACACTATCATTTTTGTTACCTACTTTTTCTGGTAATAGGCAAATTTCTCTTTTTTATAAAGTCTGACTTCCCCCCTGCTCAACAGAGACGTTTACGTCGTGTGATGCACTTTTATATTGAAAGGTAAAAGTGGGAAGTGTGCGCACAAGACAGTAGTCTTTCAAGAAGGGAAACGTGGCACTGTGACGCATCTGTTTGCCGTATTTTCCAGTGAAAACTGTGTACACATAAGACTGGTGTCCTGCAAAAAGAAGTTCGCTTCATACGATGCATAGCGTCTCCATACATGTGAGACAGATGACTTTCCATGGGAATGAGTCACCGCGACACGGCTACAGTCTAGACTTCTTATTATGTTCAAGTAAAGATGACACTAATGGAGTGAGTGTACATCAGATCCGGTGCGGACGTGTTGATATGGTTTCTTACAATGGCCGACATCATCTTCATCATCGTACATGGGGGAAAATGTCACGTTGACTCGACTGTGCTCTTCACTGTTTTACGAGCAAATTCGCGCATCTGGTATGGGTGTGAAGGATTGTTCCTGCGAGAAACGTAATGGTCTTAAAATGTGTAGTCTAGACGGTTGCTTATAGTTCGGGCTGAAATGCCACGTTGCACCAAGTTTTTTTTTGCTGGATGGGTTCACAAGTGCCTATTCATATGGAGTCTGTATACTCATATAGGATTCTCCCCCTTCCTCAGACTAATAATGCTTCAACTTTTTCCCAGACACAATTGAAAGTAATATGTTAAATTGTGTATGAGATACATCTGAGTGCATTGATATTAAAATAATTGTGGTCCCATAATTGCCAACCCTTGCTTTAATTAATCCCGGGTCATTTGGATGTGCTCTATGAGGCTGGCAATATAGCCTCTTGCAGACAAACCCCAATGTGAACATCGCAATATGGCGCCTTTGATGTGAGAGACATCAATACGTTGTGAATTCATTCATAGCATCCTACAGTTCAGCCTCTCTATTAGGACCACCCGGGGCATGGCATCAAATCGTCTTCGTGTAAAGGTGGCCTTCTTACGAAAGTTTACAGTAGTCTCTTTTTGAAAACTTTGACAACCATGCCTGGTCAAATGATAAGGGCAGTCGCATTTTAGAGATGATCATGATATGAGGTTCGTCTGTATCAATACGTTGGGGATTCAGTGATTGCATCCCATGAAACATTGCCCAAAAAGTGTGAATGGAAATGAGTATTTGTTCTCATAGACAGAAAGCGGCGTCAAAAGCGGCCATTGAGAGTGCTGATTACGCTTTGCTTCATGCTCTTGATTTCTATGAACTAATTGTCCAAACCCGTGTCAGACAGTCACAACTATTGACGC
>CM032665.1:30219222-30224820 GCA_019095985.1 Streblospio benedicti | reverse complement strand
TATAACTACATGCCACACAGTACTGTAAATGGTTAACATGGTGTCTCCGTTTTATCAAAGAGCCCTGACAGAGACAAATGACAGTGTCTGGTGAATTATGTATATCGTCTGCCAGCCATAAATCATCCTTTTTTAATTGTCTATGCAGCGCACAAACATGTGTTTAAAATTAATCAAAAGATGTGATAGGTAGTTTGGTAACGTTTGTGTACATGTAATTACAACAAATATATATGTACAGTAGACCGTCCAGGAGCAAGCCAATGTTAGTCTGCAATTCCCAGCTGCGCGGGACGTGTTGCGCAGTAGAATTAATCAATACCAAATGTGTCCATTGACTACTTCTGGCCGCTCCGCATCATTGTAGACTAACACTACTAAATATTTTAAGGTCATTTTCAAGGATCAGTTCTCGTACGTCATTTATGGAAAATGCTATCCTAATAGGTATTTGAGTGAGGATTATGAATCTGTAATCGGGTTTTAGTTAGCATGGAAATTGACGAAGATATAGACAAAATATAGGTCTTCATAAAAAATGCAGACGACCTGAGTAGGTTGTGAATGATACATACGCGTGAACGTTGCTATTATGAAGAATGCATGCCTCAAATAGCATTCAGTGTGTGAGTATGAAAACCCCAATGAAGAATAGTGACAGATTAAAAAAAAGTTCTAAATGGATCCTACTTGTCTCCAAATTCCAAGATGGCCCAAAACTGACGCATTTGTGAACAATCACCCATCTATGTGTTATCAAATAATCGCATGCGCCCCAAAATCAGCCAAACGTGAGTTTAGTTGCATTTAAAACATAAGAGTAGCCTATTTTGGTCAGATTACATATTTACGTTACTATACTTTTCAAACCAAGAAGCAAAATTACTTAAATTTAGAGAGGGGAATAAACTCATAACTCATAGGCAGATTCGGAGGTGGGGGCGCCCCCTCCCCTTTTCCTTAAGTGCGCCCCCTCCCCTTTTCCTTAAGTGCGCCCCCCCCTTTTTTCCCAAAAACCTGGATCTGCCTATGTAACTATGGTTATAACCAGTGAGAGTGGAGTGGATGGACAGATAACATGGATCACCTGTGAACAAGGTGTTAGTGGGCCAGCGATGGGGGTGAAGTTCGACTGGGAGGATGTACAGTTTAGAGTTGGGGTTCTGCATTCATTTGGCACATGGATAGCCACAATCGGTGATCACATTGCTGGATGTGAGCTGCTTCTCATGAGCATCCAGTCCGACATCATAGCAGAGGGAGCTGCAGACAAAGTATTCAAAGTAGGAGAGAATTCACGTGTGTACATATCAAGTTTTGTTGTACACCAGCTCCTTGAGTTCTTATAAATAAATTACAAAGACCTGTACATATATATCCTACCCCAGATCAACTAGAAAGAGTGCACGTACAAGCCGTGATGTGATACACAGGATTTCAGAAATGTGTATGCAGCATATGGAGAAATGAAGTTGGAGGGCAAGAACTTTCAATCACTGAGGACATACATGAAGATGGTGGATATCCTGTTAGGCTGTATGAGAGCTAACCGGACGCACGATTGGGCTCTCCATGTCAACATTTTAACTCAGACGCTCAGACCGTGTGTGTGTGTGTGTGTGTGTGTGTGTGTGTGTGTGTGTGTGTGTGTGTGTGTGTGTGTGTGTGTGTGTGTGTGTGTGTGTGTGTGTGTGTGTGTGTGTGTGTGTGTGTGTGTTGGGGAGGGGGGGACTCCATCAGTTACTATAGTGACCGATGGAGTGTGAGTAAAACATACTTATAGATCCTGCAGTTAACACCAGCAGTTGGCACTATTATATATCAATTAATAGCATATGATTGAACATCTGCAAAATTCTAAACTTACACACTAGTCCAACAAAACAAATCTATCACAAACACACTCATTCATTATAATAAAGATAGCTATATAGCCCTCACTTGTTGATCCAAACTCTCACATCTCAACCGGATACTATTTATGCTCTTCGTGGTCTAAAACAATGCACGTGTTAGAGCTGTCTCCTTCACTTACTCATGCATACAAAACACAGCGGGAATGTATGAATGGGGGACAGAATGCAGTATGACAGGAGCGGAAGTGGGGGCCGGCGGTGCGGAAAGCGGGATCTCCATAATTGACAGATAAGGCTACTAATTAATACATGACACGGGTGACACTTTCCGACACACTTCCTTCTCTTTGTCGTCTGGTCTGTCTGATGGTATTTACCTTTGTGCACTGAAATTACGATTGACATGTCATGTTCACTGGCAGATCCAGGTTTTTGGAAAGAGGAGGCACTTAAGGGATTTCATGGGATTTTGTACGCGCGATCGATGGCGGACTTTTAAAAGAAAACTATGAAAAGCAGGTATTTTGGTGGGGAAAGGGCGGGGGGGGGGGCGACTGGTTCTGCCAACGATGTTGAATTTTTACTTTAATTATGACACCTTGACACCTACTATCCACCATCTGCCAGGTTCAGTCGGCGGTGCTGTAGTAAAGGCAGAACCGCGTGGCTCGAGGTTCGAGGTTAGCGGCGGTTGAGTGACGATCTCAGTCTGGAGTTGTCAGAGTTTTGAGCCACCTCAAACGGGTGACTATATATACATTCATGTCACTTTGTGATTTGATGTAGTCTATGTGTGTGCCATAGACAGATCCAGGGCAGGGTGCAGGGGTGGGGGGTACTTGTCCGCCATCGACAAAAAAATTGAATCTTTTAAGTGCCCCCCCCCCCCCCTGTTTCACAAATCTGTCATTGTGTGCTGCTTAATACACGTGTCAACAGACACAAAAGTGATGAGGCATTTTGTGTGAGAATGGCATAATCCAGAATGACATGGTCATATCAAATATTGCATGAATTTGACAAAATCCGGGGCTGCATGTGCTTTCCCGTTAGAGATTTCAATCGCAAGAAAATTTTGGGGACGCATACATATTGCTAGCCGATCCATATGTAGAGAAGCTCTTGACAAACTGCATCGGTCTCTGCATTAGCCCAGCACAGTACATAATGTATCATACTCTGATTTGCAGTATGTATGGTTTAATTTGTAGTTTTGATTTTTTAAAGAGGATTTGAATTTATTGGTCAAAATATGTTAGTTTAACAGTTTTTCAGTGGTTTAGATGCTTAAAGAGAACACAGCAACATTTCAAAACCTCGGGGGAAAAACCCAAAACGCCCCAAAAATTATTTTCCCATGCATATTCAAAATATCTATATAATAAAGGGATTTACATCAATGGTTCTTGAGCAAAAATGCCGTTTGCGAAATGATGTCACGGAAGGGGGGGGGTGAGGCAACCATTGACGAAAGGTGACAAGAGGGGTGGGGCAGGGGGTAAAAATGCCAAACACCAGGTGACGTCATTTGTGAACGATCACTTATTGTGTATAAAGAGAAGAATTAGCCCTGGCGCAAGGTAAGGATAAGTATTGTGTATGGACAAAAAAATTAACTTGGTGGGGACTCGAACTCATGACCCCCAAGGTTGTGAGACCAGAATGATATCATCATCCCTAAGCATTAACAAACATTAATAGGACCACATTATTTAGTCTACGCTTAATTTTTTACCATATCTATAATCAACATATAATTGGACACGCCACCCCACCCCCTTTTCATTTATTTCATGTTTATACAATTTAGGTCAACTTTTCTACTACATTTGTCTTCCACATAATTTTTTTTCAAAACAGTCTGTTCATCTTCTCTACATTGCCGGTTCCCCATATTATACGTCATAAAATATTCTGCTACATGGTCATATTTTTCATGTTCACTTCCTTTAGACTTGTTTGTTATCCGTATCAATGCTTGTTACGTCCATTGCACACGCATACAAATAACTGGAAACGAAGAGTAATACACATTATTTGTCAAAAATGACATCAAACCAAGAAACTAATTTTAGCGGCGTCTGCAGTGCATGTCCGTTTAACAAGGAAGAATCGCATTTCCCAGAATACTTAGGCCTACCGTTTTGTGTTTCTACAGCACAAAAAATACTCAGTAATGAACATTTTTGACTGCCAGACTGGGGCTTAAGGTCAAAATCATGATCGTGTGGATTTCGGTTGATCAAGTATCAGCTAGCAATAAAGAATCTTCTATTTCAAACCATAATAATGATCAATGGATATGAGATTTGGGTTCCAGTCACAAAGTTCTACCTTCAAGTTAATTGTACACGATGTTGAATATGGAAATTAGATTTCAGTGCACTTACTAGTCCTGTGTGTTCAAATCAAACCAATAATTCAGACGGTCGTGACTTCGCCCCTCACGTGTGATTCTTCGATATTGGAAATCATAAATCTACCTCTAAATAAATAATTGCCTAACTAAGCCCCTGTGTACACTAACAATTGTTATATGAATGAGAATGCCAACTCCTAAATCCACTGCCTTTATCAAGTAATTCATAGATTAGTGCTGCATATTAAGCAGCAAAGCAAGCACAATGCAGACTTTGTAGCACTCGTGTTATTAATGAACAAAATCTACTGTTAATCCCTCAATACAATATTCTGATGGACTCGACCCTGACTTATAAGTTTCTACATTGTGGCTTGACGAGGCTACATTCTCCTTAATTCCTGCTGATTGGTATTCAGTAGAACCTCTCTATTAATACGACCCAACAGATATACCTCCAATGGTCTTCATTGAGAGGTGATCTTTTAATGGGTACTCACGATGATCTATTTAAAGAGGTTTGAGACGGCAAAATGTGGTGTTATTTGAGTGGTTGTCTCTGTAAAGAGGTGTTCTGAAATGGAAGGTTTGACTGTATGTTCTTAGTAGATTTTGGGTGTTATTGTTAGAAACCCCGGGGAGTCTCGCGATGCTCTAATGGAAGTATGGCACCACTCTGCAATCACAATAATCTAAATCTGGCATTTTGCTAATTCTGTGAGAGCTTCCTCAAGGATATTGCAACTAGCAATTTTGATTTCATAAAAGTCATGAAGCAATATAACTATAACCTCAAATTAAGACATCGTCCGTATACAGACAATCTCTGGAATAAAAAAAAGTAGGTCATAGTCCCAAGTCTGCATAAATAGACCACTGTAAACCTCAGTAAATGGATCTATTAATGGAGTTTAGTCCTCGGGTGGTTCTAATGGAGAGGTTATACTCTCACAGGATCTCTAGTATAGCCTAATTGTCTGCCCCAAGGTTTGAAGAGTTATTTCAAAATTCGGGAATGCAGATATTAGGTAGCCTCAATAAATACTCAACGTGCTCGGATAGAATCTGATTTACAAGATAAATATGTACAAGATAAACAATGAGGAACCGTATTAGAAAGTACATTTTTTCTGTGACTTCTCAAGTCATGGTTTTGAAGTGTATACTGATCTATATTCCTTGTATTAAATATTCCTGATCTATATTCCTTGTATTAGACTGTTTTCAAGACTAAAGTCTCCTTTTCAAAACACATCATCAAAAGAACAACAAAAATACAAATGCACGCGTATGCTACAGACCAAATATATGGAGTTTGTTATATTGATTAAAAACATCTGAATAGTAGTTAATATACTCTGTAGAACGTTGACTTCAAACCTA
>CM032665.1:30189222-30214222 GCA_019095985.1 Streblospio benedicti | reverse complement strand
CACCGGCAAGAAACCATTCATTTGCAACGAGTGTGGGAGGGATTTTAGTGCAAGGTCTAATTTGAAGATCCACTGTCACAGACGCACATATGAACATGGACAAGCCCTATGAGTGTCATATATGTCACAAATCTTTCATCCATGCAACCAACCTGAATAAACATATGAATACATCGAAGGCTTTTAAGTGCCTTATTGTAATAATTTTGCATTTTGTATTGTAATATGTAAATAACTTGTAAATAGGCTGTAATAAAATTTGAACAATGTTATTTGAAGCTGGTTACATCAACGTACGTACCAAAATATTGAATATTGTCAATTTTGAAAAAAAAAATCTTTAAGCTTTAATGATGTACTATTCTCTGCTCATAAAATCCATTTTCCACTAAACTAACATAATTCACAACTAAGAATGATATATAAGTATTAATATATAAGCTATTTCGCAATGTAACATTACTTATTTTCATATATTCTAATTCTGGTGCCTGTCTCTAATATGTAAATAATTTATTTACACCAAGATATTTAATGTAAATAAATTTGAACATTGTTTTCAAAAAAGATGGTTACATGTCAACAAAAGCGTACCAAACTAATTGAATTTTGTCATTTTGAAAAAAAAAAAATCATTTAAGCTTTAATGATGTACTATTCTCTTGTTTTAAATAACTCATCCAGTTTTCAAACTAAGAATGAATTGACAACTCGTGGTTACATGTAATGAGGAAGCAATAAACTACACAATTTTGTTTTTGAACAACATGTTTTCGGTATTTTCTATATTTTCCCCACGTAAAATATTAATAATAATTTGTATGTACATGTATTACCAAGATGCATCAAAAAGACAAACCAAGTTAGCCGCTGAATTGTTTCTAGATAAAATACAATTGAGTAAATGAACTCTATGCTACCTGTCATAAACACTTGATGCCGCCAAATTGTTCTTCTTATTAGAGAGATCCCGATGTAATAACAGGTTAAAACGTAACATACAACATATATGTTCAAGTTTGCTTGCTAAAACAATGCAAGATAGACAATACCTTATCCGTGACAGTAAACATGAATTTTACTTCATTGAACCCACGTAGGTAGGTCCTATATCGGCAAACACCTTCAAAAACCACTCATATTTCAAAAAGAGCCAACAACATATCTGACCCTGTATGATGCTCAAGCCTGCGAAATGAAACAAAGCACAGTATAACCTCTCTATTAGGACCACCTTTACTTATTTTAGGACCACCTCTAATAGAGAGGTGGTCAGTCTACAGGGTTTTATTTTGGTAGCTTTATGCATGTTTAGAATCATGAAAAGTGATCTTATTATAGAGGTGGTCTCAATACAGAGTTTGTCATATTTGGACGTCTTACTGTCAGCCAGGAAAGTGTTTGTTGGAAACATAAACATGGATTTTTGTTTAATGAAGCCTTGTAAGCTGTCACGTGACGTGTGAGCATGACGGATTGGCTAATATCGCCCACACCTGCCAGCCGCACCACGTGACAGCCACAAGGACGCACAACAATTAGCTTTCTGAGAAACGCCACAATGTCACTCTGACCTGATGGGTCAAAAGTTGCAACATGTTGATAAAAAGAACGGGTTGGGCACTTGTGTGTAGAGTGGTTTCACTTTTTGTCATAGTGTAAAGGCTTTCAATGGTTAGTGTTTTGTTTGTAATAAAGCAACACTCAGATCAAAATATGCAACATGTTGATAAACAGTGGTTGGGTAACACTTGTTGTCACTGTATATATTGTGTAGTGACACACTGAGGAAATGTTGCGATGGAATTCGAAACATCTGTGTAAGTGTTATATCCAGAAGTGTATAGGGCAAGTGTGTGCGTTTATAGAGCACTAATACCAATTGTTTCATAAACTCATGCTATATGCACCCTAAATAGCACATGTGTAAAGATGTTTGATGCCCGAAGTGGCCACATGTGCTATCTATCACGACAGCTCGCAGTAGCAGCACAGAGTGGACAAACTTCTGTCACAAGAAAGGGTATACAATGTATGTAAATCAGGAACTTGAGATAATTAGCAAGTGACATTTAAAAAAGAAGCGCTAACAATCTTTATGTGACAGGATCGTAGAATTAACACGTAGGGTTTGCACTTCATTGTTTTAGTCCACACGTGTTTACATTGTAAACAAAAGTCTGTCATCTGACAGTAGATGTCTTTCTATGTATAGAAAAGAACCTCTAATTAAGACAAAGGCACTAATGAGACTACTGATTTACATGTATAATAGGACCATAACTCGTGGGTCCAAGTGCGGTGGGGTATATTGAAGTGGGATGTGGGGGAAAAGGGTAAAAAAGAGGGATGTGGGATTTCATGGAAGTGGTATGTGGGAAAAACTACCAATAATGTTTGGGATATATGGGAAAACGGCGCCACAAATTCGGGATGTGGGAAATATGGTAAAAAATAGGATGTAGGATTTAGTGACCCCCTATAACACCCCTCCCCCAGTCTGAAAGAGGAAACACTGTAACAAGCCATAGAACATTGCAAGAAAACAGAAAACACTGTATGTAACAAAGCAGAGAACATCTCTGCATTGAGCGCACTTGAAGTCAGCACCCGGGTGAAAGCGCAAGTCGTGCAGGCTACGGGACTGTCTGGATTTTAAGTTTCTTCAGAAAAAAATATGGATGAGTGTCAGGATGAAGATTCTGATGATTCTGAAGTGGACACAGATAACCTGTTATCCGATGTAGTTGTAACGAAGTTCTGCTGTGGCTTTTAAAATAAACGAATTACCTAGATAGAGAACATCCATCTAACAATTAGCGTTCCAATGTGTGTAATTCTTAGCTCTTGACGCCTATTTTTTTCTACAGAATCACTCGGTACAATGGTCGCTAAGTATCGTCTTAATCATGTGACTTGCTATTATATAATTGATTATACACCTGTATTTACGCAAGTTCAGTACCAATTTAGGGTAGAACAACTTCCACTTACGATCACCTTTATAAAGAATCCACCTTTACAATTAGACCATTTCTCACATCCCTAAGTCGTTACAGATACTGCTGTGTCTCTCTGTACGGAGACATCCTCTCTATTGAGACCACTTCAAGTTAGTCCCACGACGGCTTTAATATAGATGTTCTACTGTATTTCATACATTCACAAGGTGGTTCTATATGCGCAAGGCTGTACTTGACTGTGGTCATTGTAGTCCTGCGAGTACTCAATCATACACAATTAATGGACGACAAATACTCTGAATAGATGTTGTGGGGAACTGATTGTATTCTATGGTACTGACATCTGTGTTCAATGGAGCGTGGAAAATCCCACAGGCAATGTAAGTGTCATCTTTTGAGCCAATAGCCACAATTATCAATTCCATTATCATTGGCTACTTTCGACCAATTCCCCATCAACATAGTTCTTATTCATGTTGGCTTTTCCCATATCCACGATCTTGATATTATAAAGCCAACGTAACATTGGATTTAGCAGCATGTTACTTACAAACAAAGAGTCAACACATTTCAAGAGATGGGCGTTTCCCCAGAGTCTTACTAGAGAGAGCCAACGTAACAGAGGATTAGCTTGCATGTTAGAGAGAAACGAAGAGGAGATAAACAGTAGATCCTCTATATTAAGCAGTTACGATGTATGACTTCAGTCTTTTCATGTAAATCTATTCAGTGGCTACATATGAAGGTTAGAGACGGTGAGAAATGGTCTCAATGGAGACATAGTCTCAATAGAGAGGTGGTCTCAATAGAGAGGTGGCTCAATAATTGGAGGTTCCATCGTCAACGTCTGTCCTAGACCAAGCAGCTTTGTGATTACGAACCTTCAGCGTATGTTATTTCTGGATGTTATTGTGTCCAATAACGAGGGCACCTAGTCTTATGTCAGATACATTGTTGATGACGCGGTGCCCTAACGAGTTTCTGGTCAACCTCACTAATGCCCTTCTAATAGGCCCTTAGTGGGGTACCAATCATGCCCACCCACTCCCCCGCCAACAAATATTTACAGACATTGAAAACATTGCCGCCTCTGTGTCAGTGCATCCACGATTAAACTTTCATTTATGGGTAGAACGCAGAACCCAATCATTTATTCTCATTCTTTTTCTTTTCAATCCATGATCTTTCCGTGATACAAATACACTCAATTGATAATTATGACTGTCAGATAATGACAAAGCAAGAATTATATGCTTTGTTATTATGATTATATTTCAATAGGTCAAATTACCACACACTCGTATGTTGCATGTAGCAATGTTTTGACCTTTGCGGTGTGTAATCAAGTGTGGTGTGACGTGGGGGTTTCCTTGAGATGATAGAAAATATAGCCTTGTCGAACCAGTGTTATGCTATCAAATGGCAAACAGTATAACCTCCAATACGTAATACAACTTGTGTAAAGAGTGGTCACCTACATAACATGTTACATGATCATTTATCAGGATTCTAAGCCTTCATAGCGACACAAAAGAGATCCCTTCTCTTTACAGATGACTTGAGACTAGTCCTTGGCTGGTCTTGATAGACAGATTCTACTGTAAGTTCTCGGCGAACCATCGTTATCCTAATAACTGGCATTATTATAATCCCCCAGAGTATAATCCTCTGCTAATTGCCCGGCCATAGCTGATAGTTTTGCCTGACTCTTGTACATGGAGGTCGAATTGACTGAGCATTAGACCACATGGTAATTGTGTGTTCATTATGACCCAGGCGGGTATGAAAAGTGTAACCATTTTAACACGATTTTTAGGCCATGTTTATGTTTGACAATTTCAGCACCCCCATCCCACCCCCACCCCCACCCCTAATTATTGCCAAGTCTCCTGGCCGTCCCTATAAGGACACCTCAGATTGCACCATCCCCACCTCGATCCCCAAAAAATAGAGAAAGGAAAAATGTTGCGTTTCAGCCCCCCCGTCGACACCCCCCCCCCCACACACCCATCCTAGTTAGGGCATACCCTTTGGGGCATGATAAATGGTAGTCCTCTAAGTAATATTAACAGATGCATTTTTAATGTTTCTTACATGCTGCTTCAACCGAATTTTATTTCCAAAATTAAAATGATTGTAGGTAGGAGAAAGCCGTTGCTGATAGCTGGTGCATTATCCTTTTAGTGCAGTTATAACATTTATCTAAACTTTTGATCCATTGCTTTAACATATGCAGAATTTAATGTCCGTGTGCTCGCAATTTTCAGCAAATTATAACTCCACTAAATCTCAGAGAGTTACATTATTCAATGCGTAGCTGAAAAGTCGATTAATCCACCAAAGTTCCATCTTCGTGGGAGGTAGAGAATTTCCCAGTTTATCGGACATATGTCATTTTACATGGCTATTGCATATAACTCATATTATCACACATGAGGTACGAAATACTTGCAAAATCGCCGTGAAATGGTTCATGCACCAAGTTCCAATAATATTATTGTAGCGAATATACGTAGGATCACAGTATCGCCATATTTGATGATCGCCATTATTGATTAGTGTCATAAAAAGGACATATTCCATTATAAAACATGTAGCTTACTTAATAAATAGCATTTTACTCTGCTAAAATTATTCACCAATGGAATCCAGACAACTATACACAAATCTGCCAATATAGTTTACCAATTCTTTCGGACCTGGTTGAACAGTCTTGTATTAAAGCATCATAGGGAGTGAGCGTCTGGGGTTGACCTTCGTTGTGTGCAGGATGTACGTTGTAATTATGCACTGTGTCCCCTGGGTAATAGCAATATGACCGCCAACATTTGGGATGATGTACATTTTATCACGCTCCGCAACCACTTTTTTGTGGGTCTTATATTTTGTCGTGCGCGCTAAAACAAATCAAATCAGAATTCCGCTATTTACCATTTAAATGTGGCATAAAAATTATACAAAGCAGATTTCACATATTAATTACCACTGTGATTTATATTCCTGATATACAATAAATATCATTTTATGGCATGTATAAGTAATATTTGAATAAAGATCTCGAAACACTGTGTAGATATTCTTCAATTATGTCACACATTTGATGTTTCCACTTTTGGGGGCAGTGGGGTGGGGTCAAGGAAAAAGAACACTTCCACTTTTGCGGAGCGTAACAAAATGTAGATCATCCCTTGGTCTGGGCGTATTGTTACTGTACAATAGAACCTCTCTATTAAGACCAACTGGGGTTTGCCTCAAGTGGTCGCAATACAGAGGTGGTCTCTTTATAGAGATGATTGATGGTCTCTTTACCAGTAAGTAGGACTGCGAAGAAATGGTCTTATTATAGAGATGGTGTTTATAGAGGGGGTGTTCATTGGATGTTTTATTGATGCAATTGGCCAAAGGCGCAGCCAGGTTGTTATTGCGGTGTGCACGAAAATTCCACTGGTCAAGGGGATGGATAAATTATGGTTGTTACGGTGTGTTATTTATTAGAGATAAAATATGTAGCTCTGCAATGTGGTATTCATTAGCATTTTGTGAAGCGGATTTCATTAATCACTACTTTAAGAATAACAAGATTCATCAACTATATGTTTAGTTTTCAGTTAGAAATATTAGAATATAATAAATAGGCAACAAAACACAGCAGTTGTAGCGTTTCTGCTAATCTTTATTTCCTGCCTGTTCCTTACTGGTCAGACCAAGTAAACTGGTAACATGATAAGTGACCTTGATGCTAGTCTAGTATTACATAAACAATCAAATGGATGAATAAAGGCAATTGTGATAATTTCAGACAATACAATTCTTAATCTAGTAACAGAATGATGAACCACTACACTATACACAAAACATTAGCTACGTATCTACAAAATATTTTCTACTGCCGAACTAAGTGTGGAGTTATGCCGCAATTGTGAAGTTTGAAATAATTAAACGGGCAATTGCACGGCCTTTTCTTAGTCTCTATCTCATTAAGGAAAGAACAGGGTCATGCACTTTTAATCCGACAGTCCAAACTCCTTCCTCTGTCTGTTCGTAAGATGAAAATACTTTAAAATTTTGTCTATACACATTTAGTAATGTAAATATCGTAACTGCTGACTGAATATTTATTTTTCTTCAATAAAAGAACGTCTGCTTTTAATCTACATCAGAGCAATCGTATTTGAGTGACCGTTTATGCGCGGACTTTGATCCAGACTGTCCAGTATCCACAATGCAATCTTAGCACCAAACGTACCTGCGTTCATGTATGTATAAAAGTAGGACGGTCTTCTAACAATAATACTTCCGATCCCCGTTTTGTACCAGCATAAACTATTTTTTTTTACAATTAGACAAACATATATTTTATAACATATCTTACTGGGAGTTAAATCAAGTAATCTTTTGATTAGTTTGACCAGAACATTCCCAAAACCAATGTAGTTTAAAGTTTAATCAAGTCAGATGTTGGTTTAATTAAATTAGTTTATAATTCTAAGAAAAAAATGTTAACTGCTTAATATTATATATTTATCACTAACAATCACCCATGAACCAGTTTTTCACATCTACAAATTTAGCATACAGTTAGGTGTTAAACACTAATTGTGCACTGTATACACTATGAAATAGTTCAATAATAAGAACCAATAGATTTTCTTAGTTGTCAGTGGCAATGCTTGGCAGAAAAAGTTATGATTACGGTTACATGCAAATAAGAAGTATATAATTAAGAGAAAAACCAAAGATTAATGAAATAAGATAACATAGTATTTGTTGTGTGCAACATCGATGATAAATAGTTTTCGCAATAGCCAAATGCAATCGGCAAACATTTCTATTTCTAGTTTAACACTAATTTTGAGATCATGAATGTTCAATAAAAATACAAATAAATAAAAACTATAATTGCAGTTTGATTGCCTCTTAGTAATAAGCTCTATCAGCACGGCAAGCTGGGCAACCTTCGATAGAGGGCCTTCTTTGATTATTCGCCAGTGAAGGCTCCCATACCCATGCACTGCGACACGGATATGGTAGGACCGTCTGGACAGCCACATGCACCTACTGAATCTCCTGACATTGAGCCTCACTGAGGACTTTATCATTATTTAGGTGATGTTTGTACTTTAACATGGTGGGGGCTTTATTTCTATTTTGGACCATGCAAACATGACAATAATCCATTTTCATATGTATATAAACGCTATTTCATTTCCATGTTCTTTTCTAATGAAAAAAGAAGTTCTCGAATGGTGATTTAAACTTTGATGACCTTGATTTGTACAAAAGCATCATGGTCATCATTGATTTGGTTAAATCATAATGGCCATGAATGCAGACAATACTTTTAAATGCAGTATCTGGTAAAAAACTGAACATAGGATTCAATTATACAATTGAGCATAAGTTTGGCAAAATGAATTATCCATAAGGTCATCTTCATAATCGTAAAAACCATTACAATCATCAATGTTTTTTAGTCATTCATCAAATTCTTAATATTAATGTGTAGATTTCCATTGATAAGTAGTTGTCTTTTATTTTGCCAATGTGTGCTATTTATCAGGGGAGGTAGCATAAATATTAAGATAATAAAGTTTCAATACAGTTTCAATTCAGAAGTGTTTCATATAGAATAATGGTAACTGTGAAATATATTCACACTGAACAATATACGGACTGTAACCGGTGTTGATTTCGAAATTAATTATATAAGTTGTAAGTAATAAAATCAACAACTTTGAGATTCTCTCGTCATTTTGACATTGGCACACATTTTGAAGATTGGCTCTAATAAAACTGCAATGTCAAAAATTTGGCTTTTACAAGGGACAATGGAAATGAAACTCCGTAAGAACAATAAGTGCATGTGGCTTATAAGCTACAAACAAAACATTATGATTAAATGTACAGATTTAAATAAAATTGTACACAGAAAAATGATAATAGAACATATATAAACTTAAATTATGAGTTGATATGCAATTGCATTTTAGTTTTAATTACACTATTACCAGTCCAATGGGTGACTTGCAATTGTAATGTACTCTAATACTGTGTTGTTGAAACCACTTTTCATATATAAAAATATGCTCCTGCAAACATGCCGACTAGCTGTAAAAAACTTGTGTAACTTGTCTAGTTATCTAGAAAAAATCTGAAACTAAAACTAACAGGTTCAAATATGATGACCTTTGAAACTAGATGACACAGTATGAATTCTGAAAATCAATAATTAAATTAAGAAACTACATACTATGATTTATGTGAATTAATACAAGTGAGTAATGAAAAAAGATAAAAAACAGAAAATTGTGCATCTGAAGATAGAAGTATGCATCATACTTACTCTCATCTACTTTTCCTAAAACACACCATGCAATTATTGCAAAATTAGTGACTAGGATTATGCAATTGAATAAACTTAAGTGCAAAAGTAACCAAAAACGAATAAATACATGCAAAACAATCACCCAGCCTACCTCCATTTTGGCAGAATCTTACCTCTTATGATATTTTCGATATCATTAACCTCACTGGTCAACAATATCCGCTGCCAAATTTGCACTGGCACATCCGGAGGCTCTCCAGTGCCACCCCAAAAGTTCCGCTTGCAGACCTTGCACAGTTTCCTAGTTGTCCAAAAACTCTGCATGCACTCATTACAAAGAGGCTTAATCCACATAAGCCTCTTCCTCATTTTCGATGCAGCCCTGAGCTGGAGGTCCAGCACATTTTTGGTGTAGCCATGGACATCGGCGCCACGTTCAATCAATGCCCGCACGGCGTCACTGCGATGGCATTTGACAGCTAACTGTAGGGCAGTTTGGCGACGTGGGTGGATGGTGCCGGCATTGAATTTGGCCCTCATGCTTTTCACAGTAATCAGCATTGTTATAACGTCCATGGGGCATTTTGTACCCTCTCCGTCTAGTGGCCTAAACATTAGGGCTGCGTGGATTGGAAGCATCTTGAGGGGGTGAAGGTTCTGCCCTTCTGGGTCGATCGCTGCTCCACGTGACAGGAGGGTCCTTACCATTTCCCACCTAAAACATGCATGGAATATATATATATACACTGGAACGTGGCTACATGAACACAAACAATTTAAGGAAAGCTTTCACAGGTGAACATGTTTTACTTCTCCCTTTCTCGATCTTTCTCTATATATCATACTGTGGAACCTATTTTGAGTGGACACTTCTCATTTCAGGACACTTGTCTTGTGTTGACACTTTTCACTTGTCGTGCAAGTGTTCACTAAGACAAGTTCTACTGTATTGTGAACACATTCACATCTCTTGATGGTTTCCACACAAGACAGGTTTCACTGCACTGATAGATGGGCAGTATTACCTATTGTCTTGACACAAATTGTATCCCGCTACCATTTGGCCAACATTATTGCCTAAGTCACTTATTTTGAATATTAAATATTCTATATTGTGCGTCAAAATCTGTTATTATAAGAATTTGTCTTAAACTATTAAGTAGCTTCTACATGCATATTGTTAAACTGATAATCTTACACATTATAATTTACTTGTACTTCATTTATTTTGGTGTTTGAAAGGAAATCTTTAGGAGCTCAGAAATGTCAATTAATGAAATCAAAATTAAACATTAAAACAAAATTTCATCTCATCAAGAATACAGCCGTAAAAGAAAACTATCCACTATTGACAACTTACATGTATTTTGAAAATTATTAGAAAGATTATAAGTAAAATGCTGCACCCAAACAAAAGGTTTTGTTACTTTATGTATAGCAACAGAAATATCATAATGTACTAAGGGAGTGCTTATTGTTTAAGTCAGAGGAGAGTCTGAGGAAATCCAGGGAGGTCTCTATTTTGGTTCAAATATTTTAGAGGGGGGGGGGGGGTCATCAATTTGTACAAAGTGCAAGAGGGGGTTGTCTATTTTGTGCCAGGGTAATATTAAAGATTGTTTTCATTTTTTATGTTACCGGCATTTCATGGGTAAAACACATACCAATTTAGTGGTCACCTATTTTGTACATCAAAAAATATGGGGGTGCCTTTTTTGTAAATAGAAATAAGGGGGGTTCATGAATTTTGTACATGAACATCAGACCAAATCCTCACACTCCCCCGGCAATAAATAATGGGCAGTCTCTAAGTTTGAAAAGGCAATATCATGCATGTAAAGCACAATGCAACCGGCATCACATCTCATTAACTTGTCTCCGTTCTTGTGAACTGATAGCGGTTAGTATGGGCTCATTTTAGCGAGACTATTAACCTTTTTAACAATGTATGTGCATTTTCCATACTTTTCTAAATGGCATCTACTAATTTCAAACTTTAAAAACTGTCCCAAGCCAAGAAGAGATAGACTAATCCATGAATCTTTACCCTGTTTACCCGAGCCCATTTCTAATTATAACTTTAACCCTTTAAAATATTGCCTTTGTGAACGAACTTATTTTCACCAACGGTATAAAATGATTCAAATGGTCTTGAATTCTTACCTGCCGTTCTCGCATGCAAGAACTAGTAGTGACTCGCCCCTGTGATTAATGGCGTTTACGTCCTCAGGAATCAGGGCTTCCATAACTTCCTGAGAACGTGGCGCCGTAATCCTTTTGCCACGTACTGCCCTCCTATTCTCGTGTTTGGCGGGATCTTTTGCCCGCCGTAGTGCGACGGCCAACGGGACATCACCATCTCTTTAAAACAACAGAGAATACACAAAATCAGATATCTGCAGTCTGGTATTCAGTAAAAAAAAACACTTGATTGATTACAGTAAACCTAAGAGTACAATACTTCCTCCAATTAAGACCATCTCTCTATTGAGACCACCTCTATAATAAGACCACTATTCACTCTGCTTAACCTTCATGAAGCTATCAAAATGAACCTCTGTATAGTGACCACCCCTCTATTGAGACCACCTAGCACTGTGACCAAGGTGGTCCTTATAGAAAGGTTCTACTGTACTGTCTTCGCATAAGCACCTGTCAATCAGGGCGTCAATATTTAAAAGTTTGGCGGGATTAATTATGTGGTTGTCAATATTCAATATTAACAACTCAAGCCTTTCATAGCTAAAGAGGCTCCCAACAAGAGTGCGAAAATGTAAATCTTAACTTCATTAGCCTCCTCATGCCTTAACAAAAACGAAATCGCTTTAATAAATGAACATGTAGTGGTGCGTTAAATTTGAGTTAGAATAATGTTGACAACAGAAACATCCGTTTGAAATTACACGCATTACTTTAGATTTAAACAATTAAAACTATTCTTTTTCCTACATATGTATTTCAAAACAAAACACTGCACAACCACCCAGTAAAACTAGTGGCACATCACTTAATTCTTGTTTTGATAAACCAATGTCACAGTGCTGGGGTGGGCACAACTTTTATTAGGTGGAATTGAAAATGTAACTACAGTAACACCTTGCCATGTGGACATCTCACTAATAGAAACACCTGGTGACTATGGATAATGTGGCATTCTCCGGTTTTTAGAGCTCTAGTGACTTTCAACAATACGCACGACCTCAACAATGGTGTCACATTTCATTACGCCAACCTGTATAGGCAGATCCAGGGTGCACAGAGGGCATGCCCCCCTTTTCCACTATCTTATTTTGGTAGGGTTTTGTCGTGTTTGCTATCGATCGCACGTAAAAAAACATAAGATTTTAAAGTGCGTCCCCCTTCTTTTCTGAAAACCTGTTTGTTTTTGAATAAGTTCTAATAACCCCCGTATAATTATCATTTCACGCAAATGTATTGAAGTCATGAGAGTAATGATAACAAGTCTGGTGAGGACTTCCTCGAATAGCCTCAGCGTCATTTCAAATCATACAATATCATTTTCTTAAATAATGTTGGGTTGTGAAACTTAATTACACTAAAACTGTTAGTTCAGCGAGTTTTATATTTTCACCATCACCAACCTGCGATAGTCTAATTGACACACTGTACATCAGTAGCCATGGGGTTGCTATCAAATAGCTACTTTTGCTAGCAAAAACTTAAAACTTAAACTTAAAAATAAATTTAAAAATACTCGTAAAGGCTATTGTGTAATGGAGTTGTAATGCATAACAAGTAAAATGCAAGTACTCACATATTTACGGCATTCACCGCCCTCGGGACAGTCACCACTTCCACAACGTCATCAGGTGCTCCATGGTTCACGGCATAATGAAGTGGTGTTTCTCGCGTTTTGTTTGCATTATCAAGAATCAATTCTTTTCGGCTTGAACTTCTGAACAAAACATCGCGGAAAATAGCCCATCTTCTATATTCGATCATTCGGTGCAAAAACGAGTAGTGGTTTCTAGAATTGCTATTCAATTCAACAAACTCATGATGTGCATCTGCCATAGTCACACAAATAGTGAATGAATCGACTTGAAAAAGTCAAATTTGACAAAGCTAGCAAGCAAAATTTGCGTACGAAAACTTGATGCAACAAGTGACATACATTCAAATTAAATGCAGGACGAAAACAGAAATTAAGCGACTTTTATAGGGAGCTCAGACCCTTGTATAAAATCCACCAATCAAACGTCGCTATTTCAAAAACCATAACAACGATGGGTCAACGAAATTTGCGTAATTCTGTGTGTGAGCTTTGATTAGAGATATACTTTACAAATTTAACCACCCACTGGTAAAGGCGACTCTAAAGATATATACAATGTATTTGAATCACAAATTAAGCCCATATAAGTAAACAAAATGACCAGTGGCTCTTTAAATCAACGGCTAATTCGTGACACTGTAGTTTTTGCTGTGGTCACTGTTGGGTATTGCATGGTCATCAGTAGATAAATAGGCTTAATTGTTTGTAGAAATCGATACCATAAGCTGTAATATACATACATCAATGGAATAATCAGTATTAATTGTGTTTAATGAGCTTGTAGTTATCAGAATTGCATGTAACGAGCTTGCTTCGAAAACATATTAGTTTTGAAAAACACACACCATAGTTATTCTAACGAATACATTGTAAGCCTATTTTACTTTAGAACGTACATTAGAACCTCTCTATTAGGACCACCCTTTAGGGACCAGTGTTGGGTGGCCTCAAAAGAGAGTTACAAAGGTTCGTTTTGGTAGCTTTATGAAGGTTTGGGACACTCAAAAGTTGTCTTATTATTGTGGAGGTGGCCTCTATCAGGTGGTGGCGTGGGTGGGGTGGGGACACTTCCCTTGATATCTGACGAGGATGCTCCCCCAAAACATTTTTGGTGCGCAATATCATGGATAACATTCATAACGAAATACGTCTTTCATAACTGCTGGACAGTGAAAAGTAGGGGCATTAACAGCTGTTGTTAGAACTACACTCCCCATAACTTTAACATGCCTTGATACTTGGTTTTCAAATATGTTTTATTAGTATTATGATACACACGAACAAATACCATATATGATGAAGTAGGTAGCAATAACTTTATCGTAATTCATCAGGATACAGCCACTTTGTCATAAAAATGCCTCATAGCTGCTGTACAGTGAAACTAGGGACATTAATACATGTATATCTGCTTGGAGGGTTAAAGAAAAGTGGGTCAAACGGGAGCCGGGGGAGGATCATACTCGTTGACCGATATATGGGAGTGCCCCCACCCCCACCCCTGGGGTCTCTATACGGAGGTTAGTCTTGTTTGGAGGTTCTACTGTACTATGACTATGACTAATGCGCACATTAGCAGAAGGACTATCTAGTGACTGCGACATTTTATGATCTCAATAGAGAGGTGGTCTCCGTATAGAGGTTGGCTGTGGCCTCTTTCACGATAGCCCATAGAATGAATGCAGCTCAATGATATCCAAGGCGTAAGTTATTACTGTGACCGGTCATACATTTACGTTAACATCAACATGATCTAGTTATTGGTGTCAGTCCCACCGCCAAAGAACAATAATTTTGTGATCATTTTAGTAATGTTACATTTTTACGATAGCAGGATGACTTTTCCGTGCGTGGTGACAATTTACGTGGGTTATATTTTGCGGTATAGCCCCCCTCCCGTGACCCCCCCACCCCAGAGACACAGGCGCTTAATTTTAAATGTATGTTTAGAGAATTATTTTTACTTTTAGCCGCGTTCGCTGTTTCCTACTGCTGCATTTTGTACGTCTGCCTATGTAGCGTGCATGGAAGTTTTTAAAAAAGGTATGCTATATTATTTCGACGACGCCATGCGCATATGTGATACAGAAAAAAATACTCTCTATTAGGGCAACCTTTGGGAGGTCTCTATACAGATATTCATTTTGGTAGCTTCATGAAGGTTTAGAACCTTGAAATATGGTCTTTGGAAAGGTGCTGGTCTATTAAAGGTGGTCTTAATTGGAGGTTCTACTTATTTTTTATATAACAGCCGATGCCTGGCGTAAATATATAACGTTTCGGGCGTTTGTTAAAAAAGGATGCGACGCTGTTTTACCTCTATTGTACAAAAAGTGGGCGTATGCTAAACTGACTAGCAACGTCTAAAACTAACGGAAAACTGACACCCAACTGACGTGAAACAACCAGGTAACGGTTACGTGATGAAAAAAAAAAGCTCCTTCAGAACGCCGGGAAAGTTTTGAGCGTGTTTAAAATATTGCGACGATCAAAATATCGACTTGACTACCACTAGCGTGGGTTGAACGAGTTCCCAGGTTCAGTTTAACAAACCTGACGATAGATCAACGTCATAATAAGCTTAAAGGTATCCTGCGGTGTACACGCTAATACTATTATAACGGTAAAACTTAAGAGTTTTATAGAACTTTACATAATACCAAAATGAAAGCCTCGTCAAAATGAAATTATCTAACTTTACCTGTAGACACTTTAATCACTACGTGTTTAGTCACGAAGCAACGGTCAAGGCAAACTTGAGCTTATGCTTTATCTACAATAGCACCTCTCTATTAGGACCACCTTGGGGACCAGGTCTCAATAGAGAGGTTGTCTCTACACAGAGGTTCATTTCGATAGCGTTATGAAGGTTTGGGACCGTGAAAAGTGTTCTTATTATAGATGTGGTCTTAATAGAGAGATGGTCTTAATTGGAGGTTCTACAGTAAATGTATTTATTGAATGCGTGTACAAAGTCATATAAAATACTTAGTGTCAATGCCTCACACTGCAGTCCACAGTGGAAATTTGATATCATGAAACGATCATTACAAATGTGCGGGTTGATGTAAACTTTTGTGAAGAAGTGAGTAGTGAAAAGGGTATCACTGCCCTGTATACAGTTAAAACGAGGAGAAAACATTGCAATCATGTTACACACTATCCAATAACAAAATTCGTATAATGATCTAGAAAAGCATGCTTCTATAAATTTTATATCTGTTCAAAAGTTCCATCTTAAAGCCATTTTTATTTCAACACTTATTCCTCGAAAACTCTTGACGAACAACACAAAAGCGTTGATTAAGAGGGCTACCATTTTTCATGGTTGGTGTGGGAGGTGTGTGGGTGGGAGGGGGGGGGGTATGGAAAAAGGTTGGAGAGGGGGCATAAAAACGTTGTGGTTGTTGTTGTTTTATTTTTCGTCTTTTAGGGCCTTCATAATTGAGATATGTTCCAGGACATGTTGTGGTACTATCTCTATTAAGGTGACACAAACTTGGATTTGTTATTTCATACGGTTCAAAGCATTGTGTTTATCGGTTTCTACCTCACGGCAATCATTCAGTTTAAAAGGCATACATGTATAAGCTTCGAAGTTTCCGGGAAAGTGTTGCTTGCCAATTGCCTATTGACATACACAAGTAAGTAGTTCGCACGAGAGTTACAACGAGTTTCTATGTCCTGGAAGTTTGGTCGTGCGATTGTCTCACAGATATCAAAGATACGAGGACACCAATCAACGTTTACTATCAACTGACCACTCAGCTAACAACCAATCAAATTGTGATTCGCACGCCCATTAAGCAGAATGAAAGTAAAGGACAAGTTACGCAATACAGGTGTGTGTTTATCAAGTCTGACCGATTACGTCACCGAGCCTAACTTGTGTACCACAGCAACATATGGAGAATGCCCTTAATGATTAATTGTTGTTATATCACCCAGGGAGGTAGCATAAATATACGCACTGTACGCACGTGCGTTCCTTTTTGAAAAACCACCGTACTTTTTTGGGACCTACCTTATCGTGGCAATAAGTTTTTTTTTTAATTTGAAAAAAATCACTACAACTCTCCATTGTGTATAAATGGTGTGTTACTTCAAACAATTAGAGCTAATTACCCCCAGTGTGGAATGATTGTTTAACCCAGGTTCAAACTTACAAATGAACGGTTAAGGCTGGCCTTATAGATAATTACCTCAGTCTGGTCAATAGGTAGCTTTGAAGTTGCTTTGAAAATGGTCTAACTAATGTTTTGACCAGTCTCGCTGTAAGTAAGCTGCAAGTTATGGGTTACTAAGCTGCTGTACACAGTAACCAATGTTTTGGCAACAATTAAATGTAAGTAACATGTAAATAATTTTGCGTTGAGGTTATAGGGTAAGTTATTGTTTTAAGATGCTTGGGTGAGAACGCTATTGTACACTAAAAATAAAATGAGCCGAAAAAATATCTCAACTTATTCTTAGTACCTTATGGTTATATGTGCATCAAAAAATATTCCATCAACAATCTAATAAAGAGGAAATACTATACTGATGGCATATTAATATGGCACATGTCGCGAAAGTCGCGGGCAGACTGTTCCTCACGGTGCAATTTGTGCGTTCCTTTTTAAAAAGTGTGTCTACCCCCCTGATATCACTAACAGCTCCATGAGACAAAACTGACATTATAAATGCCTATAAAGGCATTCACAATATATCATATCACAAAACTAATACTTCAAAACGTTACGCCGTTAAACCATTATATTTATATCTGTAGTTTAACCCTACTCATAGGCGATCAAATGCTAATTTGTGCAACGTTTAAATACGATTTTGGCCAGGTTGTCTACATTGGCATACATGTATTGAGACGGCATTGGATGTAGTAAAAATTGTATGTTACACTGGGTTGCTGAACCAAACGAAGTGTTACTTATGTGTTAATGTTCTACGATGCATAGACCTCGCATAACTATTTTTAACGAACTTAAACTAATCAGTATACATGTATTCGTCTACCAATTTTGAACACGATTAAAATTTCCCTGCAAATTCGTTTTGCCAGTTCGCCAGTACGTAAGCCAAATTCTACGTATTTGTTGTTTGCCGTCTTAAAAAGCCAGTTTTACACTGGGTTTTGGAACCAAACGAATGTTAAATATATGTGCAAATGTTATGCGATTCTGAAAAAATAAAACCATTTGCATATACGAACTTGAACTAAACATTATATTAGTCAACAAATTTTGAACGTGTTCAAAACTTCCTTACGAATTTACCGATCCCATATTGCACGTAGATCTACGTAGGTGGAATTCGCTTAAAGCGAGCTTAAACTCTATGTTTATATTATAGTATTCCATGCTAGTATCCCCATTTAAGATAGTTTTTGGTTTTGGGGGGTCGTGGGTAATCAAAATCGTGAAAACTGCTACAGTAATACTCCGTGCAAATTCTGGAAGAAAAGTACTTATATCATTTGACACATTCGGAACAGTAACACCCCCACCCCCGGTCCGGTTCTTATGTCACCAGTTAAGTATAGGTCACCTGCTCGCTCCACGGCGCATGCGCTCTTGCGTCCAGGGTGCTCCATGTTTGTTGGGGCAAACCAATGCCCTTTAAAAGTAAGGTGGGAGATTTATTGAAATTGATTGTGAAGCTGGATTACTTCCCTGGAAAATTGATTGGAAGAAGGAAATTTAAAATAAAAGTGCACCAAGTTTTCACTTGTTAATTTGCGTTCTTCCTGACTTTACTACCTCCTAAGGCTAAGTGACGTCAGCTTGATAAAAAAACTGACAGGCAGTAAGACAAGAACGAAACTACTTGAAAGTGTAAAAAATCATGGACTTAGTCGTGAGTTAGTTTTAGACATAAAAGTGAGTCCTCCAGCCACCGACGCTTAAAGTCACGTGATTCACGCCACCAAACGACAACACGTGCCATAAAAACACAACGCGCCCTGCTGATGACGTCATCGGCGGTAGAGGTCAATTCATTTAGAGCAGATCGCCAGCAATCACGGGCTATGGTCGGTAGCATCCGATGGGATCAACTGTTGGCCATTATTTATCCATCTCATGTCGTCTGGATGACGAAATACGACGGTTGATATGTTGTAGACATTGCATGTAATGTCGCAGGCCATTTACGTCTTTGGGCATCAGCTGTTTTGGAAGACATGTCTACTGATGTATGTCAAGGTATAGTGAAACCTCTTACCAGGACCACCTCTATGAAACAGACTAACTGTATAGTAAGAACACTTCTAGTGTTATCAACTCTCGGGCTGCGTACCATCAATACATCACGCCATTGGTTAGACTTAAAATATAACTAGTTTACCGGTGCACCTTTGTGATACATTGAGCCAAGTTGAGCAATGCAAAAGTAACAAAAAATAAACTATTTTAAATCCCTCCCAAAGCTTAACAAAATTACAAGGCTATCATACACAATTATACACAACTGCCTTAAGAAACATTTCACCTAAATACGACGGCTTGTTTCTTTACATTCGTTAAAACAAGATTGATGGAATTCTTAGATTGTCCATGCCTCATTAACTATTAAAGATACAAGCATGGTTTGGGTGTCTAGGGTTAGGTTTACTGGGATAGAGAATCCAAATTCATAATATAAATACGTAAGCATTTGCTTAAAACCCTACACAAAGCAAGACCAAACCTCAAAAGGGAAAGGAGATCATGAATTCAAGTTCCAATCCAGGGTCGTGTCTAAAGCTTTACATGTTTTGCCCGACTATTTTGAAAAGACTATCTCATGCCATCAAAGGAAAGTGTTGTAATAGTCTTGTCAGCCGGCTTATATAACAGACGATCTGTATATGGACCGAGAGCGCACTGGCTTCTAGTAGTCTCAATAGAGAGGTGGTCTTTATAGAAGGGCTCTTAATTGGCGATTCTACCATACACAATCAATTGAAAACAATGAGCATATCACGAGGAATGAAAGTTGAGAGCGAGAGAGTGAACACTCCATTGAACTACATTGTAGTTGGTTAGTTTTCCATAGTGTAAACATCTTTCCTCGTCCAATTAGTGGCAAATGGGAAGAGGTGCAGCAAATCAATATTTTATGTTATATGTGCATTCTACTCTAAATTGCATAATTGTAATCACGTGTATTGTGTGGAGATCTGCGACACACGAGTTTGAAGATTCAACGAGTATGATTATATTTGTGTTTGGGGGTTAGGTATATGAAAGTGCTATGTGGGACAAAGTCCAAAAAGAGGGGTGGGGCGTGGGTGATGTGGGATCTCTTGATCCATTATAACCCTCATTCCACATTTCTTCTTCAATGGCTGACCAAGGTATCGGGGGGGGGGCGTGAATAGCTTGATATCGTTATGAAAATAGAGCTTTCTAATCGGCTTCGCCCTAGAGTTAAACAGATTTTGCATTTCTTCACCATTTTTATTTGTTGCGTAATCGCCCCACATTGTTTTAACATGTGTTTATTCTACACAGCCAGACTCACTGTGACCCTTTTTATCATATCAATAACTTATTGTTGTCGTTTCCTTCATATAACTTATTCAATAGCGGAACTTTCTATTTAGGCAGCCAGGTGACTGGCTATAACTCCACCCCCACCCCCATTTTATTTAGCCCGGAATTGGGAAGCTTCCGGGAACATCCACCCTTTTTATTCCTCCCCGTAATATGTTCATTCCGTCCTGCTATGTATCCAGCGATAATCTTTGTTCGTAAACATTTCCACGAAACGGAGCGAAAATGCTCCATGGCCGGATTAAAAATATCACGGACAGATCTGATGTTGCCGCAGCCTAATACGGAGCCTCGCCAAAACGGTTTATACGACGCCGTCATGAAAATCGTTTGGGCGGAATGTGCGAGATAGGCAAATTAACATGCAGCCCGGAGTCTAAATGACGGGCGGAATTCGTGGGAATCAGCCTCTGGGAAACATATAACATACAACACCATATCACAGGTTTTCACAATTACAGAATTTCACACACGCACATAGTCTCAACAATTATTTAACAGTGCGAAGAACAGAATCACTCAACTTGTTGAGGAGAGTGTAAATGTAAATGTAAATGCCTGGTTTATGGTCTTCTTCCCCGAATGATCAGACGACTCTACATCTACACCAGGTCATTGGCATTCTTGTCACACGATATCTTTCTTTCTCAGCACCACGGAGCAGTGTGCAACCTGTTAGAGGTAGGTTTGCTCAAAACCCAGACTCGACCGGGAATCGAACCCACGACCCTCTGGTCACGAGTCCGAATGCCTATCCATTCGGCCACGGAAGCACAGTGCATTAACAGCCAGATTGTCTCGGGTTGAGTTCTGAATTCGTTGGATAAGGTGTCACATAAGTGTACATTATGATACCCACTTTCTAAACACAAACATTTCTGTCAAGCCTAGTCAGTGGGTATATATACAGCTTAAAACCATACAGATATTGTAGATCCTCGTCCTGGAGCAAGGGACCTCTAGGAGACGTGCACAAACTACCGTCCCGAACATCTGTGAAGGTAAACAGACATTTCTGCTACGGAGAGAAGAGACTTGGATAGAAGAAACTTAGAGACCGTAGCTTAGAAAGCGATGGATCATTGCCAAACGGACTGAAAACTCGCAGGCCGGCACCGCCGTCCTCATAATTCACCCCGTACGGTGTAAAAACCACGCCGGCCAAATTGTACCACATTAGAAATCATTATAAAATGAATCCGCATCAAGTCCGGCCGTACCCGCTGTCCGTAGTATAATAGAGTGAAACGACGGTAATTTAAGAAGACCAGCCCAAATTAGACTTTCAAGCACTCCTGCTGGAGTGAGCCGAACTTTTAGAGCAAAAAATCCCGGGCACACGTGTATGACCCGGAAATCAATCCAGAGGAAACTAAAACACGTATCAATAGCCAACATGAATAGTATGACACAAAGAATGAAAGTAAGGAGCGTGAACATTGCATTGAACTAGATGTAATTACTTCAAGTTTTGGCATAGTGTAAATATCTTGGGTTGGTCCAATTACTGTGAGGAAGCGGTGTAGACTATCCATAGTTTTTATCATGCTTTATGCATGCCATTAATTGGGATTACACTATAAACGTCATACTGTGTCGAGGGCTACGATAGATGAGTTTGAATCTCCTAGTAATATGAGCATGACGTCCATATATACGTTTGTATTTGTGCTGTTCCATTTTTAGCATGAGGAAAATTTCCATAGTTTATCTATGAATTAATCACTTTCAACAGCTTTATTTTCTGAAGAATTATTTATGAAAAGTATTAATATGAAAAATAGAAATTTCATAATTGGGTGGCTGATATCGATTTGTAACAAATTACTACATAACTTGATATAACATACATATATCTGAACATAACTTTTTTACATTAAAACATTAACACACATGAGTTTAGAACACGAAAATATTTCTTTTTTTATTTAAATTAATATTTTTGAATAAGCATGACGTAAAAGAATTTCTTGTATTTAAAATGATATCCATTTAGGAATATGAACATATGTAAGCTTTCTCATTTGCTATCTGCTATCTGATTTTGTCGGTGCATACTGTTACAGTATGATAGAAATGCTTACAACAGCTTTATTTGGGACCGATTGCAAGAATAATGTTATAGCTTTCCCATGGACGTGATGGAATCCTGGTATCTAATTGGTTACACATAATTTGTAGTTGGCAATACAAGTAAAGGATTAAGAGGAGGGGGATATCTATATAGGAATATGAACATAGAGCTTTCTCATTGCTATCTGCTATCTGATTGGGTGCAATCGTTTTGCGCTGTTAGTTTTGCTAACTTCACAGATCACAAATCAAGTTACCACATTTTGGTGCAAACAGAATGATACCATCATCCCAAGCAGCTTTGGTACCATTCTGGGCTTACCTTAAAACATTAACACACACATAATTTAGATAAATGTGCTGGATAGATACATCACCAGTTTTTTATCATTTCTTTTATTTCTTTTTTTTTCTTTATTTATTAAGCTCGAAAATAAAAATACATACATTACATACAATACATTCGCATACATCTTCAATTCATTCTAGATTAGTTACCCGTTGCTTTGTCTTTCTACTTGCAATTCACATAATATTGATGACGTAAAATGAACTGAGATAAAGTTAAAATAAGTATAGTTTCAAAATATTCTCACAAAGTCCTCCTTCGTAGGTATGGTATTAATGTTTTGATATCTATATATACAAAGGAAGAGGCGATTTTTTTGTGACACAAAAGGCTTTTTAACCACAAGTACACACTCCAAATTATGTACGTACAATCAGGACAACTTGGTGGTCGTTAAAATGTCACATTTCAAACCAAATAAATTGGTTTTAATGATAAAAACAAGAAAAAAGAATTTTTAGAAAGGTTGCTTACAGGGCTATGTTTGTTAAAGGTACGTAATACGCTAAGATAAGATAAGCTAGATAAGATGACTTTATTGGCAACTAACAGTGTCAGTACAACGAAAGGCAATGAACATTTGACATATACATATATAGAAATGAATTGATAATACATATTATATATATTCATTATATATAATTTGTTGTTTGTTTAACACATATTTGCTTAACAAATGAACATATCAGCTGTATAACTTCAAGATCATTAAATTGCATGTTTAAGTAGATATCAGTTTTTCATGAACTGACAAATTATGAACATTTGGATATAATACATTGATATTTTGTAAAAAAACGTATTTCTTTCTATTTCCGTTGTTTTACATATCATCAAAATATGATAAGAATCTTTGGTTACATTACACGCATCACAAATGTTGTTTTCATTACATTGATCACCTGGTAATTGAATACCTGGTAAAGGTATTGGAGAATCGTGGAATCGAACTCACGACGTTCCAACCATGATTCAGACCGGTCATATGTCATAGTCGGCTGTGCAGACCACTACACCAATTCCCCTAGACGACTGAGACAAGCTTCGTAAATTGCCTATATGCTTTTCAGACACACATGTCTGACACCTGACGCTATATTGAGCCTTAGCCTTGATCAACTGGTGATCCGACATGCACCCACTAACCTCGTACCGAGTACGTTGTAATCAATGCAGGATGCATTTAATTTAATTGTGCTCGTTCCCACTTCACTTTTGTTACAATAGCTTTATCAAGTCTTAACCCTCATCAGTACATTAACCAAAACACCTCAATTAGTACAATAGGGGTCCATGTGGACCCCAATCATTTTATGTGATTTTCTTTTCAATTCATGATCTTTCTGGATACAAATACATTCATATGTCAATTATGACTGTGTCAGATAAAAATAACAAACAAAGAGTTATGATATACTTATTTTAATAGGTCAAATTATCGAACAACTCTAGGTTCTCTGTACCCATGGTGTTTGGACTCCATGCGGACCCCAATAAAATTGCTTTTGTATTGGTCCTTATGTATAACCAAAGAACATAAATTTCACTCTCGATAAATTTCACTCTCGATAATGGGAAGATATGAGCTGACAACTTCATTAAGGGCCCTCAATCAAAAACAATTCCAGTGCACCTTGCATTTTTTGTTCTCATGCGGACCCCAAGCAAATATTTTTTATGTACGTCCTAACATTTAACTAAATCAAATAATGGCTTCTTGGCATTTTCCCATCAACATTAAAAAAGGCAATATTCACTCCTCTACTGAACAAGCCATCATTGGATAAAGAACAATATAAAAACTATAGGCCAGTTTCAAATTCACCATACCTTGGAAAATTGATAGAAAAAGTTGACATCAAGCAAATGGCTAGACACAAGTTTGACAATGATCTGCTTCAGCTCTTTCAAAGTGCATACAGAGAACACCATAGCACAGAAACCGCTTTACTGAAAATAATG
>CM032665.1:30169844-30180079 GCA_019095985.1 Streblospio benedicti | reverse complement strand
CCCCTATCCCTAAAGAAAAAAATGAGTCACTATTTAATACTACGGGATGGTGTCCACAAAATGTGCCATAGCAGGAAAATTATTTGTGATAAGTTCATTTCAAAACGTGTGTTTGGTATAGTTTATAGTATGATAATCATCAAATTTAGTATTTCTTCATTGTAACCTTTCTTGTATCTTTTAGAAGCCCTCTACAAAGACATTACCTCTCTATTGAGACTATTTGAAGACAGTCCCCTGGCGGTCGCGATTCTATTATGTAAGCCGGCTGACAAGAATATTACAAAACTTTCCTTTGGTGGCATAATATAATCTTTTTCAAATATTATGAAAAAAACGCACATTAAATCTGTATAGTGTGAAGCATTTCTGTATGTAAAGATTGATATCGGAGTTGAGATTATGTTGCTCTCAAATGTGGTGTACGTGTTTGGGGTTTATAAGATGGTCAGGCACAAGAATTTATGCAGGCAACATTCAGTATAGTATATAAGAGAATAACTTCCTCAATCATATTGTTCTTACATAAGCAGTAAGAACATACACATGTACTTTAAAATAGTGTGCTCAGACATGATAAAAAGAGAAATTAGAGTATTTTCGGGTGTTGTCAGAAATGCAAGAAATCTCCATAGTTGGGCGAAAATTCGGCAATAAACGTGTCACGCTGTTTACGGATATCACACCTGGCTGGCACGAAGCTTGAAAAGAACCACTCATACGTGCAATTGGGGCTATGTAGGGGGTCTCTCTGAAATATCAATCTTAAATCTTATAGATTTTATTTCAGCGTACAAACGACATGTTTTTTTAATGAGACCCCATCTTATGCCTCCCGCACAAGTGGCTTACATTAAATCCCGTGAAAAAAAACGGCGTCGACACTGTTGACTACAGGCTGTTTCAAATGTATCATATTGACATAGTATGTAGTGCATATGCGCTTGGTCATACAAATATTGAAACATTCTATAGAATCTACGGAAACACACGAGGCCGATAGGATGTTTGCTTGACAGGATACATCGTTACGCAGAATAACAGTAATTTCGCGAAATTACGCTTATTTCGCGAAAAATGGTGAAGTGCAATCGAAATTTCTGTAATTACTGTGGTCCTTTTCTTGAGGGCCACACCGAGGGTCTGGCCCCTTCCCCGCTTGGGAGGCATGGTATACTTACAATCTCTCTCACTTAAATTTTATACCGTAAAATGAACTTATAGTCACTTAATCCAACGTAGACTTGAAATGTCTAACACTTTATACTTATATATTACAATAAAATTAAACTTAAATTATGAAATGACCACGTGTTTCAAACAATGAACTATCCCAACGCTTTAAACTGTACTGTCCAATATCCAACGAGCGAAAGACCGGTTGTCGCAAGTCCGGCCGTTATATAGCGCCCGGCGCACAAACCGGCCGTAACCAGTTTACAAAGCGGCCGGGGCCGGTTTAGACTACGGTTGCATCAGACCGGAGTGTACGGCGCCGGGCTCTATATTATTTCGCCTATCTCGCACACTCCGGCCGGAGGATTTTAACGAAGGGCCCAGCGTATTTTATGACGGGCACGGAGTGAGAGTGGTTGAACCGGTTTGGCGATGTTCCGGGTTTAGCCTCCGGTTGGCTCCGGGGGCATGTAACCGTTATATTTTGACTAGGCGCTGGAGCCTTTGGCCACCGTTTCTCGCTAATGTTGACAAACAAAGAGTATCACATTCCGGGTACACAGGAGGACGAAATCATCATATTCCGGGCACCAACTAAAAATGATGAATCCGGTCGGATTCTTCCAAATTCCAGGCCTAGTAAAATGGGGGGGGGGGGGGCGGGGGAGGTAATACGGTGACAGTAGTGTATAATACGTACAACTAGCAATTTATTTTATTAAGTGGAACAAACGACATTAGATTAGATTAGATTAGATTCCGTTTATTAAGAACAAAATGTACAATCAAAATAAAAAATATATCATATAATATAATATCACATATAATCATCGGGATCATTTTGACAATGATAAACACAAACTTGTCCCATGCACAATCTCCTGCAATCAGATGGCGTTTACGCTGTCAGGTAAAGAGGAGTTTATCAGACAATGCACCAACATTACCACATCAATAAATAGTTGCATTAATGTATAAGTGTTGTCAGTAACATAATGCTTCGGTTACATCATAATTTTTAACAGCGAAGGTGTTTATCTTAATTACAAAAGTAGAATGACAAGAAATAATTTGGTGTACCAATGGATCCATCTGGGTTGAGAAATTTAGTATATGGACTCTTGAAAGTTTGACAACATAAGTCACAGTTTTTTCATTAACTTTAATAGTGACAAAAATATGGTACAACAAAAAAACTATTAACAAGACAACAACCATTCAAAAAAAAAAACACATGATGGCTACGTCTAGCATGCAAAAGTTATCAATACGTATTTGTAATAATATGGGCTACAAACTATGTTAGCACAAATCAAATATGTATAGCAAAATTCTATAATGATATTTAAAATATTTTTTGTCTAGACCGTTTCAATATTCATGCACTTGGACTTGGATAATGCATCAATAATGTTTCAGTCATAAGACCATGGCAATCATATCCAATGTTCTCGTGAAAGCCATACTAATTCTTATTTAACAGATCATAATGACAGAGTTGTCATGTTGTATTCATTTTCAAAACAAAGAAACAAAAGGGCCTGAAAGTGGACGCCTGTTGAGCCGCGTTTTGCAACCAGCCGCGTTTTGCAACCGGTTGCATTTCGCGTTGACGCGTTTTGCAACCGCTAACGCATTTTCCAACCAGAAAGGGGTCTGGAGCAGCGTTTTGCAACCGCAACCGCGTTTGCAACCGCACATGCAAAATGTAACCTGCCGATATTTTTTAATTATTTTCTACACTATTAACACTCACACAAATGCATTTGAGGGATGTCGTGTATAGTTCTTAACATTATCACATTGTTTAACATAATTAAAGAATGTATTGATTTAGCATTAGAAGATGCATTTCACATGCTATATTGGTGCCCACATCACAGCCATGTTTTACTATCAGCATAGATATATTAAGCGGTGGCATTTGCATCAAAATTAGGCTTATCACCCTCACATGTAATTGTGTTGCTCATTTTGCATCAATACACATCATTTACAATACCATTTTTTTCACATTATAAGTGATTCTTGGTTAAAGCAATTTAATTTTGAACATTATTATTATAAGACTGTTTATTCAAAATCACTTTATATTGAGAATGATATGTATTCATAAATTTGAAGAACACTATTGCATGGAAGAATAATCATCCCAATATTTATGCCAATCGCATCTTCAGATATATATTTGCTGATAGTAAAAAGAGGCTGTGATGTGGGCCTGATATAGCATGTGTAATGCATCTTCAAATGCCAAATCAAGACATTTTCTAATTTATCTAAATGTTCATACAATATGATGATGTTGAGAAATATACACAAATCCCTCAAATGCATATGTGTGAGTGATAGTAATATGGAAAATAACTAAAATAAAATCTGTGGGTTACATTTTGCATTGGCGGTTGCAAAACGCGTTGTGGTTGCAAAACGCGGCTCGAGACCCCTTTCTGGTCGCAAAGCGTGTTAGCGGTTGCAAAACACGTCAACGCGAAATGCAACTAGTTGCAAAACACGGCTGGCTGCAAAATGCGGCTCAACAACGCCGCCATAGAGAGCTGAGTGGTCAGTGTTGATCCTCAGTTCTCAGGCGTGCTGTTTGAGCAACACCCCTGAGAACTGGTTCCTGTGAAAGCTATTGTCAAACACTTTACAACTCCGATTTCTAGCAGCCTTCAGCGAAACGCGGTCGCCCGTGCGGCACGGCGTGATCGACTGCATGGTGGAGGAGAAACGCACGCTGTCGCTGATGGAGGAGGGCTGGTGGTTGTCCATCGAGGTGAGGATGAAGTTGCTGCCGGAGGTGTGCGGGGTGAGTATCATTCGAGCAACACAGTTGTACTCACTGGCACCAGCCTTGTATATCGACGCCATGAACATGTAGTCCCCATCCAGGGGACACGTGTACTCGCCGGTGGTGGGGTTCCACCCGCCAGTGGCTCCGGCCGGCAGCACATTCACACGCGTCTCGTGGAACTTGATGGTTTCCCAGTCGGTGTAGGTCACATCCCTGGTGCCGACGGCGGTGAAGTAGGCTTGGCTGCCACCTGAGGACAGAGCGGGTGTCACTAATAACTAAGTAAGTACGTAGATTAGTCAGCGTTATACATGAAAATTGTTAATTGTTTAATGCAAGTTTGTTTTATGCAGACAACTGTCTACAGTGGTTAGCCATGTCAGGCTAATTGCAATGATGGGTGCCCATTATGTGTGGAAATAGTAACACAGGTTTATGATTTTTTTACAAACTCTCTCACATCTTTCTACCAAGCAAATTACTACAATATAGACATAACTCAGAACGGATATTACAACCCTAAATATATCACGTGTCCCTGCTGAGACTCCAACCCATGACCCCAAGGTTGTGAGACCAGAATGATACCATCATCCAAAGCAGTGAACTGTTAAAAGGTTAAAATACCATGGCTTCCATCACTATCTATGAGAAGAAACCCAATTCTTTTTCTACCACCACACCACTCACCTAGTTCAGCTTTCAACTGGGCCATGCTCGTGTCAGTCTGGTCTAGCCGCCATGCAGTCTCTCTCCTGTAACGCTCGGTCGCATTGCCTGTGGAGGGGTGAACATGAATAAAACTATGAGTGAATCTCTCAACATTCAGTTTTTGCCAATATGATTGTCACGTGGGTATACATTGTGTGTCAAATCGTAGTTAATGATTCAACCTGCTTCTAATTTTTTGTCAACATGCTCAAATACCTTGCGCCTGATACAAAATCATTAGAACAGACCATTGATCAATAAGATCTTTTGTAAACAAAGTGAGGTCTGTATTTGCCGCTCTTGACTGGTGGTAGCCCCAGGAAGCGCTGTGGAAGAACTTGCCTGGACTCCTGCAAAAATCTGTGGGGTGGGAGGCACGGGATCTCCAGGCCCAAGGCCCTCTAGAGCTCTACCCCGTGTCCCCGCGGCTGTGCATACGCCATGTACCATCCACCCTTATTGTCGTATACCCAGGTGGACGCACCGTACGTGATCAGAACCCTTGTACGCTTCTCGTTGTGTATTAGGCTTTTATACCGTGAACAGCTGTCTAACCTTCAGTCTCGTCTAACGGGGGCAGAGTAGCTGGTGACACCCCGGGTTTCACGAAGGGCCTTCTCACGGGAAGGACTTCGCACCTGTGCTGACACGCACTGTTTCAGGCGTCCCCTACGCAGTGCAACACGGGGCCAGGACCACGTTGAGAGAGGCACCCATCGGGTTAACCTCCATACAATTGAGTAAAGAGGGCCTATTCCCGAGATCGAGAATAGTTTGCCAGCCCTACCGCTTTCGACGAGCGCTAAAGGAGAACTGCCGCTAATCGGCTCAAAAACCAGTACCAGAGTGTACTGGGTCCCTAATCCTACTGTGGCCATAATAAAGGACAACAACAATACTTAACAAGGTGTGTGTAACGGGGAAAGCTATACCTAGTCCAGTGCAACTTCTATAACTAATTTTATACTACGCGAGAATGCTACAATTCTCGCGCACTGGACATAAAACGAAACGAGTTTTGTTACACTTTTCTAATAAAACTTTAATCTTCCCTCTTAGATGAAAAACTTCAAAATCATGAAATTTATGCAAATTAGATGTATGCTAATTAGTATATAAGCATAACTTTTGTATTCAACAGATAGAGGATTTCAATACCTTTCATATGAGCTATCATACCCATCTACCGCTAAAATAGCCACCATTTTATGCACTGTTTTATGTTTTACACTTTTTCACTATTTTGCCGTGACGTTACCATGGAAACCAGTTCATATCAGAAATTCCTGTCATTTCCCACTTGGGCACCAGCTGGATCCTAAAACTAGACAAAATTCAGCATCTTTTTGTATATCACAGTAATTGGTCAGAGCTGTTGCAAGGTTACTCCCTCAATATGCATCGTAGGAGTCCACCTGTGCAGCTCTAATAGTACGTCCCGCAAAATCTAACAGGTTGCACACTGTTCCGTGGTTACTGTATGTAAAATAGGTACATGTCAGGTGAATGAACACCAAGGTGATTAGCACGTCTGCGCTATGGTAGCAATTGTGCTGAATCCTCCCCCGGGGAGTTGAGAAAAATATAGTGTGACAAGAATGCCAATTACCTTGTGTTGGTGTAGAGTCGTCTGATCTTTCGGTAAACAAGACCAGAAACCAGACATTTACATTTACATTTTGATAGCTCAGGATGGGGGCAGTTTGATTTAACAAGTCGATATTGATCATGTGAAAACAGCTAACTCAAAGAATGAATGAATTCATCACTTGACGAGATTACAATTGCGACTGGCTTCACCTTGGCTATATTTGGGGGCAGTGGTTATATTTTGCGTCACCAGGTTCATTTTTAGGACTGTGGCTATATTTTGCATTCACACAAATCATTGCTGGTTATATTTTGCGTTGGTTATATTTTTTGGTCTAACACACCTTCGCGGTGCTTCTTAACGCACTGTTCAGTTTGATCAAAGGATGTGACTTGGTACTCGGTTGGTGGTTATGCAACGTTTAGTACGAACAAAAAACAAAACAAAAAAACAAAAATACAAACAAAATAGCATTGTTATGCAGGCCTGTTGCCCCGGGTTACAATTTCAAAATCATTGCAACCTAAAGTTGCAGCTTGGCTCCAAATTTGAAAAAAAAACTTTTATTATATTCTCGTCCATTTTTATGACAGTGCACGCATGATTCGATGTCTATTTATAAAAGGCCACACTTATAACAAGAACATTTTAGCAACGGATATGTTGGATGGGTTGACGGTAGTTGCTAAAAGGGACCAGATTTTGTGGGTGGTTATGACTCGGGTGTAAACAAGGAAAATATTTTTGTGAACTGTAGTTTATACGTATCAAGTATAGAAGCGCATTTACGTACCGTCCACCAAGGTGCGATCATACATCGCCTGCACCAATGTATGTATGTTTCTCAAGTAGGCATCCATGGTCTTTATCTGTAACATGTTACAATGTTGTGTTCATGTTATGTTGGTATTCTCATATACTGCTAACGTCAAGAAAATGTGTGTTAAATTCATTTTAGGAACCCATTAAAGTTAATGATATCATATACTTATAGTGCACACACACACACACACACACACACACACACACACACACACACACACACACACACACACACACACACACACACACACACACACACACACACACACACACACACATACACACACACACATTTTATTTAAAGTACACAGACCTAAATTACTGTGATACTACGAAAGCTCTGAGAGGACATAACACTTCACACTTCACACTTTTTTAACCATTGATTTATCTGCGAACACCATCTATAATAAGACCACTTTTCACGGTCCCAAACCTCCGTAACCTATTAAAATGAACTTCTCTACAGAGACCACTTCTCTATTGAGACCACATAATACTGGTGCCCAAGGTGGTCCTAATACAGTGGTCCTGCTGTATCTTGGAAGTGGGGCATAAGTAGCCCGGTTGAGAAACTAACCATATACAAGTTATTGATTCTGTACGTGGACAGTCCTGATACAACATATTTTACAAGGCAGTTCTGGAGATCGATATCCAATGAAAATACGTGCAAAAGTCTGCTAAATCTTGGCAGAACAGTGAGAGTAGAAGTAATAAATCATTATTTATGGCTATGTTTCATTTACTGTTATATTTTCATATTTATTCCTCTGTCATATTACATTTATGCATGTTTGTATGAATGATTGCTTTATATTAACAGTTTATCTGATCATACAGCAATAAAACTCTGAATCTTACTTAGTCAATGTGTAATCTATGTATACTCCTATATTGGATAGTCATCTGCACAAGTTGCATAACATTACATACACGGTTAACCTATGCCTGAAGGTTGTACGGCAGGTTGAAAAAAAAACATCAAGAACAAATTGCAAGATATAACAACCATCTGCGTTTTTCGCAACATTGTAAACATAACGAGGTCACGCCCACCAGCCTGAAATTGTCATCGACGGTCAAAGGTGAAGGACGCAATTCCAAATTTTTAAATGACTAGAAAGTTAAATTCGAAGAAGTCGTTGACGAGCAGTTAAAAAACGACACTGCCAGAATAGACGTCACACGTTTTATCGCGCATGCGCAGACGAAAGAACATGGCGAATGTAAACAGAGGCAGATCAGAAAATTTGACAATTTGGTGGCAAAAAGTAAGGATAAATCAAATAGTAAGAATCAAAATAAGTCAATAGCAAGTGACTGCATCGGGAGATGGGTCACTTCTAACATCTCCAAAGCGGAACGCAAAGCCATCATGGACCTCAAGAAGGATTAATCCATCATGATTCTCCCGGCTGACCAAGGCAAGTGATTAGTAGTGATGAATACCAATGACTAAAATAAAGATACATGTGAAAAAGTGTTAAACGATAATAAAACCTACAAAATTCTAAAGAAGGATCCCACACAACAATATCAAAAACAGTTTATCATTAAACTTGTACAGTTAGAGAGGAATAAATCAATAGATATGAGAACTAAAGACAAGATATACCCAACAACCTGTTCACCCCCTCGTTTTTACGGCTTGCCCAAGATTCACAAACAAGGCATCCCCCTGCGACCAATGGTGAGTAGCATTGACAGTATCAACTACAAGTGTTCAAAATACCTGGCATCTATATTATCACCAATAACAGGCAAAACTGAAAGGCACATCAAAAACTCAAAACAATTGGGAGAGATTATCAGCAGATGCAGAATTGAGGAAAGACAGGAGCTAAGATCGTACGATGTCACGGCGCTTTTACTCGGTGTTCCTGTGAATAAAGCAGTAGAATGTATGAAGACTAAACTGGAAGCAGACAGAGACCTACACAAGAGAACCACATTGAAGCCAGGTGAAATCGCTGAACTTCTGGAAATTGTGCTCGGATGCCCCTACTTTATATATGATGGAAAGTTTTACCAGCAGATCCATGGAGCGGCTATGGGGTTGCCAGTTTCCATGATAGTGTGTGATGCGAGGATGGAGGACCTAGAACAAAAGGCAATTGAAACAGCGCCTCACCCTCCCCACTCGTGGTACCGTTATGTGGATGACACTCATACAAAACTAATCTGATTATGCCAGGAATTTAAAGACCATCTTAATACACTGGATGCTGACATCAAGTTTACCACGGAAGTAGAGGAAAATGGTGAGCTGGCTTTCATGGAAATGCCCACATCTAAGAAAGAAGATGGTGGTCTCAAACTTAAGATCTACTGTAAGCCCACACATGGCGACCTCCAATTTGACTCCAACCATCCCTTGAAGCATAAACTCAGCGTAGTATGCACTCTCCATCATAGAGCCAAGATCATGATTACAGAAGAGACGGATTGAGAGGCGGAAGTGAGGCATTGTCAAAATGTGGATATATATACTGGGCTATCAAAAGATGATCTGTAATAACCATAATCATGTCTACGTCTCCTGTCCACTATGAAAGAGATTATACACGGCCTCTGTGGTTCTGCTGTATCTATAGTATAGTGTGCGTTGAGGATTTCTAATGTTTATGGTATGAACAAAAATTCATGGTTCATGCATATTAACTAGTGTGACCAGCCATTGGCCCATGATCTCTCTCGCATTTGTTCTAATTAGATTTAGCAAGACACTATAAAACAAACAATATATGTGAATATCTGTCATTGAATATTTGAAAATATTCAGTTCTCTGATATTCGCGCAACTCATCCAATATGGCTACTTGGGTTAATAGAGTAGTAGGCCTTCTTTTCTTTGTACATTGTAGCATCATGAAATTAAAAGAGACAATAACAAAGCGAATAATAATAATAACTACGCACCGCTGTCCACATTTCCTGTCGGTCAATCTGATTTTTCCTAAAGAAGAATTCCTGGCCATCATTGTTATGTTTGTTGTGCTCAATGATGGCGTCATTGAGTCGGCGCACGATGTTTGTCTCCATCACAGCCTGGTCGGCCTTGACCGCAGCCTGCACCGATCCCAGCTCATGCCTCAGGTCATCTCTTATTGCCGTGGTCTGTAAACAATATACATG
>CM032665.1:30153227-30169744 GCA_019095985.1 Streblospio benedicti | reverse complement strand
CCCCAAAAGCTGGGGACTTAATTAAATTTAAAAAAATATGTCATCAAATGGGGTGGTGTTTTTAGAAAAGGGGTGGGGGGGGGGGAAAAAAAATTGGAAACCCTTGTAGGTATTCACACCCAGGGTTTCTCCTCTAAAAGCTTTGGAAAATTTCAGCCCAGGTTGTAAATGCTGTTTTTAATACCCCATCACCCCACCCAATTCAACACATGTTTATCCAAGGTTCATACACTCTAAGACCTTGAAATGGTAGTCTGGTTTATAGGGTGGACAATTCTCAGTGCTCTGTTGGTAATAAACTATCAAGTTGGCTAAAGTGGGAAGAATGATTGTACACGGTATCATAGCTATGATCGATAACTCAGAATAGATGAATGCCATTTTCTTAACCCTCATCAGTACATTAACTAAAACACCTAATCTCTGCAATAGGCGTCCACGAACGGGTGATCCTGTACTGATTAGGGTCAATATGGGAGTGCGGAACACCACAGTGCTGTGGACGTGTGAGGACCATAGAAATATGTACAAAATTCCATTGGCATCAGGCATTGAATATCAGGTTGAGTCGTAATCCAGGCAGTCAGAGAAGTACCGATAGTTTCTTCTAACAAGTATTAGAAAATATTCACAAAAAACCGGAATTTTTTATTGAGTCTGGTTTACATTTCTGTCCTCTAAAAGAACATAGTAGAACGTGGAGATATATTAAAATCTCACCTTTTATCCAAATCTAGACTTCAATTTCACGTTCTTTTAAAGGGACTTGTTAAAAATCTCACTCAATTCGAACATACGGGAAAAATAATTCTTTTAATATTTTGAATGTTTGACTAATTTCTATAAACAATGAATAAGAACATGGAAAAATAAAACTGTGGCTTAAAATCGTAATGGTTTCCTTGAATACACACACCATTTGTCTTAGAACTTGATCAACAATCCCTTGGTCCAGATTGTTTTTCCTGACTAAAAGTGAATGAAATGGGTTTTTTTTCTTTCCTTTTGTTCATTATACCTTAGTATGTATGATATTTAATATGTAATGACTGTTTGTGTAACCATATTATATTGCATAGCGTGTATTATCTTATTATATTATTCTATTGTCTTATTATATTGATATATTTATACAGAGTCTTATTAACCTACAACTATATTACCTAGATTGATATGTCTGTTATTCGATGTTAGACTAGTCACATATTATTATATACTAGTATTGATATTATATCTTATTGATTGCTGTATGTTCCCAATGAGGGCAGAAATTCTGACAAGTAGACGAATAACCCCAGGGTGGGGAACATAAAATCGTCTGATCCTGCATAGTGGTGACTTAAGACAATAACATATAAACATGAAAGATGAATCTGTTGTAATCTGTCGTAACAAACTAAAACAACATGTACTTCTCTCAAAGTTAGAGTGACAATTCTTCATATCAGAGGACTTTTTTACACCAAATTATGCCATTTTCACATTTTTTTGAGAATTCTGCCATTATTCATGGATATAAAAGAACTAATTTGCCCACCAAAAACTTACATCCGATGTGTTATGCTCAAAAGTAAATTGTCAAGTGGTGTAAAGTGGACAGAGGGATGTTAGACCACAAAACATAACCAGCCAAAAAATATAACCAGTTATGTTTGCGTTAACATAAAACCACACCCCCGAAAATGGACGTGGTGACGCAAAATATAACCACTGCCGCAAAATATAACCAGAGGAAATGTACGTTATGTGTAACATACAGTAGAGAGTATTTTTGTTTTACTAACCTACGACGGTATCAGATATTTTCACACGAGTTATCCAATAGTATGATAGAAGTTCATTTATCCTGGATCTGATAGACAAATATTTATTTACACTTTTGTCGAACCAAAGAACTTTGAACGTGGAGTGAATGAAGCGATCCAGATAAGGAGACTGAGACCTTCTCTCAACAGAAATGGAGGCAGACACACCCTTCCCACCATATGGAACAACGTGTTGACCCCGGGGGGGGGGGCGCATCTGGGGATTTCCCCGCGTCAACAGTGACGACCTATGACGTCATCACTTGTTGTGAACAAGGCAAGAGCGATTGCCGAAAGCTCAAAATGTGAACTTTTATTGTCCTGTTTAAAGTGTAAATAAATATTTGTCTTAAGTTATCCAATGTTAAGTGCTTATCATTTCGAGGTGGGTCATGGGTGTTCAGGCCTCAACTATTGAGTGGTCTGGCTGGTTCATTTAGTAATGGCGCACTTCTGGCTGGTTCTAAGTCTTGTTGCTTAACTGTGGCCTCGTCTGCTGTTTTTGGAGATGTATGGTCGACAGATGAATGGTAAGTGCCGCCACTACCGTTACAATCTGAAGCAATGACACCATGAGACAGAAGCATCTGTTCCAACAGTTCGGTTGTTCACGATGCCCCGTGATTAATGCTGTCTTTCTCGAGGAAAGGACACACTTCTGCCTGGTTCTAGCCCAAAATTTTTTTATCACTTCTCGGGAAACGGTATTTTGATTCTTTTCATACTGTGGGCCCCCGTTATGGATTATTGAGTTGTTGATTTGGATAATCTTTTTTTCCTCTCAGAGGTGGTTGGGGGACTAACTTGCTCATCTGTATGTTTTTTTCTGCTTAAAAGTGGCCATGCTGACGATTGTGTGCTATTTCCGAATGATCCCATGAACCTGCCTTCTCAGTCATCCCATCTGAAAGGTCCAGAACGTTATTCCAGACGATCCCATAAGTTCTGACCACATAATATGCACAAGAGCCACCATAAAAAGACTGGCAATATTTATTTCTCGTTTCTGGTGTTTTATGGAGCAAATATAAAGCCTAGGAGGTGCTGCCTTTTAAGAAGTACACATATTAGGTGGGTATAGTTTTTATATACTAAGCTCAATTAAGGCTACAGATATTCTTGTGTTTCATCACATTGAAAACCACGAATGTGCACACCATGTTAGACTACAATACACCCTACGGTCGAACAACATCCCTGCATATGTAAAGACTTCACATTCTACAAATTTGTTGCCAATATTTTACTCATACACAACCCACACAAATGCAGCAGTAAACATACATATTTCAAACCAGTTTTAGACATTATGCACTCGAGGCGACCCTCCTCTAGGCATCGACCATTTGATCTCAAGGGGGGGGCAGCAAAAATATTGAAAAAAAAATAACGCAAGGCTGAAAATTGGTGAAAAAAATAATGGGGGTTTCATTTGGCTAGAAAAAAGATAATTGTCAAGATATTTTATATAACGTGCATGTTACATATTAAAAAAATAATTGAGGTTCAGTAATCTAAGAAAAAAAGAATTAGATGTCAAATTTCACGAAAAAAAATAATTGAAGCTATGGTGAAAATAGCTGAACCCCCCCCCACCCCCTCCCCATCGTGAGATCAAATGGGTACGTGCCATGTTAACTGTAAAACAGAGTAGTCGGTGATTTGGTGATTGAACTTACCATTTGACGAGATTAGAATTGTGACTGGCTATACACCTTGGTTATAATTTGCGTCTGGTTATATTTTGCGTCACCAGGTCCATTTTCGATGCTTTGGTTATATTTTGCGTTAACGCAAATCATAACTGGTTATATTTTGCGTTGGTTATATTTTGCGGTCTAACAGAGGGATTGTATAGCATATGGCTTCCATGAGAAGAACTGTGGAAATGAGTGCCGTGTTCTGATGACGGATACATTATTGATGCATTATCCGAGTTCAAATGCATGAATATAGAAACCGGTGTAGACAAAAATAATTTAAATATCATTATAGAATTTTAATATACATATTTGGTTTGTGCATACATAGTTTGTAGCCAATATTATTACATATAAGTATTGATAATTTCTCCATGCTAGAAGTAGCCATCATGTGATTGTTTGATTTGCAATGGTTGTTGTCTTGTAAATAGTTTTCTGTTTTACCATATTTGTGTCACTATCAAAGTTAATGAAAAACTGTGACTTATTTTGCAAACGTTTAGGAGTCCATATACTAAATTTTCTCAATTAGATTGAGCCATTGGGTACACATAATTATTTTTGTCATTCTACATGCGTAATTAAGATAAACACCTTCGCTGTTGAAGATTATAATGTAACCAAAGCATTATGTTACTGATAAAATACAGCTATTTATTGATATGCTAATTTTGGTGCATTGCCCGGTAAACTACTCTTTTAACCTGACATGGTAAACGCCATCTGACTGCAGGAGATCGGACATGGCACAAGGCACTCTTGCAAGTTTGTCTTTATCGTTGTCAAAATGATCCTCTTAGCTGTTTTTGGCGATATTATAACATAATAGCAGGCAATGTCAGCCATAGTGGGGTCATTTGACATCATAAATATGTCTATATATGTATATGTTGCAGTGGAAACACGCAGTGTCCCCAAAACTCTTAGAATAGTATGGATGTTAGTAAAATATATAGCTTTATACATGTGTGATCCAATGTTCATGCTATGTACTTTATTGTTGACCAAATTGTAAATAAGCAATACTATATATACGCTTTCATGTGATATCCAAAGAACATTATCTTACAATCGTGATATGTGATTATGTGTGATATTATATTATGCTATTATATTATATTATATATATTTTTAGTTTGATTGTACATGTTGTCCTTAATAAATCTAATCTAATCTCATCTAATGTCGTTTGTTCCACTTAATAAAATAAATTGCTAGCTGTACATATTATATCTTGTAAAATGTTTTGGCGATTTTTAAAAATCCAAACTAGTCACGCTTAAATGTAAATGTTAATGTTAATGTGGTGGTTTATAGTCGTGATACACGTCTTGCTCTCACGACTTTACATTTTACACCAGGTCATTGGCCCATGTGTTGATCTTCAATTGATCATTTCTCACATACTTGCATCGGCAGCAGCTTGCATTCATCACACAATGCTAATCACTCACTCACTCACTCTTTTAACCCAATGACCTGTACCTAATTAATATGTAGGTGCCACCGAACCATACTGCTTAAAGAATGCGTTTGCTTGACACCCACCACAAGACCCGAATGGGAACCAAACCCACGTCCTTTGCGTCACAAGTCCCACTCCCTATCCACTGGGCCACAGAAGCACAGATGGATATTTGTCATTAAACAAGACGAGACGAAACCAAAAAGTTTAAGTTTGTTGATTCACTAAAACTAAACCAAATTATACAAATTCATTTCAAATAGATTAATTGATTACCTTTTTATTCTCGCTCAAACTCTGCCCCCACCCTTTTTTGTTAGATAAGAAACTATTAGAACTGTTTAAAGTGTGAACACAGAATTCGAAGTGGCACCATAAGGTAAGCCATAGATTATTAAAAGGCTTGTCAAACCATTTGATAGACCACCAAACGCAGCCTATTGACTTTCATTTCATTTGAAAAATTAAAAAGCATTGTCGCCATCTTGTTTTCTAGCCTATGTCTGGTCCTAGAGAATTTCTATTTATGCCCGACCAGAAGGGCAATACTAGTTGTATCCAAGACATTTAAATGCCATATTTATTCTAATTTTGAATATCTGTACCCGTTTTAAGTTGGATAGTGGTTGGATATTGGTGAATTCATTGCTGTTGCAAGCTCGAGGGATATTTTACAAATCCAGGCATTGAACTAACCAATATCCGGATATTTCGTTGGTTTACTCCTTTCATTTTCATTACATGACCGCTATACAGTCCCATTCAGTTTCCCGCTGAACACACAATACCAAAGTAATCAAACAATTCAGTGTCCCAACAAATTGATGAAAATATAAAATTTCTTTAGGCTGGCTATACTTTGAAAGCATAAACAATGGCAATGTACTGTATGAAAGTTACCATTGGTTTATCAAATGTCACTACGGCTGTACTGGGCCATTCGCTCTTGGGCCATCGTAGAAAGCCAATACCATAGATTATACGGAACTAGATAGCAAAATGAGCAACACTTATAAAAAACGTGTGAGTTGTAGTTGGTAGGGTCTCACCACCACTAATAATGATCAAACGAGCTTCATTGACTCGTGTATTTAAGGGAGAGCAGTCTAGGTCTATAATCTATCAGCGATTGCATTGTGCACATGCATTCATGTCGCTATGGGGATATGCAAGTTCCAGCAGCAAAACTCAGTCCTTTATTTAAGAGGCAACGTTGAAACTCGTGAGCAATCTCAAGAAAGCAATCAGCATCGACACATTCAAGTTGGGTATCTGCTCCAAAACCTATTGGCAAGTTTCAAACCATTCCCTATAAATTGGACATACCGTGTCACGTGACCATGTAGTGGTGCATCCTGTGGCATAAAATGTAACCAAAACCTGAATCTCGCAAGCTATCAAATCGAATCTCATTTCAGACGAGATTTGGGCCATTTTATTCTCTCATTACTTTGGCGATGTTCAGAGAATCACGTTGTGGTGTTTTTTTTTATAATATTTCGTAAAGATTATCTTATGCCATCATAGGAAAGTGTTGTAATATTCTTGTCAAGCCGGCGTATATAGTAGACCATCTCTATCGCGACCGCCAGGGGACTGTCTTCAAATAGTCTCAATAGAGAGGTAATGTCTTTGTAGAGGGCTTCTAAAAGATACAAGAAAGGTTACAATGAAGAAATACTAAATTTGATGATTATCATACTATAAACTATACCAAACACACGTTTTGAAATGAACTTATCACAAATAATTTTCCTGCTATGGCACATTTTGTGGACACCATCCCGTAGTATTAAATAGTGACTCATTTTTTGCTGTGAGGTTATATGGGATAGGTAATCAAATTTCAATTTTGTTATGTTTATTACACTATAAACTGTGAACCACGACATACTTTTGAAATAAACCTGTTATAATTAATAGTTTTCCTATTATGATACATTTTATGGGCACGAAATCATCATAATACATGACTGATTTTCAATGTTTAACAAGCCTTATCTCAAAACTAAATTTAGACAGACATACATTATTATAGATTTTAATCAGGATAAAAGTTCAAATATTTATATTGAGCTTTCAACAGGAACTCCGATCTTGATCGCAATGACGTCACGAGTCGTCACTGTGCGCGCGGGAAAGTCCCCACTTGCTGCCCCCTACCCCCATTAACATGTTGTCCGGTAGTCTAAATCTACCCCTATCCCTATTCAGGATACTTCAGTTTTCTGATTTGAATGGCTTCCTTGACTCCTCTTTCAAAATACCTGGGCTCAACACACAGAATCTTAGCCTCATCAAGTGAGATACCGTGACCTTGTTGATCAGTGTGGATATCGCATGACACTTCTGAGCCGTGGAACTCGGGCGTCTATGTTCTAAGCACTGCGTCTCTGTTTACCCCACAGATGAAGCATCACAGTCACTACACGTGATCTGGTACAGTGGCCCAATCAGTATTCCTTTATCTAAGGGGTCCTTAGGTCTCACCGACAACTGTCTCAATGTGTTCACCGGTTTAAAGAACACTTGAACCTTAACCTTAATCAGTACATTAGGAGTCCGTTCGGACCCCAGGGATATACTTTTTGTGATACATTTTTATCCACTTGGTATTTCTTCTTTTCCTTTTAAGTACTTTTCACCCTATGTATTGCCTTTATCAGGACTGAAGATTTGATTTGATTTGGTTAAATATTAGGACGCACATAAAAAGATATTTGCTTGGGGTCCGCATGGACCCCACACCTGTTGGGAACAGAAAATGCAGGGTGCACTGGATTTTTTTGGATTGAAGTCCTTTAATGAACTTGTCAGCTCATATCTTGCCATTATCAAGGATGTTTTTTTTATTTGGTTTTACATAAGGACCAATACGAAAGCAATTTTGTTGGGGTCCACATGGACCCAAGACACGTGGACCCCAGACAAGAGGAGTACAGAAAACACAAGGTTGGTCGATAATTTGACCTATTGAAATATGTATGTAATAAAATATAACTCTTTATTTGTTATTTTTATCTTACATAGTCATAATTAACATATGAATGTATTTTTATCACACAAAGATCATAAATTGAAAAGAAAATTACATCAAATGATTGGGGTCCACATGGACCCCTATGGTACTGATTAAGGTGTTTTGGTTAATGTACTGATGAGGGTTGAACTTACTCATCACCCGTTTAATATGCTCTGAAATACCGTTGACACAGGGTATCACAACTGGTGGCTTCTAACGGAGTTCAGGCTGTGTGACATCCTTAGGTTAGCTTGTTTTGTCCCTTGTATTTTTCTCCTTCGTCAACAGGTTTTCCAGAAGCTCATTTAGTCTCAAAACTTTCACCAAGTGTCTCTTTTCTCTGTCACATTCTAACGGATCACTTACTACACAGTCTGTGCGGTGATTCTGAGTACGCACCACTCCCATCTTGTGTTCGACAGGATGGTTACTGGTAAAGACTCTCCCGGCGCCGTCATTGTGATCAAGATAGGAGTTCCTATCAAAAGTTCAATGTAAATATTTGAACTTATCATTCGGATTGAACTATATAATTATGTATGTCTGTCTATCAAATCCAGGATTAATGAATCTCCATCAAACTAAAACTAAATGCGTGCAGTTAATGAATGGAAAATTTCCCTTTAACCGGGGAATCTAGTCTTTTCAACTGTCGAAATATTTGAAGATATATGGCTTATGAGAAAAAAACTTACTGGGGATTTTTATTTATTTATTTTGTTGATGAATTATGAATGCTTTGGTATTGATTTTCAAGAAATTTCAGAAAACTGGTGTTTTTCAAACTCAAAATGCATGTAAAATAATCAATTGAATAGATGTAAAAATGCTTTTCGGTGTATGATGCCAATGACAACGTAAACTTGCAACAGTACCTTGTGGCATAAAGCATCTCCCGCAGTCAGTTTAAAGAGGAGTTTAAAGAGGAGTTTACCGGCCAATGCACCAAAATTAGCCTATTAATAAATAGTTGCATTAGTGTATTGTGCTATCAGTACCATAAAGCTTCCGTTATATTATACATGTAATATCTAACGGCGAAGGTGTTTGTCTTCATAACGCAAGTAGATAGACTAGAAATAATTTGGTGTACCTGAATAGCTTCAACTACATGTAATTGAAAAAAATAGCATTTGGATTCCTAAAAGTTTGACAAAATAAGTCACAGTTTTTTTTCATTAATTTTAATAGTGACACAAATATGTTACAACAAAAAAATATTAACAAAACAACAACCATTGAAAATCAAACAATCACATGGTGGCTACTTCAAGCACGGAGAAATTATCAATGCTCATTTGTAATAATATTGGCTGTAACTCTGTATGCACAAACCAACTATATATAGTAAATTTATAAAATGCTATTAAGATTATTTTTGCCTTTTTCGTTTCTATATTCATGTACATGGAGTTGGATAATGCATCAATGATGTTTCAGTTATAAGAACATGGCACTCATTTCCACAGTTCTCATGGAAGCCATATGCTATATAATCGTTCTCTCCACTTGACACCACTTAACAATTTACTTTTGAGCATAACAAATCAGATTTAAATTTTTGAAAAGGGAGGCAAATTAGAGGTTTTATATCCATGAATAATGGCAGAATTCTCAAAAAGATGTGATGATAGCATAATTTGGTGTAAAACAAGTCCTCTGATATGGAGAATTGTCACCCTAACTTTGAGAGAAGTACATGTTGTTTTAGTTTGTTACGACAGATTACAACAGATTCATCTTTCATGTTTATATGATATTGCTATAATACAATGGAGATGTAAAAATATAAATGTAAATGGCTGGTTTATGGTCTTATGCCAACGCTATGAAGGATCAGACGATTTTATGTTCCCACCCTGGGTTATTCGTCTACCTGTCAGACTTTCTACACTCACTAGGGAGCATACAGCAATCAATATGATATAATATTAATGCTAGTATAATAATATGTGACTAGTCTAACATTGAATAACAAAGACATCAATTTAGGCAATACAATTGTAGATTAAGAAGACTCGGTATAAATATGAATCGCTTATTTCAATATAATAAGACAATAGAGATGATATAATAAGATAATACATGTTATGCAATATGATGTAGCTATACAAACAGTCATTAAACATTGATTATCATACATACTAAGGTATAATGTAACAGAGTGAAAAAAAAACACCTTTCTTGGAGATATTAGGGAGATGCATTCAATTTTAAAAACGTCAGGAAAACCAATGTGGATAAAAGGATTGTTGATCATGTTCTAGATCCTTCCTGGTGTCTACAGCCATGCGAAAGCACAAACGTGCACCACAAGCACGTATTGCTAGTTTTTACACTCATTTTTTGGACGTATACAGTACTGTCCACATGTGAGGGCTGCAGTTATTTCCATATAACTAAACTTCATGTATTCTATGTCACTTGACATTAGCCAACGTTCGCCTAATAGAAGTTATTTATTCCACGTCCGTATTTTCTAATCAACCTGAGATTTTTAACAAAAACGTTTAAAAACGAGAAATTATAGTCTAGATTTGGATGACTTTGATATTTCGTATATCTGCGTTCTACTATGTTCTTTAGATGACAAAATGTAACCATACTCATTAAATAAATCCCGGTGTTTTTGTAAATAGTTTCTAATACTTATTAGAAGAAACTATAGGTACTTCTCTTCCTGAATTGCGACTCAACCTGATATACAATTACTGATGCCAATGGAATTTTCAACAATTTCTATGGTCCTCACACGTCAAAAGCTCGCACTCCTATATCGCACTCCCTATCCCATATTGGCCCTAATCAGTACAGGATCACTCCCGTCCGTGGAGCCCTATTGCAGAGATTAAGGTGTTTTGGTTAGTGTACTGATGAGGGTTAAGAAAATGACATTCATCATTTCTGAGTTCTCTATCACATCATTCTTTCCACTTTAGCCAACTGAATAGTTTATTACCAACAGATCATTGAGAATTGTCCACCCTAGCCCCCAGACTACCATTTTCCAAGGCCTTAAGAGTGTATGAACCCTGAAAAACAGATGTTAACTGGGTGGGGGTGATGGGGTATTAAAAAATAGCATTTACAACTCTGGGTCTGAAATTTTCCAAAGTTTTAGAGGAGAAATCCTGAAAAAATACCATAAGCGTTTCACTTTTTTCAACCCCCTTTCCACCCCTTCACCACCACCACCATTTGATTATATATCGTAGTCCCCTAGCTTTGAGTTAAGTCCATGCACAGTAGCAGTTTGTGTTTGCCACTACTTCCAGCTACTGCAGGCAGTGCACCTCGATGTAGTAGAGGTCCCAGCCCGGGTCGGTGATGACGGTGGCCGAGGGACAGAGCGGCACCAGCGCCAGCAGCTCACAGCCGGGGGAGGACGCAGACACGGCAAAGTTGTAGCCCCAACAGCCAGGCACCTGAAACATCATCCCAAATTGAGCTGTACACTCAGTCAAAAATGCAGTCTTTATGTGCAATTGAATATTTTGCAGCATGATTAAGCCAAGCTAGATGACCACGTGCACATGGATAATAGGATAAGGATAAGCCATTAGGTGCCAACGGAGTAGGCTATTAAGTGGGGCATTTTCACCTAAAAAATTACATCCATGACATATTTAGTTCACCTCAAACCACAAACCTGAATCTAATAGTGGCCTACCTGTAGACACATATTGGAACAATAAGATGCCGTCTCAGCAACTGTGGTCACTATGATGCCACTGTTCATCCTGGTTCCGTTCTGCCTCTCAAAAATCCTACCACACGGTGTTGGATGCTCTGTAATAAAACAAAGGGTACTGCAAAGTACACCCATTTTCAGAATTTGTGATATTAATTATAATAGTTTAAAGTTAGCCTTAAGGGTGAGGTAAAAAGAAGTGGGGAGTGGAGTCAATGCTCAAAATCAGAATGCGGGATATCTCGACTGCCTTAAAAATGGCAGGTTAAACCACAGCCCTCATGTCACTGTCACAATCAATAGCATGTTTACATATATATATGTGTGTGTGTGTGTGTGTGTGTGTGTGTGTGTGTGTGTGTGTGTGTGTGTGTGTGTGTGTGTGTGTGTGTGTGTGTGTGTGTGTGTGTGTGTGTTTTGCACCAATCTGATGTTTGCATTGCGTACTATTATGCAGCCTTCATATAAGAAGCCATGTTAAAATCTATTGGACCTCAGTATCCAGATGTTTTGAGGCCTTTCAATTATTGATACATGTAGTTTACATTTCCATCTTCTAATGTGGCTCAATAAGTAAGGATTCTTTCATTGAATGGAAATGTGTTGTGAAGATACACGTAAATGTGCAAAAAAACTAAAGTATATAAAATAACTATATGAATATTCAAGACTATAACTTAAGCTTTGTTTACTTGACCACACTATCACGTTTATATTGCAACGTCGATGGATATAATGCTAAAAATATTGAGTGATCTCACCAACTGGGAAGAATGATCCATCACTTTCAAATATCTCTCCGGATCCCTCAAGGATCATGTAGCTCGATCCAGACCAGCCGATCCTGAGGTTTAAAATAGTTTTCACGTGTTTTTAAGTATCAACTTACAGTCATGAATATTATTTGATTGTCAAAATAACAAGCATTCCAATTTAATTATATAAATTATATTCTCTCTCTCTCTCTCTTCTATGGCAAGCAACCTCCTACCCACTATATTGACTTAGCTGAAGATACATCTTCCATTTTACTATATCAAGTGGCCCTGACGGGACTCAAACTAATGACCCCGAGGTTGTGAGACCAGAATGGTACCATCATCCCAAGCAGCGGGCTATGTCAATATAGTGGGTAGGAGCTTGCATGCCATAGAAGAGATAAAGAGAGAGAGAGAGAGAATGAATCCACAAGCAAACTTGAGGAAAACACATTAGAAAATCATAAAAATGATTAACTGGCTGACTTCGTTTTTTGGAAAATAAAGGATAGTGCACGTACATGTACATGTAGAGGATTTCATGAATTTTGTACATGTATGTGCAAAAGCTAGCAAAGATGCCAAAAATCTCATGGAAAGAAAATATTTTGGTGGCACTAAAGGGAGAGGCTGGGGGTGACAATGAGCATGTGCCTATTAATCAATGAATGTATATGGTTTTCTTTTGTTCTTATGATTTTTTTCTGCTTTATTAATATCAGAACATATCTGACATATTTAAAATTAAAAAAAAAATACATTTAGGTATTACAGGTTTAAAGGACCCTTATCAAAATTGCTGAAAACGTTAAATAAATTTCAAAATATAATTATTTTGGACTTTGGACTGTTTATGTTTTCAAAGCAACGTAGCATAGACAGAAAATCTAACAACAAAAGATGTGCCAATTAGCTATAGAATTATGTATTCATTTTTATTTTTTTACCTGTGGGTAGAGTAGTTGAAGGACTGGAACCAAACTGACCCATCTACATTGGACTTGATGTGGAAAAGAAAGTTAGGGCTTTCAGCATCAACATTACGTTTCAGCACGAAGTTAAAGTGATCCAAGTAAGTTGTAGGGTGTTTGACTGACTCAAGCAAAAACACATCCTCAGCTGCAACAAACAAATATGCATTTCAATTACGTAATTGTTAATCAAGTATTATACTTGGTTCTATCATGAAAAACACCTACCATCACAGAACTGTCATCAATATAAACAATTTTCACAAAAGTTACCTTGTTTCACACAAAATGAAAGATTGCATATTGAAATTAATAATAACATAGCATATACATTTTAAAGCTGTACCAATAATGCAACACATTTACTGTTTATTTTGGAATGAAAGTACAATGTATGATTACATTGTTACTTTATGTTGTATGGTAGCTGCACCTTCGGGTTCATAATTCGGGAAATGGGGTTAAGCTTCAAAAGTTCATGATAACTGCTTATTTAAACAGTCAAAATAGTTAAGAAATAGATTTTTAGCACAGTTTTAAGCTAAATGGTATAGGTGAGGGATCATTCACAAATGACGTCATCCGGCATGGGGGGGGGTAGCAAAAGATGACGAAAGGTGACAGGGGGGGGTATAGCACTTGGATGATGTCACCTTTTGAAAAATAAGTTCTAGTTATTTAACTGTATTTGAACTCAATTTCTGACGTGTTAAGTGAGTTGTTTACTATTTACCACCTTGTTAGCTTTATGTCCTCAATACATTTGTAAAATTATATCTAAATTATGGACATTTATATACTCAAATGTATTTATATTATCCCACAGTTAAATCATTGTTAAATGTCATCGCGAAACCTTGTCGCACTGGGTAGGGGGGGGAGGCAAAGATGACGTCACTTACCAGGGGTGCTACAAAGATGACGAAAGGTGACAAGGGGGGTAGGGGGGTAAAAAAAGGTCAAAAATTAGGTGACGCCATTTGTGAACAATCCCTAAGGTTGACAATCCTAATAACGAACTAGGCAGTGCAATAGTGATGCAAAACTTGGTAATACTGGTAGGATACAATACAACTAGATGCTAGATTTGACTAACCACTCCTTGCAGTGATACTTACAGATGTTGAAATGGTTTCTTACGCATTCGTCTCATTCGAAATTCTTGTAAACTTAAAAAAGAGCTATAACTGTGTATTCAATATTTAATGATGATATAACGCGGCCAATGTAAAATGTCACTATTGAAACAGACTATATGATTTATTTATGAATTACACTACAGATCTATACTAATGTGGGCCACATGCCTAGGTGCACATCGTACATGCCCGCATATCGTGGTATGATTTGCTAGCAACTCAATAATGTACATGACATTATCACCATAACACTGAAAAAAGGGTCGTAGTGGGTAAAATGTATTATCATTTTAAGAATGAACTAAAATTTACTTGAAGATGAGTAACCCAAAGTTCATGGAAACCGCTATTGGAATATACTAGGAGTGGTAAAACAAACCCTTGTTTTTACAGGAGCCTTGTCAAAGTTGTTTTAAAGTGTTCCTTTAGGCCTAAAATCATGTGTGATTTTTTTCCAGATTTTTCCTAGCATGTTCTAGGGTCCCTCTAGGCATTTGCAATTTGCATATTTTGATGAAAATCGGGTAAAATCACAGATTTTCGATCATTGATTGCATGTTTAACACCTAATTTGCATGTTAAGATTTTATGTCGATGATTAGGTCATTTACATCTAGTTTACACAATATAACTCACAGGATGCTATACATATGTTGTCATTATGATCCACGTATCTGAAATACAGCTTATTTTTAAATATGGAGCAAAATGAGGAATTGTCTTTCATTGAAATATGATAATAGAATCACGCCATTTTGGATTACTTGAAATCATTTATCATTGATGACATGATTCAGATTGTTTTTTAAACTTTAAAAGCAAGAACCTCATTACAATACTAGTTGATGTATCATATCAGATTGAAATGCTGTTTTTATTAAGCTATGTACCAGCGTAGATTTTCAGATGGTGTACTTGTCCTAGGATAATAGGGAACATAGGGATGGGGACGTTATGACGCAAGCGGCAAACGAGATTATATAAATTTACAAGGAATGTTTTCAAAAATAAGAAGGACCAATAAATTTTGGAATAAATTTTGGAATAATTAGGCACTTCTACAAGTAGATTTTTATGTAATTTGAAGCCTAGAAAGTGCAGTTCGTGAATGTTTAAGTCAACCAACAGTAGCATCATATTATCGCTCATATAGATCTATGTAAACATGCATCAAACTCGTCCATTTCTTTTTGTTCTACTACTAGTGCTTTGTTTTGCACTAAAATTTTCAACATGGAGAACTCCCCATTCTAACACAGACGAATCATACAGTACCGCTACCCATTTCAATGATGATCTCAAGTATTACAACAAGAAATTCGTCACTCACCTTGTGCATAAACTCTGGTTTATTAGGGAATGTAACTCAAACAAAACGTATACTTAATCTGAGATCTACAAGAGCAGCCAAAACCTGGCTAATGGTACTCCTAATGTGTGGTGACATCGAGACCAACCGGGTCCCGGACGCCGAGACTCGCACTTCCAATGTGGCTACTGTGAACGGCATTTTGTATGGGATCAACCTGCCCATTGCTGTAACTGCTGTGACATCTGGTACCATAAGTCATGTATATCTATGAGCTCAACAAGATTTGGATACTTAGACAATAATAGTAGATCATTCCAGTGTTATAAATGCTGTCAACTAACAGTAGCATCAAAGTCAATTCCATGATTATGAAGTAAGCACTAGCAACCGTTTCTCCATTCTGGACTCTCTAGATGAATCTACATTCACTTCTCTAAAAGCTACACCTAAACACAGGAGTAGCCCCATAGGCCTCCAATGCTACCAGCCCTGCCTCCATTCACATATGTCACCTGCAAGTAGTCTGGAATCTCTGGAAGCAAGCAGCTTTCATCCTGTTCAGTCTACCAGCCAACACTCCAGCAACCACATCTATGTCTAGTCAGTCTGAGTCAGGCTCAGGCAATAGATTACCTAACAAGAATAACAACA
>CM032665.1:30139899-30153127 GCA_019095985.1 Streblospio benedicti | reverse complement strand
CAACTTCCATCACCAAACAAATACAATATCGGCATCCTCCAACCCCACTGCAACAAGAATTAAACCGCATCCACCTGCTGTGGTAATGCAGAAAATTCAAAGAGGAATAATACTATAGCATCATAGTTTTAAATTATAATTTATATCAATGCTGTAATTTTAAATTTTTATAAGTACTTTGGACCACATCAGCCCATCGACCGCAACATATTGACCTATCATTAAACCCTGGTCTGGGAAGTAAACAGTCTTGGCACCACCAATCTTGGTGGCTGTGGCAAGAAGAGTGTTGGAGGGGCAAGAAAAGTTGAAACTGCAACTAGCCAAAAACGAAGTATAACACCCAAGAAGACCGATGAGGCTACATGTAGTACAGAACTGATCCACTGAAATCACACACATCAGACACATCTGTGGGTAATATATTTGTTCCTATTCGTGTCACAAAAGACAACCGGATGAAATTCATAGAGGAATATTATAGTATGACAGTTTCAATATATAATTTATATTGATACTGTAAATTTAAATTTTTATAAGTACTTTTGACAACACCCCCCCCCAGACCTCAGCGAAGTTCTCTTGGAAGTTTAGGGGTGCAATTACATTTACGGTTTTAACAAGCGAGCAAGGCTTCCTTCCTTTTGATTCAACTTCCATCACCGAAACAAATACAATATCGGCATCCTCCAACCCCACTGCAACAAGAATTAAACCGCATCCACCTGCTGTGGTAATGCAGAAAATTCAAAGAGGAATAATACTATAGCATCATAGTTTTAAATTATAATTTATATCAATGCTGTAATTTTAAATTTTTATAAGTACTTTGGACCACATCAGCCCATCGACCGCAACATATTGACCTATCATTGAATCCTGGTCTGGGAAGTAAACAGTCTTGGCACCACCAATCTTGGTGGCTGTGGCAAGAAGAGTGTTGAGGGGCAAAGAAAGTTGAAACTGCAACACTTGATATTGTATCAAATCTTAGTAATGTAGGCCCAGATCAGAAAGTCACCAAATAAAGTAGCCAAAAACGAAGTATAACACCCAAGAAGACCGATGAGGCTACATGTAGTACAGAACTGATCCACTGAAATCACACACATCAGTATTTAGGATGTGCCAATTCTAAAAGATTGTGCCAAATATTTTTTATCCTGTTGTTAACCTTGAAAAGCAAAAAAAAAAAAATTGTACTAGTTAATATCATATGCCAAAGTTGTGATAAATAAGCTTACTACGGTCAGATGACTGCTTTCGCTTGGCACATTTGTAACTCCAAAATTGCATCATAAGGTGTCTGCATCTGTTATTTTGCACCATGACTGTTAAATAATTGCTTTGGTTTATCATCTTATACTCTTTAATTACATATAAATATTTTCAAATGAATGTTAACGCTGAGCGTATGTTTTTTTTTATAATTCTATTTACAGTTTACTAACATCAAGTAACCTTCAGCATAGAACGTTTCAGACCATATGAGATTTCCCTCACCGCCTAAGCCACAATGACAATGATAACAGTTGGCAAGTGATGCCATGTGAACTAGGCATTGTTCAGCTGTATGTATGCCTGAGTAACAGCAATTTGCTCTTGCTATGTTACTTTCGTCTCTATCAAGATGGAACCTTTTGCTGCAAAAGGGCACACAAAGGTCTCTCTGTATTGCCTGAAATCCCGGCTCTCATGCAAGACCGATGTATTTTTCGCCAAGCGAGGTGTCAAACTGAAAACCTTTGCCATGTTAGTAATGCCAATTTTTCTCTCATCATGGGCTCAAAGTGTCGATAGGTATTGTCGTGCGCACTGAAAAGTACGTTTACTGCCATACAGACATTATAAATGGAACGATAATTTTCCCACTGCCTAGAGCAGGTCACATTAAATAGAATGCGAAGGTGTAGCTCTGCACCTAAAAAGTCCAGACACCTAATAACTTGTTCACAAATCACTTGGTTGGACACCAAGCCGCTGATATGTTCGACTTGGGTGTTCACCAGAAGAAAAAATGTTTCATGGACTACGTTGTCACTTTTCGAAGGGAAACATTATGTCAAATGAGGTGTTCTCTTCATCAATCCTATCTGATGCGAACGTGGCTAAGGCGATCATAACTTGATCTTATGGATGACGATTCCGACGATGTGCTAAAAAACACCCCGATATAAAATAAAATCACATACTTCCTTCTTTTTTTAAATACCCCGACGATCTACAACCACAAATGTCACATTTTTTTAATATTTCATGTTCCGACGACACTTCCGCCATCTTACCTGTAAAAAATCACCCCTGTGCCCGCTATAATGAAGTCAGCAAACGAGTACAAAAACCGAATATGCCAAATAAAAAGAAATGCGTGGCGCATTACTTTGGTAACAGAACTGCAGAAGCCACAGCGGTTTAGTAATTCGAATACGCCACTCGGCTGGTGCCGGCTTATTCCGTGATTGAGGGGCAGCTCGTGTATCCTGGTAGGTAGGGGAAAAGCATAAACGCCTAGCCCCGGCCTGCTCAGGTTGCGACGGTACCAAATCAAATCAAATCAAATCAATTGACAGGTGAGACAATATGGCGGATATAATACGATTAGATAAGTTTTCTTGCTATTTTTCATCAATTACGTCGTTATTTATAGGTGTCAGTGTTTTATAATCAGTGATAAATCCTCTTTGCGCGGGAATTGGGCATTAGTACTGTTGCACATGCCGGACATACTGACAAACAAAAATATTAGAGGTAAAATGGCTCATAACAATGCTACTGGTACTGCAAATATGATAACTGATTTTTTTTTTTTACTTTTTTTTATTTCCCCTGCCATGGCATATTTGTGAAATATTTATTTTTTATTTTATTTCCCCCTGCTGGGTTTAGAGTTGAACTTTTTTTTTAATATCTGTACCCCTCCTATGCATATTTTTTAGCCCCCAAAAGTGGTCATCCATAAGATCAAGTTTTGATGGCCTAAGTTAAAGTAATTAGTCACTTCAGCCAAATGACTGGCAGTCTTGTGATCAAATACCAGTTGGCAAAAAGAAGGCATCGTGGTCATTTACAACACTGACAAGTAGAAAAATCAAATAAAAGACCTATGACAGAGCCTAATTTCCCTAGCGACGATACTAGACGGGAACTACCTAGTTTATGCCCAACTCGATGTTAAAATATACAATTTGCATACTTGAATAGAATACACTGTACAGAGTCGTGGCACCGCCTATCGGCAAACTTACGTAAACAAAATTACAAGTACACAGCACATTTGGCAAAGCCAAACTTTTCAACATCAAACCACCTTCATGGCAGAGTACTGTATTGAGAGAATATTTCAAGCTTGTTGATGAGAGGTCTACATAGTAATACATGTACATCTAGGCTGCATGTGATCCATGACATACACGTAACACCCTTTCTAATCCAGAGATACAAATCAAGTGTGCCGGCTCTGCCAAACACAAAAGGCTATAAAGAAACCTTATTTCGCTTAGCGGCGATACTAGGCGGGACCTTGTTAGTCTTATATTAACGTGAATCTTGTTAAATAAATACTACTGTAAAAGTATTAGTTAAACATAAAGTATTAAATCTTGATGATGTTTTTTTCTTATTTTGTTTTGTTATGCAAATATATAGCAAAATTAGAACACACTTATACATAAAGTTATATTATGTATATAAGTTTTCTATCTAATGAATGAAAAAGTAGAAACAGAATTCATATGAAAAACGGTGACTTTCAAATACAGAAGTGGAATAAGTGGAATACTTCATAACTATCTCAAGGATAAAACACTACTCAAATTTAAATTTTTATAAGTAGTTTTGACAACACCCCCATAGACCTCATCGAATTCTCTTGGAAGTTTAGGGGTGGAATTACATTTACAGTTTTAACAAGCGGGAAGTTTTGATTTGCGATCACGCCAAATCACATTGGAAACATATTAGCAATTCCTTTACAAAAATGCACTTGCTTCCTCTAAATCTGGTGTACAAGAGGAATGGGACGAGCAAAAGGGAAGAATTGCAGGTAAGTCAAATACTTGTTCCCGGTCGCAAGAATTTCAAGGATTTATGCAACAACATGTCCAATCGGAAGATCCAATTGCATCATTAATGGGCAGGTACAAACAGAGAAGCACAAGGTAAGTATGAGATGCTGGTGAGGGTAAGGCACCTTTGTCGATCAAGGGCACAATACATGTATTAATTTAAAATTTTACATCAATATTAAGTGAACAATTTTTCAAAGCAATAGCTCTCATGGTGTTCAAGTTATAAGCTTTTTAAGCATGTAGACGCTGACGGACGGGCGCGGGCGCCGGAGGGACGAAATGTGAAATAAGGTTGGGAGGGTTATATATTGATGCCAAATGACAAGTTTGGTGATGATAGGCCATAAATTGTTCACAGGAGACAGGTAAATATAAATTCGTAATATTCTTTTTAAAACACGCCATAACTTCGTCAAAAGTAGGCTTAAGTACACCAAAACCAAATCAAGTCTGGAGAGTAGTACATTAAAGCTAAATATGAAGTTTGGCGACAATCATCCAAATACTTCTCACTAAAGTGCGGTAACAAGATATTTGTAAGTAAGGTCATAAGTTCGTCAAAAGTAGACCAAAGTACAAAAAGATTTTTTTGAGACATACGATTGTCCTCAAACTAAACATATTTAATTTTCAAAGCAATAGCTCTCATGGTGTTCAAGTTATAAGCTTTTAAGACGCGGACGCGGACGGACGGACGCGGCCAGCACTAAAGCTAGAAGTCTCCTCCGGAACGGGGGAGACTTAACTACAACACGTACCATTGCCGTATGATCTTCGTCTACCTGTAGTAGTAATATATTTATACCAAAAAAAAACATCTGTGATATTGTAAACAAAAACGTTCCCAGGACCCAGTTACATTAGACCAAAGTAGTATTAATAAATTGATACCAAAAACAGGTTTTGTGATATGTGACAAAAAGGGAAAAAAATTCCCAGGGCCCAGTTAAAGTAGGCAAAAATTTTAAACATCACATATGATCCCTGACATCCCCATTTTCTATGAAAGAGATACCAATCTAGTGTGCTTGCTGTTCCTATCAAAAAAATTGTAACGTGGACACCTTGTATGTATCTCGCATAACTGAACACCTCACCTTCCCATCTTCAAAAGTACGTGGAAATAGAGTTTTCAACTCTGTCTCTTCTTGTGAAGTCCAATGATGTTTTGGAACGACCTTGCGCTTTTTTCTTTGTTTCCAGTGAAAGTGTGGCATCAGCTACAATAAAAAACATCAATGTAGGAAGTTCAGAAACGCCAGTCTACCCCCCACCAAACTTAAATTATAAAAAAAATTCCAAAGCACTCAAACATCAAAGCATCTTGTGAAAGTAATATCATCACACAAACAAATCTTCACAGGAGACAGGTAAGTAAAAATTTGTAGTAGTTTAAAAAAAAACACACACGATAACTTCGTCAAAAGTAGGCCAAAGTACAAACAAAAAATTTCTTATTTTATTCTTTTTCATGCTCTCTCTTTCATCTCCAAATATACAATGACCAAACACCAAAAACCCTCCAAAACAGTACCATCTTAGCATATCATATACTACATACTTCTATACTATATACACATAAACCTATTTTATACTTTGCGAATATCATGCACTTCATGACACTCCCGATCAAAACAAACAAAAGCAATATTCATGCAATCATGCAAATCATGACACTCCCGACAAGAAATAGATACACAACACTACAATTGAATATAATCAAAATAAAACTGTTTTATACAATGCTTGAATCAGCAGGCACAGAATACATGTAAATATATGTATACATACAACTAATCTTCATGATCAATCTCTAATGGAAAAAATGACTGTTTTGCATTACAATATTTTCTGTATACAAACGGTTTCTAAGTTAAAAAATATTTATGATCAAGTGGACCCCTCTAGGTATGTCTAGATTTATAATAACCAGGATAATCATTTGTAATTAACAGAAGATAGACACTTTCAAGCTCATTCCTACTAAACACACTTACTCGACCAGTGATCATCCAACCAAACAACAAATTAATAATACAGTCCAGAGCTGATCTCAGCCCTTTCCACTACTTTGCCACTCACTGCATCTTCATCCAAAACATATTTTCCATCTTCAGCTGAATTGTATCTCACCATGACTTCATCATCTAAAACATCTTTCACTGCACTCTCATCTAAAACATCTTTTACTGCATCTTCAACTGAATTATTCCTCACTGCATCTTCACTTGAATCATCTCTCTCTGCATCTTTGTCTGAATCATTTCTCACACCATCTTCATTGTAAACATCTCTCACTGTATCATCATAATCATCCCCACTATATATCTTCTTATGCATCATCTATCACGGCACTTTCATTGGAAACATCTATCACCGCGCCTTCTCACCATATTTGATAGTGTGTGGAAGCGTGGAAGCGTGTTGGGCCCATAACCCAGAGGTCCGTGGATCGTAACCACGCTCTGCTACCATATAACGAAATAAGTTAACTCGTTTCTTTATTTTTCTTTCTTATTTTATTCTTTTTATGCTCTCTTTCATCTCCAAATATACAATGACCAAACACACAAAAAAAAACAGTACCATCTTAGCATATCATATACTACATACTTCTATACTATATACACATAAACCTATTTTATACTTTGCGAATATCATGCACTTCATGACAGTGTAATACAGAAGAACCTCCAATTAAAGCCACCACCTTTATAAAAGGCTACCACTCTTACAAAAAGACCGTTTCTCACGGTTCCCGCCTTGTAATATATTGCTGTGAATGTTCATAAAGAGACCACATGTCTATTGAGACCACTTGAGGCCAACCACTGGCTGGTCATAATAGAGCACTCCCCTCTGTATTGTGTATGGCCCTCATGGAAAACCCTTGCCCCCGCCCCCCTTTTCTAAAAATACTGGATCTGCAATTGTCGCCACCACCCGCCCGAGGAGCGTGTCACTGCACTTGTAAACAAGTCAATTACCATGATCACAGTAATTAGCGCACCATTCAGCTTACCTTTGAGGTTTTCCCTAGGCACGTGTGGAGAAAATGTTACGGTGATTATGTTCTCTGTGATCTGATGTTGATACGGCAGGTGGTGATTGTTATAGGGATAAAATGAAGATTTCTGAGCTCAAACTTTGATTTTGTTGTGTGTTATGTACACATTGAATAATTAGTGGTTATCATATGGTTTTCTCTAATGCAATTCTATCTGTTGAAGAGCTAGTCTTGCTAATAACTTATTAATTGAAACCAGATTGAGCCTTGTAGATGGGTATAAGTCAAAATGGACCGAATAATGATCCACAATGGACCCAATATGGACCATGTGGCTCCATGTGAAAAAGGGTTCGTGTAGACAGCATGTACAACTGAAACTTACATTAATCAGCCTGAAATTTGATTTCAAACATCAAGTGAATCCAAGGAAATGCAGTCTTCATACGCATATCTATTAGCAGGAGGTAGACTTCGCCAATAAGGTCATATTTGTAACCAGTTTCTGATTTGTATTCTTATATAATGTATCTACAGTTAACTTAACTCCAATTTCTTACATAATATATCTACAGTGGGCGCCTGCCTTAAATGGATGTTTTGTTGATTCTGCCAAATGTTTACAAGTACTACAAGTTCTAATGTTCACAAAAAATCAAACAGCATTTAACAGACTCTTACACTTGGAAACAAAAACAGTATACAAACTGTGTCTTACTTATAAAAGCATTACTTGTATTGTTTGTAATCTGATGAACTATGAGTATACACACGCCTTGAAAACATTGCTATGTGTTGTACACAGGTTGTAAACAGGTTAAACAGATTTGTAAACAGGTTGTAAACAAACATGTAAACAGGTTGGAATCTAACAGTTTACAACCTGTTTCACAAAAACTGTTTACAAGCTTGTATACTATCATTCCCTGTTTAACAGCCGTGTAAACAGGTTATTTTCTCTTGTGTAAATCCTCTGTGTTTGACGTAAAGGTATCCGCACTGCCTGGAGTGCCTCCTTGCAGTTAGGCCATAAAGTGGGTGGTCGTAGAAGAAACTTCGTCTACTGCGACCCCTCGGCCTTAAAGAATGCTGCGTTTATCGCACTTAACACTCACGGATCTTTGCGATCTTCGTGCGTTTTTGGTCGTAGACAGGCTGTAGACAGCACTTGCTGCGTAATGTGCCCTATGCATTACGCGAGGAGTGATTACTAGTACGTTCATGCTACAGAGAAAGCACGGCGCAGGCACTGTATCTGTACCGACAACCTGCTGGGAAATACGTTGGGCGTATACGACATTTACCGCAAAGTCTCCGTACAACCTATTTATGCGCAGACCACTGCTGACAGTGGTCGTAGCGGAAGTTTGGCATGTCAAACTTCTTCTGCGATCACCCTATGGGCTTTAAAAACGCTGCGTTTGTCGCACTTAACACTCAAGGATCTATACGATCTCCATATGTTTTTGATCGCAGACTGGCAGTAGACTTACCTTGCATCGTTATGTGCCCTATGCATTAGCAAGTTTCATGAAATAATGCATATGGATAAACACTTTTAAAAAAATCTTATATTAATTGACACATAACTTTGTGAGTTATTATGATATATAACTGTCTTGTAAGCTGGACATAGTATCAGACTAGACTGATACCCTATGTATCAGCCCGGGTGTATCAGTCATGTTGTCATTCATTTCCAAGAAAATCGACAGCGCTCTACATTCACGTTTACGAAGGTATTTAGAAAGGAGGCACTGTTGTAATTGTGGGAACTAAAATGCGTTGTATAAATACTATATATTTGTGGAGTTATTCATCAATTAACATGACGACAATAATCTATTTGTTGTGTAAACACAATGTACGACAAAGAAAATATCACATTCGGGCTGAATACGTCGTTCTTGCACACGGCTCGCGCATTTATCTTATCCGACGGCTCCTGTCGGACTCGTCGGATTAGATCATGCTTTCGCCATGCACAAAAAACTCCAATGTTTTCGCATTCACTTGGTATTCTTTGTGTGTGCTATTGCGCATATATGTTGTGCAGTAATACTGCACTGTTGCGAGATCGCAGTTCTTTTCAAACACGCAGAGTGCAATATGAGCAGCCTCATAACGTACCTGCATCTTGGACCATCACTGCAACGACGAGAAAACCCGCAGCGATCATGGCTACTGACTTCCTTCGTTACTCCTCTAAACAGATGTGATTTTTCTTAAATTTCTGGTATCCGGTCTGATAGCTTGCCTCATTAAAATCCTACAAGGAATCACTGTTTTCCCCCCAAGAAAATAGGTCACTCTGTTGCTATTGAGTTGTTGTTTTTTTCTCCTCTTTTCAGAAGATACGGAGGTATTACTCCACTTGAGGAATCGCGTGATACGATTCAAACATAGAGCCAGAAAGGGTTTACTGTAGGGTATCTATAAAATACAAGAGCAACTGTGGATCACTGTGGTCCTCGAACATCCAACACAAATTCTAGTCCAATGATGTTGCTTTGTTTTTAAACTAAAACCAAGGGTGAAATGTCCAACATGTAGCTCCGTGCGGGATGGCAGGTTAGTCTTGGTGGAATAAGCACACAACGTTGTCTGCCGCGCACGCCGACGGCAGGCCGCATAATAAATGAGCCGGCGCTAACAAAGCCTCGATTTGGATTGTAGTTGTGCAAATATTTACAACTACGTGCTTAGTAAAGTAAGTTGATTACAGTAGAACCTCGAATTGCAACACGCACCCACACCCACACACGTACGCACACACGCACGCACACGCAGGCACGCACATACACACACATAGACACGCACGCACTCACGCACGGACACACACACACACCTTACGATAAAACCACTTCTGTAATAAGTCAAATTTGACACATTCTTAAACCTTCATAGAGAGACCACCTTGCCATTGAGACGACTTGAGTACATAACTTAGTCTTAATGGAGATCTGGCGCAGTTATTATAATGTATGCACGCTTCATGAAAAAGTAAGTGAAGAATGACCTGCCAAATAGTGACAAAAACACACCCACTTAGATGTGTGCGTGGTTGGTACGCTAAGACTTGTGAGCTGTGTTTTGAATTGCTACCGTATACCAATGCGCTTTCCCGCATTAACATCGTGGAAAAAAATGTCCGGTAATTAGAGGCTGTATTGATGTGGCATGCTGTGTCCATTAAATGGCTGTTTCCATGCGCCTGTTATGTAGAAATCACAGATAGGCTCATTTACATTATTGTGATCACTGAACTGCACACAAAACCCGACGGTTTATATGGATTTTTGCATGTAAGCAGAAGTCGGAGCTACACAAGTGCTTTATTTTGATTGTTTGGTAACTTCACTACTTATTAAATAAGTTTTCTACTTAAGAATTTAGCGGTGGAAAGTAATGGGTATTCTATTTTTGGTGACATCTATGACCCCTGCAGAACCTCAGAAGAAAATCCCCATCACTTGGCATTGAACAATTTTGTACGGCCACTTGAAGATGTTGTGACTGAAACCGTGAGCATTTTAGGGGTAGGACAAAGTAAAATTCACATTGGTGTTGTTCTAACGCATTACATAAGCTTCTTATATAGTACATGTATATGAATGGGAAATGATGTCTTTCAAAATAATGAAAATTCAGTAGAGTTTAACTATTATTAGTCCATGTAGCGAAAGTCTTATCTGAATAGAGCCGTAGCTCAAAATGGAATTGGAATTCACGTGAACATACACATAAATCGATTTCTAAATGAAGATTATGTTATAAGAACTATTCTCACACTCCAAGTAGTATTTATGAATGGTGACGATATAAATGAATACACTACCGTCCACATGTAGGCATGAGTAGGGTGCGAGCGCTCATCGTTCACTACACACATAACTCATATTGTATCCAAACAAATGTGATAACTCTTAAAAACTGCTCAACAAATGTAAAGTTTAAAAATATTCAATCAAATACTGATCACCCTGAATACATTTACACCGGATCATTGTTCGTCATTGTTGAATGTTCATTGTGCAAATATGGTTGAACATTTCACAATAATGCCTTTCCTATAGGATGTATTAAGTTTCATGCGGTATGTTTGCCTAACGTAGCTTTGGAAGAATTTAAACATTTCTTCAATATTTTTGGGTTTGGGATATTGGTCGTTGGTTTTGAGAATTTTATATTGCTGCTTATTTTGAAATCTTTAGAAGTATAATTCTTTTAAAAAAAATAGGTAAAGATCCTGGAGATCACTATAAAATGGCAGATAAATAGACATAACTGGTGAGTTGCATCCTACTTTACCATCGGTACATTCACACACCAGATTCTGTTCATTTAACCCCTGCTGCTAGCTCTATGCTGACACTTGTGCAATAGGATCTAGTTGGAAACTAGCCAGATATCATCTGCACATTTGCATTTTCAGTAGCTGCTCAAATGGGTCACAAGATAAGCCAATGTGCGCTTAGTTAGCAACAATCTGTGTCAAGTTGTGTCAAGGTAAGCCCCAATCATGCAAAGTAACTGGTCCATTCATTATATCAAAGTTTGCTGATAAAGGGTGCTAATCCTGTTATGCTTTGGGAACATGTGCAAATCCCCTGCAAATCATATGTGTCCTCAGGATTTGAACCTTTCTGATGCTGTGACACAATCACAGAGATATGTGATTTGCTCTCAGGATAAAAATGGGTGAGTTGTTAACATGAATTATTTTATTGGGTGAGTTCTTGTGGCGAAGCAAGGCGATCCTGAATGGCGAGCCGTGATACGCCACACAAACGAATCCCAATGAAATAATTCATGTTACACAACGAACCTGTGTTTTTTTATTTATCAGTTTTTTAAACAATTACAATGGTGTTTACAATAAACTTGTCTATATTCATCACAGTTAACAAGGCAATTTATTAATAAATTTCAAAATGCAAAATGCGTAGGAATACACTGCACAATCATAACGGAAATCCAGGTATTTGTCTAAACTTCATTTTAAAAACTAAGTATTATGTTCCGCATTTTTGTTTTGAATTATTTCTCTCAAATAGTTTAAATAGTTTTCGAATGTGATAGCAAGATGTGTTTAATTGTTATATGCTTATCTTAAACGGAATTTCACCGAGCACTCACTTGCTCGATCCATAATTCATCAACTTCTGCACTACAATTATCACGCTATGACAGCTACGCACGCTGTTCTGTGCGATCTCTTTGATGTTCATTGATTTTGGAGCTTTTCCTAGAAGTAAAATGATTCATGAACATATTTCAAGTGGGACAAAAGTAGTCCGGTTGAGAAGTAACTATATACAAAATGAGTACAATGCTGATAGAACATATTTTTACACGGGAGTTCTGGAGATCAATATCCAATGAAAATATATTATGCAAAGACTGATAAATTGGTTCGACCATTCACCAAATCAATATGATACTGAGCATAGGTTTGTTTGTATGCCCCTTTTCAGAAAATTCTGGATCTGTCATTGACTTCTTTCAGTGTTTGTAAACAGTAGCATATGAAGATCCACACGCATTCTGGACCCAAACATTTCCTGTAAGTATTATATAAGAGAAAAATTGACGACTTTCGTCACAGTATTTTTGCTCTGAAATTCTACTAATTTTCTTACCTTTAAATTGAATTGGATGCTATAGCCTCTGCCAGGACTGTCATCTCGGGTTGTATTCAACATATCACGAGTATTCGCATCAATTGTTGAAATAAAATATTTACAAGGATACTTACTTTTCCTTCTGCTTTGCCATAGTACTGTTCAAGAGCTCTGACTGGGAAAACTTGGCTGTTTGGGATGTGGGTCACGAGACTTCACGGAATTTCATTAACTGGACACAAACAATTTATCTATTTATTTTATTTATTCAATTTGCAATATTTACAAATAAAATTCACGATATATAACACACACAATTAACAATATTTTTAAAGATTACCGTAGTACATGGTTTGGTGGAAAGAAAAGGATTACGTATCAAGTTCCATTCCATGTGTATGTTCTAATCAGCGTTAAATTAACTGTGTTCACAATTAGTCAAACTATATTTAAGCATTTTGTGCAATATACTAAGCGTGTTACAACGCACTTAAAAAAGAAAGCAATACTAAAATGCATATTATAACTAG
>CM032665.1:30110181-30125564 GCA_019095985.1 Streblospio benedicti | reverse complement strand
TGCACCACAAGCACGTATTGCTATTTTTAAACTCTTTTTTGGACGTATACAGTACTGTCCACATGTGAGGGCTGCAGTTATTTTCCATATAACTAAACTTTCATATTCTATGTCACTTGACATTAGGCCAACGTTCGCCTAATCAGAAGTTATTATTTATTCCACGTCCGTATTTTCTAATCAACCTGAGATTTTAAATAAAAAACGTTTAAAAACGAGAAATTATAGTCTAGATTTGGATGACTTTTGATATTTCGTATATCTGCGTTCTACTATGTTCTTTTAGATGACAAAATGTAACCATCATTAAATAAATCCCGGTGTTTTTGTAAATAGTTTCTAATACTTATTAGAAGAAACTATAGGTACTTCTTCCTGAATTGCGACTCAACCTGATATACAATTACCGATGCCAATGGAATTTTCAACAATTTCTATGGTCTCACACGTCAAAGCTCGCACCTCCTATATCGCACTCCCTATCCCATATATTGAACATTACATTGTGACATTGTATCTGTATCTGACGGTTCTATTTTAGATGCTGGGTCTAAAGACTTACAGCAGCCTTTTGGTCATTCTACTTTTCTGACTTCAGAACAAGTAATCTTTGGATGTGCAGAGGCACCACGTGGTTGACCACTTCTTCAAGGTTTTCCAGGAATAATTGTATTTTGAGAAACTGGTGACTTAGAGAACTGGCCCAAAACATTTGTTAGAAGTATATTAGATTCAGTTGTCTAAATGGCGTGTTTTCTAGATGCATTAACAGTAAAGGAGTATGATGCTTTGAACTGTTTGTTATGCAGACAATCTCATGCTACTATATTTTGTTACTTCCATTTACTACTATAAAATCGTTACTATTTGGGTAAGTACAGACAATTAATATATAAAAGAATGCATACTGATATTCGTAGAACAATGTTCCCTTTCATCCTAGAACAAGTACACCATCTGAAAATCTACCCTGGTACATAGCTCAATAAAAACATTTGAAACTGATATTATACATCAACTAGTATTTTAATGAGGTTCATGCTTTTAAAATTTAAAAGAATCTAATCTGAATGATGTCATCATTGGTAAATGATTTCATGTAATCCAAAATGGCGTGATTCTATTATCATATTTCAATGAAAGACAATTCCTCATTTTGCTCCATTTTAAAAAAAATAAGCTTTATTTCAGACACGTGGATCATAATGACAACATATATATAGCATTCTGTGAGTTATATTGTGTAAACTAGATGCAAATGACATAATCATCGACATAAAATTTCAACATGCAAGTTAGGTGTTGAACATGCAATCAATGATCAAAATTCTGCGATTTTACCCGCTGTTCGTCAAAATATGCAAATTTCAAATGCCTAGAGGGACCCTAGAACATGCTAGGAAAATTCTGGAAAAAAATTACAGATGTTTTAGGACTAAAGGAACACTTTAAAATAACTTTGACAAGGCTCCTGTAAAAACAAGTTTTTTTGACCACCCCTAGAATATACACATATAATTCATGGTGATGGGATGCATGGACTAGCGGTCTATTAAGTTTAACACAAACACACAAGCAAGCAAATAAACATTAAAGAGTACATTGGCTTTTTGTATAGATATATGTATAGATTGCCTATCTCTCACCTGGATAACCATACACCTCCCACCTCATGCAAATAAATGTGTTCCACGTCACAGGGTGCAGTCGCACTTGGCTCGCGACCACAGGATTGGCCAATTTGCGGGTTACCACTGTGTCTTGGTCAAAGTTGCCATCAAAAACCTTTAGTATATATATAGATAGACAAAACCGGTTGAGTTTGTAATATGAATTATTTTATCAGGTGAGTTCTTGTGGCGTATCACGGCGAGCCCGAAGGCCGAGCCTGATGTGCCACAACAACGAATCCTGATCAAATAATTCATGTTACACAACAAACCCGGTTTTGTATTTATCATTCTTTTCTAAGCAATAACAACACTGTTTTAAAAAGATGTGATGAAGTAGTCCCGGTTATCGGATACTTCTGGATCATGATAACCAATCCAATTACATGAAAAAAGAATGATAAATGTATTCATGTAGTTTATATTTTTACATGTCACCTGATATAATAAATCATAAAATACATCAATTATTATATATAGATAAAATCACCAGCTGGTTATAAACAAGTTGATACATAGTTAATTAGAATAAAAAAATAAGTGAATCAAAGTACCGACTTTTTAGAAGAATAAGTATTTGCATTTCTTATTAAACAACTCTCTTATGACTCATACCGCCCAAATATCAATAACAGGGCATGCAAGTCACACGCCCTCTTTTTTTAGATAACCCACCCCACAGTCTATTGGACTTAATTATTGAAAACTACTGCTTTACAGTATTGACAATGTTTTGACACATTATACATATATACATGTACCCTGCTCCTAAAATCACCCAACTTTCTTCTATGATGGCAATCCCCCCTCTCCCCGCACCCACCCCACCTATCCATACCTGATCCCTCCACTGTTGTGGTCATTAACATTAAAATGACCTATTTTAATGGCATTTAAGAATGTTAACAACGCCATAGGAACTTTTATAGAGAGTGTCTGTCTAAAGCATAAACATACCTTAATTTCTCCATTTTCTGTGTAGAACGAGAACGAAGCTTCCATGGAAGAAAATGAGAGCTTATAGCTTGATACCCATTGGACATGAACACTTCTAGAATCCCTGCCCTGAGTAGCAATTGCAGTCACAGTAAACAGACTGCCAAAGTTCGCCTACACGTTTGAAATTAAACCGCATGGTCACAATGAACTAAACACAACAATACTACAAAGAATAGCAACATATACACTATTTACTATACAATCATTATTATATTATTGGTATATAAATAGAACAGGGTATGTAACAACAAAAACACTATCAAAGACAGAGCATTTGAGGTACAATAAATGTTCCGTCATTACTTGTATCCATTGATTAGCATTCCCAAATTTTGGAACCCATCCTCCACACTCGACTGACGGTATCTCCACGGTATGTAGTCGTGACAGGAAGGCATCATGTAAAGTAGGAGGAGGCCATACACTGCTGGCAGACAGCTGAGAGTCCGGTACACGGTAATGTCCACCATCAATCAACGGCTCTTCTCCAATAACTACAGGATGCGATTAGACAATTTATGACAAAACCTGTAGGTAGCAATTGTGAGATAGAGGTATGAAGAGGTATCAGAGGTATACAGAGAGAAATGGAGAGGGGGGGGGGGGGATCGTCACCTTTGCGAATGTAGAAAGTTGACTCCAGGTCAGTGGACTGGACAGTGATTTCGCCATCCCCGATCAACTTGGTTTGGTCCGACTTCTGCCACAGCTGCAGCGCTGTCTTAGGGACAACCACATCACAGCCTGAAACATCATAGTCTGATAGTGATCTGCTGTTCGCAGAGCCTCAGCCAACGATAATTAACATTAAAAGTGAACCTTATATACTTGGTTTTTTCACTGTCTTCATGTGATATCATTGACAACAACGTAGGCTACACCTATAATGTAATTTACTATGCCATCTCAAAGCTTTTGGTCATTTTGATAATAAGGTCAAGCAGTCTCTCTATCAAAATGCCACCTACACCTACACTTTATTTGTATATTCATTAATATGGACTGTGCACCTGGATTGTAGATTAAGCTTTGTAAAGGATTAATAACTTGTGATATATCTATCCAGCACCTTTATTTAAATTAAGAGGTGAGCCCAGAATCCTACAAAAGCTGCTCGTATGATGTTATCATTCCGCTCGCACCGCGATGTGGTGACTTGGAGTTGATAACGGCCACTTGTACTGGTATAGCGTCAAGAAAATGTAATTTGTGACCTGTGAAGTTAGCAAAACTTATCAACTATCAGCTACAGTACAAAACAACAAACAGGCTGCTGTGTGGCCGCCTTGGCAATTGCAGTGCCCATATGGTTATCCTCCCATAGCACAGCACAATCAGTCCCAAAAATGGCAATGTGGGACAATGCATAACTAACCAGAGAGCAGTATTATAAACAATACAACCAGCCAGTGAGAAAGCGCTACTTTCATAATCCTATCTAGTTATCCCCCTGCTCTTAATCCTTTACTTTTATTGCCAACCGCAAAATATCTGTAACCAATTAGATATCAGGATTCCAAACGCAACCACCCAATGAGAAAGCTATATTTTCATTATACTTGCAGAACTTCTTCACAAATAACGCTGTTGAAAGGGAAAATTCATAGATAAGTTACTTACAAATTTTCCTCATGCCAAAATGGAACAGCAAAAATACAAAAGTATATATGGACGTCATGCTCATATTAGTAGAAGATTCAAACTCATCTATTGTAGCCCTCGACACAGTATGAAGTGTATAATGCAATCCCAATTAATGGAATGCATAACACATGATAGTCTACAAGCTTCCTCACAGTAATTGGACAAACCAATATATTTACACTGTACAAAACTAGAAGTAATTGCATGTAATTCAATACAATGTTCACGCTCCTTAACTGTATTCTTCGTAATATCAGAATATGCTAAGGGTTTGCTATTGATTCTTTTTTTTTGCAGTTTTACCATATACATGTAGAACAAAAGAACCTTTAATCCAAACCAATTTTAGAAAGAAGCCACCTCTATTCTAAGAGAATTAACAAGGTTCCTTAAAGAGAGGTGGAATTTAAAACGCGCTACAATAACCACAAACAATCTTTCAATAATAAAAATAATAAAAAATGTAACTGAACTTAGCAAATACATATGGACATTAAAACAAGATAAAATAGAGCAAATAATAAAATGGACAATAGTAGGTAAAGCAAGAGCATATAACAATAGGACAAAGAAATGTAATTTGTGCAATTTGGAGAAATTTTTCATTATTTATCACAGTGAAATGGCCACCCTGAATAAAAAGTCGGAGCTTTGTTAGACCGCAAAATATAACCAACGCAAAATATAACCAGTTATGATTTGCGTTAACGCAAAATATAACCACAGCCCCAAAAATGGACCTGGTGACGCAAAATATAACCACTGCCCCAAAATATAACCAAGGTGTAGCCAGCAGGTTAGTTTGTGCAGAAAATCACAAAATTGTGGACTACTCAATTTTTACAGTTTACATGGCACATACTCACACAGCAGAGGGTAGTGCATAATGTCTAAAACTGGTTTAAAATATGTAAGTTTACTGCTGCATTTGTGTGGGTTGTATATGAGTAAAATATTGGCAACAAATCTGTAGAATGTGAAGCCATTATATATGCAGACATCTTGGTTGATCTTAGGGTGTATTGTGGTCAAACGTGGTGTGCACATCTGTGGTTTCCAATGTGAGTGGACACTCGAATATCTGTAGTCCTACTTGATCTTAGTATAAAAGAACCGTAACACCTGTTCACACAACCATGGCATCCAAAGTGGCACCATCCTGGCCTTGAGTTTGTCCTTTTCTCCAACGCATTAATTTCATTTCCACTTAGTACGCGTTTCTTTATTTGTCTCTGTATGTATCAAGACCTCGGGGTGCCGTCTGTTTTTATAGTAGATACTAAAGATAATATCATGGCAGCTGTTGGTGTGAAATGGGAGGGGAACACGTGGCACTTAGTGAGAAGTGTACACTAAGTGTGTGATCATAGGCACTCATTCTCCAATGGTCTAGGGTCAAAAGCTTCGAGTCATAAATTTTGAGGTCCGCTTGGGCCTATTGATGACGTCAAATTAGCGTGTATAGATATTCAAGAAAATAATCAATTTTGAAGGCGCATGTCAAAATTTTGCTCAACACTAGCATCATATATATCATATATTGACACTATGTGGAAGTCTTGCTTATCTATAATTTTCACAGAGGTTTGCTCCAAGGTTCCAGCTCAGATCCCAGCTGTCCCAGAATCAAGGTCTGTTCTCTCGCATTAACCCATAAATTTCATATAGGCATTGATAGCTGGTGGCTCGTGTGCATATGCTGTGGCCAGAACTTATGGGATCGTCTGGAATAACGTTTTGAGACCTTTCAAATGGAGAGATTGAGAAAGCAGGCTCATGGGATCATTCAGAAATAGCACACAATAACACGTGAACAACTTTATGAACATTGTCACCATGGCCAGTTTTACGCAGAAAGACATATTGATGAACAAGTTAGACCCCGCCCCACCCACCCCCAGACGATCCAGAAAGGAAAAAAGAATTATCCAATATCAACAACTCCAATATCAACAACTCAATAATCCATAACGGGAGCTCACATGCTGAAAATAATCAAAATAACGTCTCCCGAGAAGTGATATAAAAAATTTGGGCTAGAACCAAGTAGATATGTTATTATGTTATAATATGTTATTATGTGTCATTTCCTTCAGGAAGACAGCATTAATCAATAATCATTAGACAGAACCATCCAGAAGTGCACCATTACCAAATGAACCAGCCAGACCACTCAACATTTGAGGCCAGAACGCTCACGACCTACATGTACCTCAAAATGACACTAAGCACTAAACAGTGGATGACTCGATTAAATATATCTGATACCGTCGTAGGCTAGTAAAACAACAAATACTCTCTATTGTATGTTAAAAATAGTGCACATTTGCTGTGGTTATATTTTGCGGCAGTGGTTATATTTTGCGTCACCAGGTCCATTTTAGGGTGTGTGGTTACCTTTTGCGTTAACGCAAAACATAACTGGTTATGTTTTGCGGCTGGTTATATTTTGCGGTCTAACAGAGCTTGTGAGTACATGTAGACACAAGAGGAAATTCCTGCTGCTGTAGTTCTAATATAATGCGTACTATGCACTGTTTTGGTTTGTGTCATGCATAGGTTTTATTCTTTATTCTGTATTCTTTCGCACAATATTTTCCTATGAGTATAATTTGGCTTCAAATCTTCTCCTTTCATGATACTTTGTCTTTGTCTTTTGATGAAATAGTTGGATATAGCTTTTATGTTTTTATGTATTGAACCCATGTACTAATGTACTGTATCACAGTATGAAAAATGTAATGTGTACATATGTTGGACCAGAGCCCCTGATGATTGCTCCATGCATGAAACAACGTTGTAGGGCAATGCCATTGTAGTTTTCATTTAATCTAATGCTACTTAATTTTTGTCACACCATAATTATATGTTCCATACTTTGTAATAGAACCATTTGTAATGAAGATTGAAACAAAATCATGAAACGAATTTGTATACCATAAGCAAAGTAGTTTGTTTTCCCTTCAAATCATATACACATATATGTGTGTGTGTGTGTGTGTGTGTGTGTGTGTGTGTGTGTGTGTGTGTGCGTGTGTGTGTGTGTGTGTGTGTGTGTGTGTGTGTGTGTGTGTGTGTGTGTGTGTGTGTGTGTGTGTGTGTGTGTGTGTGTGTGTGTGTGTGTGTGTGTGTGTGTGTGTGTGTGTGTGTGTGTGTGTGTGTGTGTGTGTGTGTGTGTGTGTGTGTGTGTGTGTGTGTGTGTGTGCGTGTGTGTGTGTCCCAGTACTTGGGATAAATTTTAAAACTTCCCTCTCTCTCACGTCTTGATAATCAATCCTTATCTGTAATAATATTGTCTATAAATACATTTCCACAGTTCTTCGCATGAAAGCCATATGCTATACAATCATTCTCTCCACTTGACACCACTTAACAATTTACTTTTGACGCGTAACAAATTGGATGTACGTTTTCGAAAGAGGGGGGGGGGGGCGTACCAGAGTTTTCATATCCATGAATAATTGCAGAATTTCAAAAAAAAATGTGACGATAGAATAATTTGGTGTTAAACGTCCTCTGGATCTACCTATGGAGGATTACCACCCTAGCTTTAAGAGAAGTACTTGTTGTTTTAGTTTATTACGACAGATTACAACAGATTCATATTTCATGTTTATGTCTTATAGCTTTAATACAATTTAGATTTAAAATATAAATGTAAATAGCTGGGTTATGGTCTTAAGTCACCACTATGCAGGATCAGAAGATTTTATGTTATTCGTCTACCAGTCAGACTTTCTCAACTCACTGGGGAGCATACAGCAATCGACATAATATTATAATATACAAATGTAATTTCTATACTAGTATGATAATATATGACAAGTCTAACACCACATCACACAGAAATCAATCTAGGCAATATATTTGAGGGTTAAAGAAGACCCGGTATGAATGCGAATCGCATAAGACAATAGCGATAATATAATAAGATAATACACGCTATGCTATATAATATAGTTATACAAACAGTCATTAAATGTTAAATATTATACATACTAAGGTACACTGTAACAAAGTTAAAAAACACCTTTCTCCGAGAGATTAGGCAGATGTATTCACTTTTAAAAACGTCAGGAAAAAAACAATCTGGATGAAGGGATTGTTGATCATGTTCTAGATCATTCCTGGTGTCTGCAGAAATGCTAAGGCCCAGACATGCACTACTCACACATATTGCTAGTTTTTTTAACTCATTGTTATGGCCATGTACTGTACTGTCCCATGTGAGCCCACAGTTATTTACAAATATCTACTACTGTATTCTAGTGTATGTTACTTGCAATTACCCAAGGTGTGCATAAAATAAGTTGTTTACTGCACGTCCATATTGTCAAATCTACTGGCGATGTTTTACAAAAACGCTAAAAAATCGTCAAATTAAACCCTAGATTTGAAGAGTAAGTTCAGAATTTTTCGTATATCCGCGTTTTACTACATCCTTTAGATGATAAAATGTAAACCACACTCTTTAAAGAAATTCGAGTGTTTTTTTGTAAATTTCTTCAAATACTTGTTAGAAGAAACTGTAGGTATTTCTCTTCCCAAATTACGAATATACACAACCTGATATACAATGACCTATGCCAATGGAATTTTCAACAATTTCTATAGTCCAGCACTGTAAACGCTCGCACGCCCATATTGACCCTTATCAGTACAGGATCACTCCCGTCTTTGGAGCCCTATTGCAGAGATTAAGGCATTTTGGTTAGTGTACAGATGAGGGTTAAGAAAATGGCATTCATCATTTCTGAGTTCTCCATCATAGCTGTGATACCATGTACAATCATTCTTTCCACTTTAGCCAACTAAATAGTTTACTAACAACAGATGCTTGAGAATTGTCCATCCTAACCAGACTACCGTTTATCAAGGCTGAAAGAGGGTCTGAACCCTGAAAAACAATGGTGTTAACTAATAGTGGTGGTGGTTGGCCGGGGGAGTTGTGTGAAGGGTATTGGAAAAAAAAGGATTTACAACCCCAGGGCTGAAGTGCTCCAAAAATTTAGAGGAAAACATCTTGAAAAAAAAATACCATAAGGGTTTCAATTTTGTCAACTCCCCTCCTACCCCTTAATGACCACCATTTGATGACATATCGTAGTCTCCTAGCTTTGAGTTAAGTCCATGCACTGTAGAACTTTGTGTTTGCAGCTACTGCAGGCAGTGCACCTCGATGTAGTAGAGGTCCCAGCCCGGGTCGGTGATGACGGTGGCGGAGGGACAGAGCGGCACCAGCGCCAGCAGCTCACAGCCGGGGGAGGACCCAGACACGGCAAAGTTGTAGCCCCAACAGCCAGGCTCCTGAAAGGAAGTATCTATATCATCCCAAACTGCAGTCTTTCCGTACAATTAAACATTGAACAACATGATTCAGCCACGCTAGATGACCATGAGATCATAGATAATAGGAAAAAGGATAAGCCATCAGGTGCCAACAAAACAGGCCATTAAGTGCATTTTTCATGGTGTGCACAACGTCCATGACATATTTAGTTCACCTCAACCCCAAACCTGGATCTGCCAGTGTCCTACCTGCAGACACATCTGGGAACAATGAGATGCCTTTTTGGCGACTGTGGTCATTATGATGTCAGTGGTCATCCTGGTTCCGGTCTGCTTCTCAAAATGCCTACCACACGGTGTTGGATGCTCTGTAAGAGACAAAAGTCACACACATTTTCAGAATTTGTGATATTAATTATAGTAGTTTAAAGTTAGTCTTAATGGTGAGGTAAAAAGAAGTGGGGAGTGGAGTCAATGCTCAAAATCAGAATGTGGGATTTCTAGACTGCCTTCAATACACTGCAGCCTAAACCAATGCGCTCCTATAATTGTCACAATCAATGGCATGTTTACAGTTATGTATATGTTTTACACCATTCTGAAGTTTGTATTGTGTCAAAATGTTATTCTATATCATATGATAATATTTGTTTGGTGATGCATGATTAATATTATTATTTTTCAGTTCATTCAATTAGTGATAGTTTACATTTCCCATCGTCTAATGTAGCTCAATATGTAAGGATTTCTCCATTCAATGGGAATGTGTTGTGATGATTCAGGTACTTATTGTACAAATAAAAGCCTGAAATAGATCAAAATAACTATATGAATATGTGAGAGCATAAATTAAGCTTTGTTTACTTGACCGCAATATTATGTTCATGTTGCTATGTCCCTGGATATAATAACAATAATATTGAGTGATCTCACCAACTGGGAAGAATGATCCATCACTTTCAAATGTCTCTCCGGATCCCTGAACGATCTTGTAGCTCGATCCAGACCAGCCGATACTGAGAACACCATTCAACAGATAACAACCAACATAGTCTGATAGAAGTTCATTTATCCTGGATCTGATAGTCAACTGTGTATTTACACTTTAAACGCCCCCGCCCCCGGGGGGGGGGACGCTCAGCTGGGGATTTTCCCGTGTCAACGGTGACGACTTATGACGTCATCACTTGTTGTGAAAAAGGCAAGAGCGTTTGCCGAAAGCTCAAAATGTGAACTTTTATTATCCTGTTTAAAGTGTAAAAAACATTTGAATAACCAACATGTATTTGAAATAGCTGTCATGACATTTTAAGTATCAACTCACACTCATGATTAGTTTGTGATTGTCAAAATAACAAGCATTCCAATAATATAAATGATTCACTTACTAATTTAGGTTTTTGGAAAATAAAGGATAGTGCACATACATGTAGAGGATTTCATGGATTGTGTACATGTATGTGCAAAACCTTGCAAAGATGCTAATAATCTCAAGAAAAGAAAATATTTTGGTAGCACAAAAGGGTCTTGGAGGAGGGGGGGGTGACAAGGAGCATGCGCCTATGAATCGATGAATGTATACATCAAATGTTCTTTTTTGTTCTTATGTCTTATGCTATATCATTATCAGAACGTATACACGAGTCTGACATTTAAAATTTCAAAATAATTTAAGCATTTCAGCTTTAAAGGACCCGTATCAAAATTTCTGAAAAAAACTTTGGTACATTACAAATTATAATTACTTTGGAATTGGACTGTATAGTTTTTTAAGCAGCGTAGCATAGACAGAAACTCTAACAACAAAAATGTGGCAATAAGCTATACAGAATTCTCTAAACATTTTAAGTTTTTACCTGTAGGTAGGGTAGTTCAAGGACTGGAACCAAACTGACCCATCTACATTGGTGTTGATGTAGAAGAGAAAGTCAGGGTTTTCCACGTGAACATTACGTCTCAGCACATAGGAGGAGTGTCTTAAGGAGGTTGTAGGGTGTTTGACTGACTCAAGCATAAATACGTCCTCAGCTGCAACAAACATAATATATGCATTTCAATTACTGAATTGTAATTAATTATTATACTTGGTTCTATCTTAAAAAAAATTCCTTGTGTCACAGAACATTCATCATTCTAAACAATTTTCATTCAAGTTACCTTCTTTCATACGAAATGAAACTTGTACGTATAAATTATTAATAAAATAACATATAAAGCTATAACAATCATGCACACATAGGAAGGCGCGCTTACCGTAAACACTGCTTTGTCACCTTGGTGACGCTTTTCATTTTTTTATCACATGTTGTGTTTAGACAACAAAAGAATTATTATTGACATGTTATTTGATGAATAACTGCGCAAATCAAATATAAAGTAAGTAAATACATGAATATACATTTTAGTTCAGACAATTACAACAGTGCTTGGTAAACGTAGCGTGTTGTCCCTTTTCCTAGAAATCAGTGATAACTTGACTGATGTATAGACATGATAGAGCATAGTCTGATACCATGTCCACGTTACCCGGCAGTTATAGAGCATGGTAACTAATAATACTAACATATATATATATATATATATATATATATATATATATATATATATATATATATATATATATATATATATATATACATTGTATGTATGTATGTATGAGAGAAAGAATGTACATTTTTAGAGATTTATTTATGTAGATATATATATATAGAGTATATATATGGTTTGTATATATATATTTGTATATATATGTCTCACCTGGATAACCATACACCTCCCACCTCATGGCAATTCCTCCGGACCACGTCGCAGGGTGCAGTCGCACTTGACTAGCGACCACAGGATTGGCCAATTTGCGAGTTACCACTGTGTTTCGGTCAAAGTTGGCATCAAAGACCTTTAATATATAGATGTATGTATGTAGTTTATATATTTACATGTCACCTTATGTCACGTGATATAATAAATCATAAAAATGTTGCTGCTATGTATGTTATGTAAATGAGCCAATATACATGTATGAGTAGACAAAGGCTTTTTGTGGCTGATAACGTAGATTGTAATTGTGTACTTTAATCAAATTTTTATTAATATTTTAGGCAACATATTTGAATATGAATGAATATGAACAATGACGCAATATTTTTGCGTCGCTTCAGCTCAGCTGCTGAAGCAAGCATTGTGTTCCGTTCGTTCGTTTGTAACTAACTAACTAACTAACTAACTAACTAACTAACTAACTAACTAACTAACTAACTAACTAACTATGTTTGTACGTACGTACGTACGTATGTACGTACGTATGTATGTATGTATGTATGTCTCCGGACACGCTAGAGCTTTAACCGTTGCACCGATTCCGTTCAAACTTTACACGATGATGAGGTATGAGGCGACACCGAAGTGATTCGATTTTGGCCACTCTGCCAATAATGCTTTCTAGAAGCGTTTTTATGACATTTTTAATGATATTCAATGCACTTAGCCGGCAAGAAAAAAATCCATATTCCAACCAAGCAGCAAAATTGATTATTGGATTTGAAACTGATATTGATTATCATCTTGTCTTTCAGTACTATTGTATGGCAACACAAATATCTTTTTGCTGGATACAATGATTCTGATTCATTCTGATATTTTCTCCTCAAATTAATAAATTTCTTGATTGTAAAGTATACATTATTTCATTATATATGTTAATTGCCCAGCATCGTTCTAGCGACGCAGTGTTCTTCGAACACTTTTGATCTAGTTATTTTAGTCCACTGTTCTTACATACATGTACATAGCGTTGAAACTCTTTTTGATTATTATACAGCAGTCAGCACACAGCGCAATATGTTGCGCTGAATATTGATCACTGCTGTTAATTCATTGTAAGGTTTTCTCCTCAAATTATTAAGTTCTTAACTATAAAGTATACATCGTTTCAGTATATATATCAATTGCCCATATGCCAACATTGATCTAGCGATTCTGTGTTCTTTGAACACGTATGATCTAATTCCATCGCCATTCAGTTGTTCAGAATTACAACAGCGATATAGGAATATTTATAGAGAAGATAAATCATAAACATACCTTAATTTCTCCATTTTCTGTGTAGAATGAGAACGAAGCTTCCATTGAAGAAAATGAAAGCTTATAGCTTGATACCCACATCGAATAACTACTAGATTCTCTGCCCTGAGTAGCAATCGCAGTGACAGTAAACAGACTGCCAAAGTTCACCTGCATGGTGAAAGAACATAGTTTAAGGAAATTTCAGAAAAAGGGTTGTAAAGTTGTTTGAAACCTGTGTGTGGAATCGAACTCGCGGCCTCCTGTTCACACCAAACCACTGCGTGGACAGGCACTGACACTCTCTATCACATCAAGCGTGCGTGCTACCTGATGGGAAGTAGTCATACCCTGCTTCTCAGACTCCCCCACCTTCCAGCTCCGGGACAAACAACAATCAGTCTCGTGTCCATGAGCTGGCTCACTTGACACAGACATTCGCTCAAGCCCGACTCTATCTGCGACCTACTGCATTGATGTACAGTCAGTGGTGAATATTTGCTTCTCACTGTTTACACACTGAACCCTATGATCTCCGAGAGCTTTTGGCAGTAGAGAGGCAGTAACCATATATGTCCTCGTCTTGAACTAGTGATGGAAATACATTGTTCCTCGACAGGACTGCCTCAATAAAATCTGCTTTGCTTGAAGCAGAGATATGTCAAAGTTGTGCGTATCCATACATATTTCAGGAGACACTTTGTATGTAACTCTGGCTTTTACAAATATGTTTCAATTGGTATTTCCAAAGATTCACAAGTATACTACTAAGAGTGGCAACCAATACACTATTTATTATACAAAAAATATTTTTAATTGTGGTATACAAATAGAACATGGTATCTAAATACAGAGACACCTTTTGAGCCAGGACATCTGTTTTAGATGGTAATAATGAATGTCGAGTCGTTACCTGTATCCATTGTTCTGTATCCGGCGATCCTGGTGCCCAACATCCGCAGTGGTACGCCTCCACAGTGTGTAGTCGGGACCGAGAGGGGTCGTGTAAAGCAGCGCTCGCGAATGATCTGCTGGCAGACAGCTGAGAGTCCGGTACACGGTAATGTCCACCATCAATCAACGGTTCTTCTCCAATAACTGCAGGATGCGATTAGACAATTTATGACAAAACCTGCAGGTAGCAATTGTGAGATTGAGAAATGAAGAAAGAGACATGGAGAGGCATGGATAACGAGATGTCCAGAGAGATGAAGAATAAATTCGTAACATAGGTTGAGAGAGTGGGGGGAGAGGGATTGTCACCTTTGTGAATGTAGAAAGTTGACTCCGGGTCAGTGGACTGGGCTGCGATTTCACCATCCCCGATCAACTTGGTTTGGTCCGACTTCTGCCACAGCTGCAGCGCTGTCTTAGGGACAACCACATCGCAGCCTGAAACATCATAATCTGATAGTGAAATTTTTTGGTCAGTGCTAAACTAATGCCAAGTTTCGCTGTGTAACAAAGTGCTATTTGTACAATTGTCAATACATGTATGAACTGTGCACTTGCTTTGCTTTTCAGAGATAAATACCGTGCGTTAAGGTGAGACCATCATGGTACCAAAGCTGATTGGGATGATGGTGTCAATCTGTCCCAACAAATGGGGGGCGACTTTGAGTTGGCAAAGCCACTTGTACCAGTAAACTGTCAAAGAAAAATTCAATTTGTATTTGATCTGTTATCAAACTATCTGCTACAGCGCAAAACAGCAAACACAGG
>CM032665.1:30002160-30110081 GCA_019095985.1 Streblospio benedicti | reverse complement strand
AAGTCTTCATATATTGTGTGCAGCATGCAGAGTAATGAATTTATGCATGTAAAACGTAAATGTCTGTTTTATGGCCTTCTTCCCCGAGAATAGAAGTCAAGTAGAAACCCCAGTTAAAGACCAACTCTCTATGGAGACCACCTCTTTAACACTTATACGACCACTTTTTTCAGGATATGGTAACTAATACTCATGGAAATGAAATGCCCGCACTGGACAAGTTTATGCAAAGCAAAGTTAATTTCAAATGAAGACATGTAGAAGTCTGCAGTGAGCGTGTGATATGCATATTTACAGATAGTCACTCTAGTGCACAGGCGTCAAGGTAGTCACTGAAAACATCCGGTGTATACAAAACATTTATGTAATAATTGTTGTTGTACAATTACTCTACAAATGACCGCTAGAGGCGCTGTTTTTTGTATCAACAGTGTTTTTTAATTGCAAAATCTGTTTTAATACTGCGGATTGAGGATGAACAAGCAACCACCAATGAAAAACGTCGATACTGAGCTTCAGGTCACGTTGACATTTCAGGGCTTGAGAGCCTTGCGCCCGAAAGTCAGTGGGCGGCTGTAAAAGAGACTAACAACACATTAGTACCCACAAAGCATGCTGTTTGAGTATTTACAGCTCGGAGGTAGTGTTGTTCAGAGGCTTTTGAAATCCGGGGGGGTGGCCACACTCAAGGTTCCAGAATAGAACCCTAAAGGCTGCCCTAATTAACATACGGTAGGGGGAGTCTGGGGAATCTATCCAAGGACTGTGCATGGCCACTCCCATTATGTATAAACGAACCATTTAAATGATGGTCACCGCAAGATGGTGGACATTGGTAACCACACGCCTCACCAGGCAAAGAAACGTCTGTACCGTAATTTACTGGTCACACACCTATTTTCAGCCGTTGGACACTTCGGGGGTGATAGCGCATGTAGTGACCAGTGTCCACCACTGTATGATGACCATAACTAAAGCATACCCACTGCTCTTGACTTATTTTGTATACAATATCATGTTTAAGTATAATAGAAAAAAAAAAAACCACATTGAGAAACATGCATTGAGAACATTTTACCTTCAAACCATGACATATTTGTTATAAAATCATTTACATCTGGAAATTTTTTCTTGAAATGGGGCACCATATGACTGTGCATGCCAAGAAGTGGGCTGTTATTACACATTGAACATCATCTTTTTGTAAAAAGTTTTAGAGTATTTTTGGCAAGTGTAGACAAATTCCTGAAATCACATTGACTACACTCATAAGGTTTTCTCACTGGTATGAATTCTCACACACACACAGATAGATAAAGTCCATATCCTACAGGACAGTCAAAATTCACAATGCAAACTCCTTGTATGTAAATCAAAATTTCAGATATAATGGACAACGTGAGGCCCATTATGTTTAAATTTAATTGCTAACAATGTGTGTTGGCGTGTGTTAACCTTGCACTGCACAGACACGTCTTCCCGTGACAGAGTTGCTATAGAATGCTCTTGGGTCGCTGTCTGAACTGTCAGACGGGGGTGGTGGCTGGTTTGCCTGTAGATTTGAGCATAAAGCACATTGTTTTGCAATAAAAGACATGTAACTCAAAATATATTGACTTCAATGGATTTGAATTTCAAACACAATGGATAACTGTCAAACTGCTGCCCCACTATCTCTGTCTATATAAGCCTTTCTACTAGAATATACTTAGGCAAAGCATGTCCCCCCAGGCGAGTACATCCTTAAGAACAGTGACCCTGCCTTCGATCCGCTCCTGAAGAAGTAGGAGTCCATGGGTGAAAGAGGAGAGTACGTGATTGAACTGGATAGGCTTGCCAGCCATTCAGACGTGCGAGAAGGCGATGGGGTGGCATGCTGTGCACGGTTTTTCTGCTGTTTATGGCCATCTCTGAGGGTTTAAGGGTTTAAGTAGCTGATTTAGATGTGCCCCTCTAGGGGCTGGGTGGAAATTTAGCTTTGTAACTGATGGGCAGAAAAACTTAGTAATATTCTATATATCTTAAACATAGGCAGGAGACTATGCCACGTTGCTACGTCCAATTTCGCCCAGAATGGCAGCCTCAAACTAGCTCAATGCGGCCAGGGGCGTGGGTCTACGTGCCATGGCCGTGTAGGCTGGGGTCTTAGCTTCAAAACAAGCCATTATCCATTGCAATAGACCACGTAGTTCTCGATTGGCGTGCGATACCGCGAGGCCGCTCCCACCCGGCGTTTGCCGAGCGGCGGGAGAGCGGGCGAAGGACACGTACTTTGTGGGGGCGATATCTCAGTCAATATTGGGAGCACGATGGTCTGGGTTAAACGACGTGGTAGCTCGTAACTTCTAGATGAATCTGCACTTGTCACTTTTTCTTCTAGCCCCGTGGGTTGTGTAATTTTGACTGTTAAGTCTTCATATATTGTGTGCAGCATGCAGAGTAATGAATTTATGCATGTAAACGTAAATGTCTGCTTTATGGCCTTCTTCCCCCGAGAATAGAAGTCAAGTAGAAACCCCAGTTAAGACCAACTCTCTATGGAGACCACCTCTTTAACACGACGACGACCACTTTTCAGGATATGGTAACTAATACTCATGGAAATGAAATGCCCGCACTGGACAAGTTTATGCAAAGCAAAGTTAATTTCAAATGAAGACATGTAGAAGTCTGCAGTGAGCGTGTGATATGCATATTTACAGATAGTCACTCTAGTGCACAGGCGTCAAGGTAGTCACTGAAAACATCCGGTGTATACAAAACATTTATGTAATAATTGTTGTTGTACAATTACTCTACAAATGACAGCTAGAGCTGCTGTTTTTGTATCAACAGTGTTTTAATTGCAAAATCTGTTTTAATACTGCGGATTGAGGATGAACAAGCAAATGAAAAACGTCGATACTGAGCTTCAGGTCACGTTGACAGACGTACCAGGGCTTGAAAGCCTTGCACCGAAAGTCAGTGGGCGGCTGTAAAAGAGACTAACGACACAAACGCGTACCCACAAAGCATGCTGTTCGAGTATTTACAGCTCGGAGGTAGTGTTGTTCAGAGGTGTATTGAAATCCGGGGATGGCCACACTCAAGGTTCCAGAATAGAACCCTAAAGGCTGCCTAATTAACATACGGTAGGGTAGTCTGGGAATCTATCCAAGGACTGTGCATGGCCACTCCCATTATGTATAAACGAACCATTTAAATGATGGTCACCGCACGATGGTGGACATTGGTAACCACACGCCTCACCAGGCAAAGAAACGTCCGTAACGTAATTTACTGGTCACACACCTATTTTCAGCCGTTGGACACTTCCGGGGGTGATGGGCATGTAGTGACCAGTGTCCACCACTGTATGATGACCATAACTAAAGCATACCCACTGCTCTTGACTTATTTTTAGGCATCGACGATTTGATCTCAGGGGGGGCAGCTATTTTCATCATAGCTTCAATTTTTTTTGGACATCTAATCATTTTTTTCTTTGATTACTGAACCCCTTATTTTTTTTTTCACCAATTTTCAGCCTTGCGTTATTTTGTTCAATATTTTTGCTGCCTCCCCCCCCCCTTGAGATTAAATGGTCGATGCCTTACCTCTAGACACGTAGTACTGGGTCATAATGGGTCGGGCAATATTCAACCACATTCGGGCATGCATTCATACATGGTGACCTTCAAACCATGACATGTATTCGTTATAACACGATAAACACTCACAGATGTCAATATTTCACATCAAATGAAATGGAATTTTTTTCTAAGCTAGGATGCCATGGGATATAAAACGTCTTACGTATATGTGCTTAGTACAACAAACGTCATACGTTTTGAAATAACGTCAGGCGTACTATTTCACGCCAGTCTTACTTAGAAATATGTACGTATTACGGACATGGAAGGTTTGCCAGAAAAACTTTATACTCGACTAGTCTCGATTACCAGACTGACACTTCTGCGTTGTAAAAACGTTGTAGGTATTTTTGGAAAGTAAGTAGTAACAAATTCTGAAATGACCGAGACTAAGACTCGACCAGGCAGTCTCACTGGTATGATAATCCACGGATGTTTCCGCTGCTCTCACAACAGACCTCAGGTGGGATAGATGTTGGAATATGTACCAAACAGGTGCAAAAGTGATCAGTCCAGCTGCCTTATCACCACTCTATTAAGACGTTCCTAGAAATGCGGGGCCCGTTATTGTTTGGAGGGTTGACGTTTTAAGGAACACGTTGAACACACTGTGTCCACACACACACACACGTTGAACACTGCACGTTTTACACACACGCTGTTTATTCTCGTAAGCATGCAGCCATTAACATTATTGTAAACAAGATAGACATTAAACAGATAGATAAAGTCCATATCCTACAGGACAGTCAATGTCACAATGCAAACTCCTTTGTATGTAAAATAATTGGTAGATATAATGGACAATGAGGCCCATTATGTTAAAATTTAATTGCTAACAATGTGTGTTGGCGTGTGTTAACCTTTGCACTGCATCGACACGTCTCTTCCCATGACAGAGTTGCTATAGAATGCTCTTGGGTCGCTGTCTGAACTGTCAGTTGGGGGGTGGTGGCTGGTTTGCCTGTAGATTTGAGCATAAAGCACATTGTTTTGCAATAAAAGACATGTAAGTCCACATATATTGACTTCAATGGATTTGAATTGGAATGGATAACGGTGTCAAACTGCTGCCCCACTATTTGTCTATATAAGCCTTCTACTAGAATATACTTAGGCAAAAGCATGTCCCCCCAGGCGAGTACATCCTAAAAGAACAGTGACCATTTTAGTGATCTACAACCTGAAGAAGTAGGAGTCCATTTGTGAAAGAGGAGAAAACAGATTGAAAGATAGGCCCCAAGCCATTCAGATTGTTGAAGGCGATTTGGGGTGGCATGCTCTGAACGCCCTTTTTTCTGCTCTTTTATGGCCATTCTCTGAGGTACACAAGGGATATTTTAGGTGGTTTAGATGTGCCCCCTAGTATATATGTGGAAATTTGCTTGTATCGTGATGGGCAGAAAAAACTTAGTAATATTCTATATAACGTTAAACATAGAAAGGAGACTATCACAATTTTCACGTTGCTAATACGTCCAATATTCGCCCAGAATGGCAGCCTCAAACTAGCTCAATGCGGCCAGGGGCGTGGGTCTACGTACTATGGCCGTGTAGGCTGGGGGTCTTAGCTTCAAAACAAGCCATTATCCATTGCAATAGACCACGTAGTTCTCGATTGGCGTGCGATATCGCGAGGCCGCTCCCACCCGGCGTTTGCCGAGCGGGCGGGTGGAGAGCGGGCGGGACACGTACTTTGTGGGGGGCGATATCTCAGTCAATATTATTGGGGAGCACGATGGTCTGGTTTTAAACGACGTGGTAGCTCGTAATTTCTAGATGAATTGCACTTGTCACTTTTTTTCTAGCCCCATGGGTTGTCGGAAAGATGGGCGTTTCGCCGACCCCTCGTTAGCGGTTTTTGGCCAAAAGTGTCCTATTTTCGATTTTTACGACTTCATAACTGGAAATACTTTTGATATATCTAAAATAATTTTATTGCAATGTACCCTGAGAAAATAGGCGTTTGCCAATCCATGACCTCTGACTTTTAGCGGAACATCAGGCCAAAAGTGTGGACTTTTTTGGATTTTTAGAAAGTTCATATAACTGGAAGTGGATTTATGATGTAAACAAAATTTTGACTTCCCCGAGAATAGAAGTCAAGTAGAAACCCCATTGTATGGAGAGCATGCAGAAACTTTATGCATGTAAACATGGAAATGAAATGTCCTTATGACAAGTTTATGGAGTAAAAGAATTTCAAAATGTACACATGTGTGGACTGCAGTCTTTTAAAATTTTTACAGATAGTCAGTATTTACAGCGCGGAGGTAGTGCTGAAAACATCAGAGTAATGAATTTATGGTGGTTAAGTTGTACAATGTTCCAGAATAGAACCCGCTTCCCTTTTGAATTAACAGTGTTTTTAATTGGAAACCCCCAATTACTACCAACTCTGTGGATGAACAAGCAACCCCAATTTTACTGAGCTTCAGGTCCATTGACAGATGAGGGCTTGAAAGCCTTGGCACGAAAAGATGGTGGAAATTGGTAACAACACACGCTCATGGAAATGAAAGGCAGTATTTACAGCTCGGAGGAGTGTTGTTCACGTTTATGCAACCTGTTCCCAGAATTTACCCTAAATGAAGACATGTAGAAGTCTGGGAATCTATCCGGGGTGCATATATTCCCAGATAGTAAACGAACTAGTGCACATTTGTCACCGCAAGATGGTGGAAAAACGCCTCACCAGGCAAAGAAACTTTATGTAATAATTGTTGTTGTACACCTATTTTCAAATGACAGGGAGAGAAAAGCTATTTTGTGTCCACCAGTGTTTTAATTGCAACCCATCTGTTTTATTTTTTTTGATTGAGGATGAACTGAAGCCCTTTCATCATACGAAAAATCACGTCGATTACTGAGCCTCAGGCTTTTTTTTTCAATAATTTTACCAGGGCTTGAGATTTTTGCTTTAAATTAAGTGGGATGCCTACCTCTAGACAGTAGTACTGGGTCATAATGGGTCGGGCAATATTCAAAGCATTCGGGCATGCATTTACATGGTGACCTCCAAACCATGACATGTATTGTATTGACACTGGGGTGGCCACAGATGTCAATATTTCACATCAAATGAAATGGAACATTTTTTTTCTAAGCTGGGATGCCATGGGATAAAACGTCTTGGGTATATGTCTTAGTACAACAAATGACCATACCATTAGAATAACGCCAGGGCGCATTCTATTTCATGCCAGTCTTACTTAGAAATATGTACGTATTTGGACACCACACGTTTACCAGGAAAAGAAACGTCTGTAACGTAATTTACTGGTCACACACCTATTTTCAGAGACGTTGGACACTTCCGGGGTGATAGGAAAGGGTAGTGACCAGTGTCCACCACTGCAATGATGAGTCCATGACTAAAGCATACCCATGCTCTTGACTTATTTTAGGCATGGGATAGATTTGAATATGGGGGGGTGCAAATTTTGATCAGTTCAATTTTTTTTTTTGACATCTAATTCTATTTTTTTTGATTCCTATTTTTTGGAGGCCCCTTATTGTTTTTTCACATTTAATTAGGCAAAGCCTTTTTCACGTTATTTTGTTCAATATTTTACGTTTTAAATGGTCCCCTTATGAGATTAAATGGTCGATGCAGCCATTAACATTATTGTAAACAAGTCAGATATTTTAGTGATGATCATTGATACATGGTGCATTTTAGCATATACATGTATTTTTAGCGGGTATACAATGTGTCTGATAAAATAGATGGTAATCAAAATGCCATGGGATTATTTAAAACACCTGGATATGGAACCCAATTGACGTTAACCAGACGGGAAGATTCGAGTACAAGAAACGCAACATTTAGAAAAATGGATTCCTCCTATTTCACGTCCGAGGTATGTTGAATCCGAAAGGTTTGAAAACATGGTAGATCTATTATGACGGGGCCACGTGGTGGCTCGCAAAGGGAGACTGGAATCATACGGTGTCAATGTTTGTCTTTTTATACCAGAAAGTTGGTATAGGCAGCTCATTGGCCGACTGTAGCATGTGACAAAGTTCATAGGTCATTTTAGTGTCTACAACATATGAAACGCACAATGATTTGTTATCTACGTTCAAAACAGCATGTAAGACGTACCAAGAAATGTCTACATTGTTGTATTACATTTTGCCATCACACACAGAACGCCCTGTATTCTTTGAAGCTTGCAGCCATTATCATTATTGTACACAAGTCAGATATTTTATTGATGGTTTGAATTTTAGGCAATTTAGTATATATGTGTATTGTTCGTGCGTAAACAATGTGTTAGCAATGTGTTAGCCAGTCCAGCGCATAACGTTACAGGATTGGAAAACGCACTTTACATCACAATTTTCACTGAATTTATGCTAATAAAACTCACTTGCAATATTCATTTTTGATCAATTAAAAGCATATTTGCAAAACACAGTCATTATAATTTTCATTTCATCTATTAATTACATATGTTACCAACTAATTTCCACGCAGTACCCATTAATATGAGTCTACTTTACGTGATTTGACAGCGTTTTATACGCCACGTCCAAATTTAGTGTATGGATTCCTAAACATTTGACAAAATAAGTCGCAATTTTTCATTAACTTTAATAGTGACACAAATATGGTAAAACAGAAAACTATTTACAAGACAACAACCATTGCAAATCGAACAATCACATGATGGCTACTTCTAGCATGGAGAAATTATCAATACTTATATGTAATAATATTGGCTACAAACTATGTATGCACAAATCAAATATGTGTAGTAAAATTCTACAATGGTATTTAATTTTTTTTTGTCTACACCGTTTCTATATTCATGCATTTGAACTTGGATAATGCATCGAATGTTTCAGTCATAAGAACATGGCAAGCATTTCCACAGTTCTTCTCATGGAAGCCACATGCTATACAATCGTTCTCTCCACTTGACAATTTTCTTTTGAGCATAACAAATCGGATGTAAGTTTTTGGTGGGCAAATTAGAGGTTTTATATCCATGAATAATGGCAGAAGAATTCTCAATGAATATGAAAATGGCATAATTTGGTGTAAAAGAAGTCCTCTGATATGGAGAATTGTCACCCTAACTTTGAGAGAAGTACATGTTGTTTTAGTTTGTTACGACAGATGACAACAGATTCATCTTTCATGTTTATATGTTATTGTCTTAAGTCACCACTATACAGGATCAGACGATTTTATGTTCCCACCCTGGGTTTTTCGTCTACTTGTCAGAATTTCTGCACACATTGGGGAGCATACAGCAATCAATATGATAAAATATCAATACTAGTATATAATAATATGTGACTAGTCTAACATCAAATAACAGACATATCAATCTAGGTAATACAGTTGCAGGTTAATAAGACTCCGTATAAATATATCAATATAATAAGACAATAGAGATAATATAATAAGATAATACACGCTATGCAATATAATATGGTTATACAAACAGTCATTAGATATTAAATATCATACATACTAAGGTATAATGTAACAAAGTAAAAAAAATACCTTTCTGGTAGATATTAGGGAGATGCATTCACTTTTTAAAACGTCAGGAAAAAAACGATCTGGACGAAGGGATTTTTTGATCATGTTCTAGATCCGTCCTGGTGTGTCTACAGTCATGCGAAGGCACAGACATGCACCACAGACTTTTTTACACTCATTTTTGTGTACGTACATTACTGTCCACTTGTGAGGGCCACACTTTTTTCCATATATCGACTACTGTATTCTATGTTACTTAAAATAAGCCAAATTTCGCCTAATAGAAGTTATTTATTCCACGTCTGTATTTTCGAATCTACGTGTGATTTTTAACAAAAACATTTTTTAAAAACGTGAAATTAAAATATAGATTTGGATAAAGTTGAGATTTATCGTATCTCTGCGTTCTACTATGTTCTTTAGAGGACAAAATGTAAACCAGACTCATTAAAGAAATTCCAGGTGTTTTTTAGATTTATTTTAATACTTGTTAGAAGAAAATATGGGTACTTCTCTTCACGAATTACGTACAAGTCAACCTGATATGCAATTACTGATGCCAATGGAATTTTTCTACAATTTCTATAGTCCTCACAGGTCGACAGCACTGTAAAAGCTCACACGTCCATAGTGACCTCAATCAGTACCTGATCTGTTTGTTCATGGACTATTTGTAGAGATTATGGTGTTTTAGTTAATGTACTGATGAGTGTTAAGAAAATGGCTTTCATCTATTCTGAATTCACGATCATAGCTGTGATACTTTGTACAATCATTCTTCCACTTTTGCCAACTATGTTTATAGTTTATTACCAACAGATCATTGAGGATTGTCCACCCTATAAACCAGACTACCATTTCGTCCCAAGAACCCTGAAATACAGGTGTTAAATAGGATGGGTGTGATGGGGTATAAAAATAGCATTTACAACTCCGGGGCTGAAATTTTCCAAAGCTTTAGAGAAGAAAACCTGACAAAAAATACAATAAGGTTTTCAATTATTTCAAACCATATATCAATAATCGTAGTCCCCTAGCTTTGAATTAAGTCCATGCACTGTAGAACTTTGTGTTTGCAGCTACTGCAGGCAGTGCACCTCGATGTAGTAGAGGTCCCAGCCGGGTCGGTGATGAGCGGTGGCCAGCAGAGGGAGGGAGCGGCACCAGCGCCAGCTCACAGCCATGCCCCCGGCTTTTAAATATGTTTTTAGGTTGTTACCCAGACATAGAATGCAAAGTTGTAGCCCCAACAGCCAGGCTCCAAAAGATAAAGTAACTATACCATCCCAAAATGCTTAGTCTTTGACGTACAATTAAACATTGAACAGAATGATTCAGCCACGCTAGATGACCATGAGATCATATTGAATAATAGGGAAAAAAGGATAAGCCATCAGGTGCCAACAAAACAGGCCATTAAGTGCATTTTTCATGGTGTGCAAAACATCCATGGCATATTTAGTTCACCTCAACCCCAAAACCTGGATCTGCTGGTGTCCTACCTGAAGACACATCTGGGAACAATGAGATGCCTTTTTGGCGACTGTGGTCATTATGATGTCAGTGGTCATCCTGGTTCCGGTCTGCTTCTCGAAATGCCTACCACACGGTGCTGGATGCTCTGTAAGAGACAAAAGTCACACACATTTTCAGAATTTGTGATGTTATTTATAATAGTTTAACGTTAGCCTTGAGGGTGAGGTAAAAAAGAAGTGGGGAGTGGAGTCAATGCTCAAAATCAGAATGTGGGATTTCTAGACTGCCTTCAATACACTGCAGCCTAAACCACCGCTCTCATATAATTGTCACAATCAATGGCATGTTTACAGTTATGTATATGTTTTACACCATTCTGAAGTTTGTATTGTGTCAAAATGTTATTCTATATCATATGATAATATTTGTTTGGTGATGCATGATTAATATTATTATTTTTCAGTTCATTCAGTTATTGATAGTTTACATTTCCCATCGTCTAATGTAGCTCAATATGTAAGGATTCCTCCATTAAATGGGAATGTGTTGTGATGATTCACGTACTTATTGTACAAATAAAAGCCTGAAATAGATCAAAATAACTATATGAATATGTGAGAGCATAAATTAAGCTTTGTTTACTTGACCGCAATATTATGTTCATATTGCTATGTCCCTGGATATAATAACAATAATATTGAGTGATCTCACCAACTGGGAAGAATGATCCATCACTTTCAAATGTCTCTCCAGATCCCTGAACGATCTTGTAGCTCGATCCAGACCAGCCGATCCTGAGAACACCATTCAACAGATAACATCCAACATAGTCTGATAGAAGTTCATTTATCCTGGATCTGATAGTCAACTGTGTATTTACACTTTAAACGCCCCCGCCCCCCGGTAAGGGGGGGGGCGGGGGCTCAGCTGGGGATTTTCCCGTGTCAAAGGTGATGACCTATGACGTCATCACTTGTTGTGTAAAAGGCAAGAGCGTTTGCCGAAAGCTCAAAATGTGAACTTTTATTATCCTGTTTAAAGTGTAAATAAACATTTGAATAACCAACATGTATTTGAAATAGCTGTCATGACATTTTAAGTATCAACTCACACTCATGATTAGTTTGTGATTGTCAAAATAACAAGCATTCCAATGATATAAATGATTCACTGACTAATTTAGGTTTTTGGAAAATAAAGGATAGTGCACCTACATGTAGAGGATTTCATGGATTGTGTACATGTATGTGCAAATCCTTGCAAAGATGCTAATAATCTCAAGAAAAGAAAATATTTTGGTAGCACAAAAATGGTCTTGGGGGGGGGGGTGACAAGGAGCATGTGCCGTATGAATCGATGAATGTATACATCAAATGTTCTTTTTTGTTCTTATGTTTTATGCTATATCATTATCAGAACGATATACACGAGTCTGACAAAATTTAAAAATTTCAAAATCAAAATTTAAACTTTGGCTGGAATTGGACTGTATAGTTTTTTAAAAGGACCCAAAAAAAATTAAGCTAGTTAAAAAACTTTGATACATTACAAATTATAATTATTTTGGAATTGACTGTATAGTTTTTTAAGCGTAGCATAAACCCGCGACAGAAACATTGAAACTAACAAAAAATGTGGCAATAAGCTATACAGAATCTTCTCTAAACATTTTAAGTTTTTACCTGTAGGTAGAGGGGGTTCAGGACTGGAATTCTCTAAACATTTTAAACCAAACTGACCCATCTACATTGGTGTTGATGTAGTAGAGAAAGTCAGGGTGTTCCACGTGAACATTACGTCTCAGCACATAGCCGGAGTGTCTTAAGTAGGTTGTAGGGTATTTGACTGACTCAAGCATAAATACAGCTGCAACAAACATATATGCATTTCAATTACTGAATTGTAATTAATTATTATACTTGGTTCTATCTTAAAAATACCTAGTGTCACAGAACATTCATCATTCTAAACAATTTTCATTCAAGTTACCTTCTTTCATACAAAATGAAAATTGTACGTATAAATTATTAATAAAATAACATATAAAGCTATAACAATCATGCACACATAGGAAGGCGCGCTTACCGTAAACACTGCTTTGTCACCTTGGGTGACGCTTTTCATTTTTTTTATCATATGTTGTGTTTAGACAACAAAAGAATTATTATTGACATGTTATTTGATGAATAACTGCGCAAATTAAATATAAAGTAAGTAAATACATGAATATACATTTTAGTTCAGACAATTACAACAGTGCTTGGTAAACGTAGAGTGTTGTCCCTTTTCCTAGAAATCAGTGATAACTTGACTGATGTATAGACATGATAGAGCCTAGTCTGATACATGTCCACGTTACCCGGCAGTTATAGAGCATGGTAACGCACGAATGTATACTAAAATATATATATTGCCAATCTGTCTCACCTGGATCATCACCTTTGCGAATGTAGAAAGTGGACTCCGGGTTAGTTGACTGGACAGCGATTTCGCCATCCCCGATCAACTTGGTTTGGTCCGACTTCTGCCACAGCTGCAGCGCTGTCTTAGGGACAACCACATCGCAGCCTGAAACATCACAGTCTGATAGTGATCTGCTGAACCTTATACATGTACATTGTAATTGGTTTGATCTCTTTTGTCATGTGATATCACAGAGAACAGCATACGCTACACCTACATGTATAATCCGTTGCCACTTTATCATTTCAAATCTTTTGGTCAGTGCTAAACTATTGCCAAGTTTCGCTGTGTAACAAAGTGCTATTTGTACAATTGTTAATACGTTTATGAACTGTGCACCTGCTTTGCTATTCAGAGATAAATAGCGTGCGTTAAGGTGAGACCAGCATGGTACCAAAGCTGCTTGGAATGATGGTGTCAATCTGCTCCCAACAAATGGTGGTGACTTTGAGTTGGCAAAGGCCACGTGTACCAGTAAAGTGTCAAGAAAATTCAATTTGTGATCTGTGAAGTTATCAAACATATCAGCTACAGTGCAAAACAACAAACACAGACTGCCGTGTGACCGCCGTTGCAAATGCGGTGGCCATGGGGTCATCCGCCCATAGCACAGCACAATCAGTCCCAACCACGAAATGTGGAACAATGCGCAGCCAAGCATAGCCAGCCAATGAGAAAGCTCTGTTTTCATATCAAGCTATTCACGCCTCCTACACCTTCCTCACGTGCTACTATTGTCAGCCAAAGAAGAAATGAGGGTTATAAGGGATCAAGAAACCCCACATCACCCACAACCCATGTCCTTGAAGTCAAACAACCCTCTTTTTGGACTTTGTCCAACTTGGGACTTACATCCCCCCCCCCCCAATCCTTCCCACGCAAATATTACAAAATATCATCAAAATTATTTTGCACGTCACTGAGATAGTGTGATAGCATACAGCAAGCCAAGTGTGTTCGTTGTTTTTTTCTTTTTTTTTTCTTTTTATACAATTAAAGAGAAGAAGCAGAACTTTTAAATGCGTAGATAGTATACTTACATATTTTCCTCAAGCCAAAATGGATAAGCACAAACACAAATGTATATATGGACGTCATAATCATACTGGTAAAATGTCTTCAAACTCGTGTATCGCAGCCCTCCACACAATACAAATGGTAACAGTGTCCAATCTTAAAGAATCGAATGCTTATGATATAACCCCCCCCATTGCACTATAGTGACCTACTCCTTGCCTAGTTGGCACCTGGAGAAGATATCGAGGACCAGATACAGACATTTTTGCAAATATTTTACATAAACATTTTGCCCACTCACCGTCGCCATATAAAAATATGTGGTAAAGACCAGGTCCAGACTAAATTGGGCAACACGATCCAGACAAGATCCAGACAAGATCCAGACGTGGTTTATACACGATCTCGACCATGGCGACTTAAGATAGTGCAGCAGGGGATCCATACCAAGTTGTGACCTAGTCTTAAGCTAACAGGGAATGGAGACACTGCCCCGACATGGTCAACACCCGAAAGACTAGGTTAAATCTAGCTCCTGATATGGTCCAGACATGATTCAGACGTGGTTTCGAATAGGTAAAGACATGGTCAACCAAAAGTAAAATATTGATTTTTAAAATCTTCATCACTTTTCTAGTTCTGCTGCAAATGCGTGGAACTAAATTGCCGCGGTCTAGTTCCGCTTTTGACAGAGACTTTTCACGAAGATCAGAATACGACCAGCTCCCACCTATTGAGACTGGATAAGAATTCGATATGGTCCCACGTAGATCTCGATCATGTCCCGACCTCCAAGTCTTAATCTGGTTTTCACCTAGCTAACGATAGTGCAATGGGGGTAACATGAAATATAAATATCCGGCACCCCTTCCTGTTGACACTAATTGAGCGGCAAAAGATGTGTACACTAGTGGAAATCAATACAATGTTCATGCTCTCGGTCCAAACGTTTTATTCCTTGTGTTATGCTCATTGTTTGCAGTTGATTGTATATGGTAGAATTTCCAAGAAAGACCCCCTCTATAAAGAGTAATAGATCAGTTTTAGGCTACGATCATTATGGAACCTGTAATTTGAAGGATGCTATAATCGAGTGCACGTGTTTGTCTTATGGTGGCCCAGGGGTGAATGGCCTAGTACAGCCGTATTGACATTTGACATGTCAATGCAAACTCACACAGTGCATTGTTCATTTTTTTCCAACCAAATGTAGCAAAACATTTCCTACACAGTAATAAATAGGTCAAAAATATTGAACAACGTTTTCTTTAAATATATATTTTTCAGTGCACCCTTCCTGTTGTCTGTTCTCACCAATTGTCAACACCAATAAAATAATGGAAATCAATACAATGTTCATGCCAGATCGGTAATCTTTTATTCCTTGTATTATGCTCATTGTTTGCAGTTGATTGTATATGGTAGAATTTCCGAGAAAGACCCCCTCTATAAAGAGTAATAGATCAGTTTTAGGCTACGATCATTATGGAACCTATAATTTGAAGGATAATATAATCGAGTGCACGTGTTTGTGTCTTATGGTGGCCCGAGAGTTTCAATGCAAACTCACACAGTGCATTGTTCTTTTTTTCCCAACCAAATGTCGCAAAATATTTGCTACACCGTAATAAATAGGTCAAAAGTATTGAACAACCTTTGCGTTTTCTTTACTATTTTTTTCAGTGCACCTTGCATTGTCTGTTCTCACCAAGTGTCAACACCAATAAAATAATTAATGTGGATCGTATTTTTCAACTAGATCAAGTAATCGTCAGACCTTTAAAAGGGCAATAGTTCTAGTAACTACTTCGTAAACGGAAAAGAAGAAATACCGAGCGCATAAAAGCTATCATAAAAAGAAACATCTGGAGTCCTAATGGACCCCCAATCATAAACTCAATAAATTAGGAATTAAAAATGTATAATTAAGATTTTTAAATCGACAAACTATGCCTCCATCATTGTTCGGATAACCCCCTAGTTATGCCCACGGCTTTACCCCGTTGACATTGAAATTATTGAATTGACTGTTTTATTTTCTGACTTGATGTCTTACACGTGCGATTTAGACTGACCCTATAAATGCACTACAATTTTTGTTTGGCCATATTCCTAATTAGAATATAGATGGCATTAAAATGTCCTGGAAACGACTAAAATTGCCCTTCTGGTCGGGCACAAATAGAACCTCTGTAGGACCTGCCATGGGTTTCAAGAAACAAGATGGCAACGAGTTGTTCGTTTGTCGTCTGGCAGACTTGCATTTCAACGCCCTAGAAAAGAAAAACCTTTCCAATACTTGTCTATCAGAATAAGCTGCACTATGCATACCATAACATAAATTACCATCACGATCACCTTAATGAAGACATCTTCTAGGAAGATGAATATGAGCAAAGATATTGTAGAACGTTCTATAATATCTTTCATACATGTGTCCCCAATGCAACACTTTACCGCAAGTTGCAACTGCATTGAAGACAAATTTTCCTCACTTTTGTATTGCGTAACAATATGGGAAGAACCACAGAGCACTCCACTCCCCCTCTTTCCAATAACATATGTCATTGTCATGTTTTTAATATGCCTGCTATTGACACCCCAAACCCATAAAATCACCCAGTCCCACTCCCTCCCTCCCTATCCCCCTTGACACCTGTATTTGCCAGTGAACAAGAGATAAAATGGCGGTGTTTTGTCAATTCTTGGACCAATTTTATTTATTCTGTACATTAACTTATTTCACTTATAAAAACAAACTATTTAAGGATTACTGTACAGGAAATTATAACTTATAAATAATCAAAATGTCACTTTCTTCATGTTTGTATTTTACACACGTCATAGGACTAATGTGAGTTGTTGTTTCTATCACTGATTTAATCAATTTGTGAAGCAAATGCTATTATAATTTTATAGTCATAAAAGTATTATACACATGGGGAGGAACTTGATAAGTAATCCACTTCTTTCCTCCCCAGCCATTTATATTACTACTTATATATGTGATTTTAAATGTTTTTGTTTTTATGATTATGATAAATTACCTGAATTTTATATTATTAATATCTTTTGTACATACGGCAAAAAAATTAAATAAAAATAAATAAATAAAAATCATCTGACCCCTTGTAGGGTCATTTGTACGACTTTCGGCGGATGTATAAATACCACTGTGAGGCTCTCAACAGAGGCACGTGTTATGTGTCTGGCGGAGACGGGGGATTAGCTGTGAGGCTATAAACAGGAAGTTGTTGGCATTAGGGATTATCGAATGGGATTTTCTTGCCAATGCGTATGGCATCTTCCGTTTTGGGGCATCTTTTTTCAGGCTGTATCATCGTAACACTGTATGTATACGTATTCGGTGTTACATTTATTCTTGATGAGTCGTGAACTGAATAAAACTAGATATATGATGATTAGATGCCGGAGCTTGATATGATGATGGGGGTAGGGATTGAGCCGTAGTAGAAGATCATCTCTATCGCAAAGAAATGGATTCGGTCTCAAGTGGTTTCATTACAGAGATGGTGCATTTGAGAAGGTGTGGGTTGTTAAAAAAAAGGTTTGTAATTTGTTCTACTGAAATAGTAATGTAGTTTTATGGCATGAAGCCAGCAATGATATTCACATTGACGAAAACACTAGTTGGATACATCAGAGTACTTACTATACTGATTAGTAGACAAAAAAGTTTGGCGTCTCTGCATAACGCACCCGTCGTCAGATAATATGACTGTCCTGGTGCGCAACATTTCCAAAGCATAATTGTGATCAGGGCCGTCGTTGGCGATTGAAGATTGGTTGGTTCCACTTGATGAACACCTTCTATATGTTAAAACTGCCTATGTTCTATCAGTATGAGTATAATATATACAAATGCACACGTGTTTTGTGAGTGTGTAATCCACACATCCCCTCAAGTATTCACTCAATGAAGACGTTATGACTACACATGTACCGTAGAAACAGTCGTTTGACTAATACATACATGTACGGCTGATCGTATAATGCATTTTTTATTGTTAGTGTTCTACTTTTATTAAAATCTGCTTACATTTCTAAGTGACTGGTCATTTTCGTACAATGATCAAGACTAAATGATAACACCAACACTGATAAATACTTCACAATCGTGTAGTCTCACACATCTATGGACTTTAATCTCTTATTGTTTCATTCTAATAAAAATGTTACTCAGTGACCTTATTTTATTAGTAAAACTATGACCCAGACGAGACAAATTTTACGGTGCATTTTACGTGTCTAGTTCTGAGTTTATGAGGTGCAAGGATTAGAGCTGCTGAGTCGAGGGCGGATAACATATGCACCGATGTGAAGAAAAAAGTAACGAAAGGTAAAGAAAACACATCACCACATGGTGACTGAGTATACGTGCACTCACAATTGAGAACACACTGTCTGAACGACTTGAATTTTCTTTATGAAATATTGGGACCAGAAAAGTGGTCTTATTATAGATGTGTGTTCTGTGTAGAGGCACTATGAGTATCAGATGCGGTTATGACCTTATTGCTCATTAATATTCCGACCAATCACAGGTTTTTGATGTGAATGAGGTCAAGGATCTTTTCTGAGGTATAAATACATTATTACGATAATTATGATGTGTCAAATAAAAAAACGTATAAATAGTTACGATTTTTAATATATACATATTTTAATAGGGCAAATTATGAACAACCCAATGTTCTTTATGACCATCTTGCAAATGGGCACGATGTGGACCCAAATGACTAATCTTTTGTCCAACCTTATGTTTAACAAAATGAAATAATTTTGATTCATTATTTACTTTCACAGATATGAGTGCCTACTTCATTAAATGACTTCAATCAAATTTTTCGTCATTGCCTCCATTTTCTGTTTCTACGGGTGTTTTTAGGGTTAGCAGACCCCAATCAAAACTTCTTACGTACGTCTTAATATTTATCCAAATCGGAAAATCATCAGTCCTGCAAAACAGCCAGACATGGTGGTTTTGTTTAAAATGAAAAGAAGAAATGATTGATTTAGTTATATAAAAAAAAAGTATAGAGAGGTGGGTTCAAAGGATTTAAGTTTTGATAAGGGTTAATTTGGAATTCTACTTTAAATAATAATGTGTATAAAACATGATGCCTGATGTCTAGTATGAAGTATACCTTGAAGACAAAGTCTGAGTTGTCACAGGCTTTTTAATGATCACGCGATGTGCAGGACGTCAAAGATCAAACCAAGCATTGCTAAAAGAGATTTGCATGATGTCCGTTTGCACTTTTATATGACAATCACAAATAAATCAAATTCTAGTACATGCATAAAATCCTTTTGGTTTAAAATAAATACATATTAAAAATTACTCATTAAGGGTTAAATTTGTTTGTTTTAGGTCACATAAATTATTAACTTATGATAATCCAATCTCTGGTGAAACATTTCAGATGCCAATTTGATATCTGATACTCCTAGTGTATAAAGGTGATTCTAATTGTGAATTCTACTGTAAATAATAACGCCTCCACACATGCTGCCTATATATAGTTGAAATACAAAATCTGAGTCGCTTGTCTTTATGAAATGCTAAGAGCAAGGTTTGTTTTAAAAAAAATGAATGTGAAAGTAAAGCAGAATACATCACACTATGCCCGTAAGAGTCACTTGCAAGTGGAGCTTAAAAGAGATCATTATCAATGCACCTAGGTGCTTTTGCTATGTACATTACATTACATTACCTCCCTGCTCTTGCTGCTAGCGTCTCCTTGATGTCCATTTATAATAAAGGATTGTGTTACATAGATGTTGCTAAAATTACCCACCCATTCTCTAAAGGCAAATCAAGGTGCATCATGAAAGGCCACTTTCGTAAAATTTAGTAAGAAGGAACAGCTAACAGACAAAACAACTACATGACACTAGAAGACACACAGGTCTGGTGGCTTGAGAATCTTAATGGCGGGTCAGTCCGACCTGCCCTTTATGAGAGGAACAGACATTAAAGGACAACTAAAATCTACCCATGAAAATGTTAGCATGTCCATAAAGCTCCATTAACATTCCACGAAGACCATTTTACAGAAAAAAACACACACACATCGGCAATCACCCCTGTTCATGTACATCCTGTGGTATAATATCCAAAGTATGACCACCTGTGTAAATAGACCACCTCTATGATAAGTCCATTTCCTGCGCGCCCACATCTCCACAAATGACCACCAGAGATATCCGTAATTAAGAGACCATCTCTATATTGATTCATGTTCTGTATTATATTCATGTATATTGAAAGCAGTCCTGTTTTGTAATTTATTTTGGTTCATTTTACATTATATTCTGAAGATGACCGCAAGGTTGAAAATATTTAATTAAAATGTGAATTAAAAAAAGATGTTGGTTCTATCATTTATAACATCTCTATATCTTTGTAGAATTTACGACTGATTGAAATTAACCCCTCATACAAACAAATCAAATTTCCCCACTCAGATCCGCTTCAGCTCAAATATCACGGTTAAGCTATATAAACTGGGGCAAAATTTTGACTATTTGCTTGTTATTTTCTTGCTGATGTGGCAAGTCCAAGTTGCCACTGACCCCAGTTACATACAGTGTAAAAAGTACAGAAAAAGCACCATTAGCCACCCACTTGGTAGTCATTATCAGCATGTTCAAATGCATTGTGAAAGAAACACCCGTGGACCCACGATGCGTACACTGTAACTGCCCCCGTAGCAGCGGGGCGGGCGGAAGTAAGTGACCACTTTGCCCGCATAACGACCGGGGCTTCTGGTAAATGCCCCATTGCCATAAGCTGGGAAAAGTCGCACCCGGCCACAATTGGCTTACTGTGGCCGAATGATGTGCAGTATTGAAGGAGTTGTGGTGGATGTCTGTAAGGCTGGTTTAGTGCATTCTATGACAGTCATCTGCAGGCTGTGGTCAGTTATTGGTCAATTATTGGTCAGTTATGGGTAAGTTATTGGTCAGTTATGGCATATATCCATCTATTTGACTGTTATAGCTGTATGGTCTCACTTGTATCGTTATGACCACTGTTGAAGAGACGAGAGTCTGTTAGATGTATAGTTCTATATCTCTTCTAAGAGATTGGTCAGTGCAGTCTATGGGCAGATATATGAGTTGGGGTGGAAAGGGGGGTATATAATGGGTAAAAATATTTCCCACATCCCTGATTGTATTATTGCCGATACACATCTGTTTTAACAATTTCCCCCCACATCCCCATTGTTTTCAGCCCCACCCCCACACAAACCCTTCGTTTGAATCCCCACATCCCCCCCTTCGTCCTTGTTCCCCACATCCCACCCCTTATACCCCTTAATATCCCTGTTACATTACAACAGTACCGTGTATCCTGTTTTATCGCGCTTTTCTTGCCGTCCAAAGCCGGCCTCTACGTCTAAGCTAAACAGCGGCCTGTACGTGCAACTAAACCTTGAGCATGTTGCAACCTCCAAACTCGGCTACATGGATACTATGTGAAAGGATAAGCCATTGTGGCCCATCACGTAGTGTATAAAAGAATGGTCAATTACACAAGAACTCTCTGACTTCCAGAAATCTTAGAACAAGACTGTGATGTCACACGAGGCTTTACAGTAGCATTTAATAAACTGCGGGACAAAAATATTTGTATTGCTAAGCAACTTGGCCGTTTTTGTTTCACGTAAGAGAGAACTACTTTGGTTGCACGTATATATAATAGAGTTCAGTTTCGGGCGATGATATAAACTTCCCGCTATAAGATATAGCTCTATATCCAATTACGTGATTTTATCATGCTTTAACTGTATAGACGTGAATATGAGTGGATGATAAAACGTTATATTCTACACCCCACGTTGTCCTTTAAGATCGGTTTACGCTACTTACACGTGTAAACATCCTAATAACTTACTATCTATTTTACAGGAAGTTGCAATGGTGTGAACATTCCCCGGGTACTGCCATTACCAGTTATCGCCATAGGCGGAGTATCATTACTTTTGAGACACTCACTTTTAAATGTGAAGGTCACTTGGGTGAAGAGAATAGTCCTCAAGTCACGTAGGCCTTTCTGTTTTATGGCAGATGTTTGTTACTGGGTGTTGCACTTTAAGCTTCTTCTTTTGACTAGGGCAACGTGTGCACTTTTGTTAGATGATGAAAGGCAGCTGTGATGCCGTAAGGCCCAATGGTTTGTGTACATGGGATGAAATCCAATAATGTATTTATATCTACATAATTACTTCGTATATACACACGTATTTGTAATGACGGCTGGTTTAGGGTACTAAAGAATGTTATCACGATGGTAAAGTGTGTGTTTTCTTTGCTATGGGAAATTATAATGAACCAATAACCAATAGGAGCTTTGTGCATGTGGGATGAAATGTAAACGACGAATAAATACCCTTTCACTTCTTTATACATGGTCTGTAAAATCTGTGTCTAGGGCCTAAGAAGCAACGCTGTCAAAGGTTAAGCAAGTTTTCCAACCTAATTTAGCCAACGCATATTGACTCACAAGAAACTAGGTCCAGAGTATTTTACTTTGTTTTTACTTTCACATTACAAGGCATGTCTGCTATTCTATTCATGCAAACTGTCACTTGTGATTCATATGCGGACTAGGGTATCTAATATACCGGCACAAGGGTAAAAGGAGACTCACTAGGGAATTGTTTGCTTTTGCAGCAAATACAGTAGAATCTCCCATTTACCTCTAAATAAGATCATCTCTAAGAAAAAACCGTCTTCATAACAAGACAAAGTGTTGCTGTCCCAACACTTCATTGAATAAAGATACTGCAGTGCACATATGGAAATACGACCTCTCTATTGAGACCACCTGCTGTCGATTTCTATTGGACATGTATTTGTGGGGCCACGTAGTGATTGCTATTCACCAGTGCCCGTCCCCTTTCCCCTGCATTCAGCACGGCAACTTTATCAAATCTATTTGATGGATTGGCTGCATTGAAGAAAGGCCTGGAAAAATCAAATCCAGATGGGCCTCTGAATACACGAGATGTCAGGACGTCACGGAGATTCACATCTGCGCGCATGACGAGCATACAGTGGGCGATATTGGGGGTACATGATGTATTCAGTGGTCATGGGAGGCAATGGTTCAAAAGAAAGAAAAAATCACTACCGTAGGCGACCATGCAAATGCACATGGGCTATTATTATTATTATTTGTCAATTAAGGGGATGGGCTGATACATGAACGTGCGTTCGCATTGGAAATCAATGGTAACGATTTTGACATGGTACCACATTTTGGATGGGCCTTTATATGATCATGGGATTTTAAATGGTCGTATACGGTATAACCTCTATCATGGGACCACTTGGGAGCTTCACAATAGAGAGATGGTCTCTTCTGTCTGACACCTTTGGATAACCGGGGGAAATGGTATTAGGCTGCAGTGGAGGGGCAGTTGTTATTCGTAATTGCAGGTTCCACTGTAGTCATAGCAGTCAGGTTTTTTTTCAACAACAATGACACATGAGGACATTCGTGGAAAATAGGTGCAAGTTTCAACTAGTTTTGACAACCTCGCCAGTCAAAATGAACTTTAGCGAACCATTGGCCTCTGCATGATCATTTGCTCAATAACCGTGATAGACAGGTGCGTGGGAAACACTTAAACACTAAAAATGTCTACTTGGCTGCCTGCCCGTTATTTAATGCCTGCCTGCCTGCTTCTATTACTTACTTGTTGCCCCACTTACGTACAACCGCATTAGCATTACGGGCATATTGACGTAGTTCTGACATATAGATTGTAGACTATTAACAGTTCTAGTAAATCCTCCCGTTGCGTAGAATACTTAAGTGCATCTAATTGGTCCATCAATAATATAGACAGAGCATGGGCCGTATAAGGAGATTTTCCACCTCTTCTCACCCCAAGGCGAGGTCGGCTGAACTCTCGGGGCATAGAGTGGTCAGTTCTGAAGTGGCTGTTAGTGGTCATTGTACAGGCGATAATGGATCGTTTTGTATTTGTGGATGTACATTAGAATATCCAGCTACGGCCATCTCTATGAAAACCTGATCTATATTAAGACAATAATTCGTGGTTCCATTCCAAGTTGACACGAAGAGAAAAAAATAACCTAGGAATGATTCTACTTAAAAGTGGGAATTAAAATATAATTATACACTCGAAAACAAACTTCAAAGAGTACAAACATGCTGTATATAGCTGTTAATTATTTCAATAATAATGGTAATGTAATCTGCATACGGAGTTAATCAGTATATATAGTTAAAACATAGAACAACATATAATATATGTGCCTATTAATACTACCTTTTGAAGCAGACCATCACAATTAAATAACTCAGACAATTTCTCTCTCTGACGCCATCATGAAGAGACCATTTAAAGAGGCCCGGCGCCTGCCCTGGTCCCAATAGAGCCGTTGCACTGTGCACCTCACACGTAATCTGCCACTCTGACGTGTTTACTGCCTCATTAGACGCAACTGCTACAATTCTCACCCTCTCGGCCAATCAGGACGTCCATATAGCGGACAAAACGGCGCCAAATTCGATAAGGTTGAGTTACTGTTCCAGCCAGGATGGACGGAGCACTTCATTAGACCCTCAGTTTCAGTAAATACATCCACAGCGCACTTCTTAACATTGGGTTTGATTTATGATGGAAAGGATCTTGGTGTTTATGGCATAACTGAGTGGTTTAAGACTTTCTTTAAATTGTCATACTTCAATCAAGGCAGGAGTTTGCATAGCCATTTGAATAGAAGCGCAACACTTTCCCACATCGGCCAGAGTTTAATTTTGTTTTACTAAAAGAACAAAAATGCAATTCAACCAATGATAAATGCAGTAAAAAAAAAAGGTGCATCAACACTACATGCCTGTCCAAAGACATCACACAACACAATCCATTGCAACGGGAAAACTACCTGTTGTACAACCTCGGAAATAGATCACCTCTATACAGGGACCACCTTTATAAGAAGACTATATGTTGCGGTCACAACTTTTCATAATGAGACCCCTCATACCGTAACCACTTCTTAATTGAGATCACTGAAGACCAGCCATATGGTGGTTCTAATCGATCATTTTTACTACGATAGCAGATCCAGGTTTTTAGAAAGGGGTGGGGGCGCAATCAAGGGGTTCATGGATTTAGTACCCCCGATCAATGGCGGACATGCCAAAAACCCTGCGAAAATATAGTATTTTGGTCGAAAAAGGACCAGGGGGCGCCTCCTGTGCCCCTCTGGATCTGCCTAATTGCTTCTTGATAATGCTGTTACAAAACAACATCATCAACCACAGTTGTCACAGTTGACGGACATCCACAGCCTCTCTAGTAAGACATAATCAGGCTGACCCCAAGTGGTGGCAATGAAGATGTGGTCTCCATAAGCCTATTCTCGTCAATCCATTTGTGAAACCCTTCTCATAGATGTAAATGCAAATGTCGTGGTTTACAGTCGTGATCCAAGTCTTGCTCTCACGATTTTACAATTTACACCAGGTCATCAATTGATCATTTTTCATATGCTTGCACCGGCGGTACATACAGCGCACAATGCTAATCCCTCACACAATCACTCACTCACTCAACCCACTGACCTGTACCTAATTAACGCGTAGGTACCACGCGGAAGAGTGCAACTGCTTTTTTCAAGGATGGGTTTGCTCAACACCCACCCCAAGAGCAGACCGGTAATCAAATCCACGACCTTCTGGTCACGAGCCCAGCTCCCTATCCAGTCGGCCACAGAAGCATATGCGGTCTGTTTACAGAGGACTCTTGCATGGAGAGGTTGTACAGTAGAATCTTATTAGGACCACAGTTGGGACCAGTGTTACTTGGTCTCAATAGAGAGGTGGTCTCTATAAAGAGTTTCATTTGGGTAGCTTTATGAAGGTTTGAGAGTGTGAAAAGTCGTCTTATTTTAGAGGTGGTCTCAATAGAGAGGTGGTCTTAATTGGAGGTTCTACTGTTCTGTACCCCTAGGCATGTACATCACCTGTAGGAGGTTGCACTGACAATTAAGACCACCTCTATAATAGGATCACTTTTTGCGGTGACAAACTATCATAAAGTTAGCTAAAATGAACCAGTTTACAGAGACCACCTCGGGTTCCATTGAGACCACCTAACACTGGTCCAAAAAAGGTGGTCCTAATAGAGAAGGTTCTAAAAACACTGTAACCTCTAGGCGTGCCCCCGTGCTGTACACCACCTGAGGTTGTACTGTGCCTCTAGGCGCCCCCCCCCCCCCGCCCGTGCCGTCCATCACCTGTCGCCGGCTGTTTGCGGCCCGCACTCACACGGCGGTCTCCGGGTAACGCGGCTTCGTCACCGCCAGACGGCATCCGTCACGACCCGGGCGGCGGCACGTCCTGCTGCCGTGTCCAGCCCAATAATTACACCTAAAATGTGACAAAACAAAGAGTTAATGTGTTTAGGCCATCCAGTGCGCAGGGATTTAGCATCCCTGCAAGGGTTAAAGTAGTTTTTTTAATATTGCTTCTCACTGGATTAGGATAAATAATCCCCTTAGTCACACTCACCTTGCTCGTGTTCGTGCTGTTGGTTCATGCCATATTACAGCCCTGCTAATATAGTTAAAATTGTTTATCATTTTGATTTGACACATTTGTAGCGTCAGTCTGCCAATATCTGCAGTTCAGTTTGTTCATACACTTCTTTTTTATGCAATAGTTCAATAGTGTCTACTAACAAGACTTACATAACTATATTTCAGAAACCATAATCACATCTTGCATAATTGTACTTGTTTTTAATTCACATTGTGTTGTACGTAGGATTAGTAATACTGTGATAAAGAATATAAGGTGTATGACTGTGTTTAGATCAGTTGGTGTTTGGTTTTGTATAAGGAATGAACGTTTGAAACAAAAATAATAAAGTTTTATGCTTTTATGCGTATTTGTCCTAACACGGTACATACATAATAGAGCATGAAGTGATATTCACTTGGAAGTAATACTTGTTATGAATACTTTTTTTCGGAGAACAAAATAAGGGGATCTTGAATTTTGCCCTCGAAAAGGGTTGGGCGGGTGGGGGTGGGGGTCTCAAAATATGGAATAAATAAAGGAAGGTAGCTTTAGGGGGGAGGGACTGCGAACGTCTGAAGTGTGGGGTGCAGGAGGTGCACCAAAACTCTCTTTCAGCTGACCACAGTCACGCACATGTGTTGGTTGGCACCTCTGCAGCTTTCAAGGATAAACACGCATGGAAACTAGTGGCTGCGGCCCCCTTTTCTAAAAAAAACTAGATCTGCTGCTCCAAATTTCTACGCCCAGGTACCTCGTCTACATTCCTGCACGTTGTTCACTTATTAATGGAGGTCATAACTCCCAGCCGGCAGTCTTATAAACCCGTCTCCTGAATTAGCGGGTAATAGACCACTGTGGCAATAACACTGTCAGCACGGTGAGATACATTATAGTGCCCACAATAAATACTGCAGGGCAGCCAGTGAGTGGTTTGATTGTGAGACCTTGTTGCTCTACTATCAAGACCACATATTGGCCGGCCTCAAGTGGTCTCAACAGGGAAGCAGTGTTTCTATTGAGATTCATGGTGTCTTTATATGTTATTTATTTATTTATTTATATGCTATTTATGTGTTGTAGCGGTAGTCTGTTCTTTATAGTTGTGGTGTACTAATAAATACCGCTTACATACTTTCTCACGTACTTACTTACTTACTTGAGCAAAATAAAACAAAACGGTTTCTGCAATAATAATTATTTTTATCACAATGAAAATTACTTTTTCGTTTTGGATAACGGGTTCTAAATCCCAACTGTCTTTAGAGCAGTTGACCTCAGTTGTCCGCAAGTTGATCTTAGGGTCGGGTATGATACTTAAGTCGCATTTGCGATCTTGTAACGGAAGGATCAACATGCATAAGCCTTTGTGCAATTTTGGTGTCATGCATGAGTATAAGTTGACGTTTATTCTGAAAACAGGTCGGAAACAAAGACGGCACTATGGCAAAAGTAATCACAGATGTAAAGTAAAATGCAATGCCATGTAAATGCAAATAAATAAGCCTGTTATTCAAATCAAAGAACTCACAAACGTGACATTAGCCCCAATGTAATTACTCCTATCATCAAACATATTGTTCAAGTCTTAACTGTCTTAATGTGTTGGGAAATAGAATTCAAATCATATCTCGTCCCCCATATATCAGCAACTTCTTATGACAATAGCACTCATTACTTTTCTACTATCAGTAAGCACCGAATGTTCATTTATATTATAGATATGGAAAATATAGTCTATGAATCTAATTGAAAAAGATATTGTCGACTGTTCTATAATGAATTGACATGTACACAACTGATTATGACGGTTATGAAATAATCAATCTCAAATGTTTTGGCATTTGTTTTTCAAACTATGACTAACAATGATATCATTACATTATTAACGCCATCTTTACAGTAGAACATCCTATTAAGACCATCTCTATAAAGAAACGGTTTGTATGATACGACTACTTACGTGTATTGCAGTCCCATGAAGAGACAACACAAACCTTCATAAAATACCACCTTCTCTACAGTGAGACCACTTTTGGGATGTCTCATCCGTAGCATTAATAGAGAGGTTCTATTGTATATTGTGTGTAAGCATTGTACTTCAATGATTTGACCATCTGGAGAACCCTTTTTCGTAAGTATAATAAACACATTTCCTGCCCCCTCTGACAGCATTACAACATACCAGTGACAATTTAATGCTTTGCATGTGAGATACTTATGCTATTAACACAACGGCATCTTTCACTATCACTACAATAGAACCTCTAATAAAAACCACCTCTATATTAAGACCACCTCTGCAATAAGACCATGTGCCGCTGCCTCAATCATTCCTAGCCCACAGTGACAGGCCATAACGGTACTGACTCTCTAGTGAGACCACTTGGTGCCAGTCCCTGTGGTGGTCTTCATAGAGAGGTTCTACTGCATTATTGTTGTTACAACAGCAGTATGCTGTAATCACTGCTTGATATGCAATGCTAACTATGTGATAACAAATGAATTATCGTGGTTTGGGGTGGATCTTAACATTGCCAACTTACAGAGGAACATGCCCAATAAAAACACACACTGCTATAGAATACATACACCATCTTACACAGTTGTCCAATATACACGTGCACAGGTTAAATCAAATGTCTCTTAAATTCGATATCTATATTTACAGTAAAACCTCCGTCTGTGACCATATCTCTATCAAGACCACCTCTATTGAGAGCATTTCTCAAAGTTGCAAACCTCCATAAAGAGACAAAAAATGCACTTCCATTTAGAGACACCTCGCTACTGAGCCAACTTGAGGCCAGCCAGTATGTGCTCCTACCAGGACGCATTACAGTATGATGCATGTACTTATTAGGGAGGTTCTACAGTACAATAGACTGTGAGTGTATTTAGACCTACATAACATGGATAGGTTCCAACTTATAAATTCAACTGAGATATAGACTTAGTCATAGTGTCTACCATCTCACGTTTATAGCTGTTGGCAGCTTATTTAAAGCGGACATTATTGAGCTGTGCCAGACTTTAATGGGAATAAATGTTACCATAAGAAGACAAATATTCATGAACAATACACACACACAATAGTTTATTGGATATATAATCCGGACTACGGAACACAGAAGTAAGTGATTTGAAAATGCAATTATGTATATTCTATTCTAATGTCCAATTTTTCAATGTGTGTCTTCAATTTAGGAAATAACTGAAAAATTGAGATGGTTGAAGAGTTTTTTTTAAAAATTAAACATATTCAGATCCACTGTAAATTGCGCAAAATGCAGTTAAAACCACATTCAAGTCACGACTGGATGTATTTTACAGCACTACAAACTGCCACACGAAGTCACCGTAAAAGCAAGAAAAAATATCCACTCAAAGCAAATCTAATTTCCCTAATTTACATTTAAGAGCCTGACAACCTCCTCCAAGTTCATATGGAATCGACATATTGATGTTGTAAGTCCCCTGACAGCATGAAAGTGTCCTCCTTAAGGCCATAAATCCCGGACAAATCCACTTACATCCAAAATCCAGATGATCCCTGCTGACCCTTGCCACACCTTGGCAACCGTTCTGACCCCTGCTTGGCAACGTAATCTTATCTTAGGTCACCGGGTGGGTGGAGGGTGGTCGGGTGTCAATTTTAGGTTGACAGAATTAAACTGTACTTTTACATGGCCTCTAGCTTATTACAGCTGAAACTTGTTATCTAGAATCTGTAAATCCCCTACAAATATTCGAGGTAACATCAGTAGAAATCTGTTCATACTCTGAAACTGTTCTCGATGTGACACAAGGTTCGAAATCGGAATAAGAAGTAAACCGATATGACAAGGACAGGCTTTTTAGACAAACCTTTGCATGTTATGAGTAATGTTTCTCATTTGATAAGTAATTTTGTAGTGGTTCTATTCGGCAAAATCATTAGTCCATCTCTGTTTTGACAATATACAAGGATGATATGATTTTGGACGGACATCAGATCTCTATTTACGTAGCAGTATTCTTATTACCAAAAACCTCTCTTTACACTATGCATATGGCATATATATCGAACATTTATACTACTCTTGTTGATACAAACTGATCTCGTTCATAAATTTTATAAATTACAGCGGGTCCTTCAACAAGGGAAACCTCTCTATATAGACCACATCTATAATAAGACCATTTCTTGCAGTCCCAAACATTCGCAATGACCCCATTAAACTTCCAATAACAGGTCACCGCTCCATTGAGACCACCTGAGGCCAGTTCTTTAAGGGGTCCTATTAAGAAGGTTCTACTGTAATACCTAAATAATTCTGCTATAGATGCTAATTGCACAGATAACCTTGTCTCAGAGAGCAGTGACCTCACTAATTAACATTTACACCGCATCACATATCACTTATATTCATTGGCCGATGTATCAAAATATTAATGGCAGATGTCAATGTCATGATGGCTGTTTATTATTAGCTTCAGGCTGCATAGATATGGACATCTTATGTAGTGATAAAAAAATCCAATATTGATATGTCCACCTACGTAGTATGTTTTTTTTTTATATGGCTGATCTGCAAATGAGAATCCTATTAGAGAACTTATTTTTTTAAGACCGTAGGCAGCCAGGGGGCGCCCCCCTTTTCCCATAAAAATACTTCATTTTCATGTTTTTTTCACATGTCCGCCATCGATCGCGCGTACGAAACCCATGAAATCCCTGCAGTGCCCCCTCCTCCCCTTCCCCCTTCTAAAAACCTGGATCTGCCATTGTAAGACCACATTGGTCTCAATGAAGAAAACCTTTTTTTTTTTTAGTTTGATGTTGGACTGTGTTTTCCTGTTTATCACTTATAAAAATGTCCCTTTCCTTTTACATCCCTCGAAGATGACCACATAAGATTGCTAATGTTTTGAATTGATGTGAAGCTAGTTATTAAAGCAATAGCTGTAACAACGGCAGAGTGAGTGAGGTGGGGGAACAAAGGTCAATATCTATTGACATATCCCGTTTGCAATGGAAAATTCCTTCGTATGTTTTAATCTGATTTTGCATCAGAGTTTTGCTACAATTATGGCTTTAAAACCCTCACCTAACATTCTGCCTACTTCAGACCCCCCAGTCATAATGCGCTCAATGCAGCAGCCATAGGCCTACTTTTAGCAACCAGTATTTATAATTATAGTTTATTTTTTCTCTTCCAAATTCCTGTAAGTCCATCAAGGGCTGCGAATACTTCACCTCAAAGTGAAGTGTAATGTAGCCAGTACTGCTTATAAAACCATGCGGATGCACGGTGCGAGCAGCTGAGACAGTTTTTCCTGTTCTTTTCATCTGAGATAACTTAAGGCGGGTTCAGTGTGCAGGAGTGATTGAAGTAACTATTATGTAAGAGGGAAAACATGTTCTGTTTTTTACAACTCCTTGCGGTGGGATACAACTTGACTTCCTGGGGAAAGCTGTGTAAGGATGGTCTCAAATGTTAAAAAAATATGCATAAAACACATTGTAGTTTGGCAAAAAATAGGTCACTAGACTAATTACACCCCTCCTAGGCGATAAACAGTAGAATCTCTCTATTAGGACCACCTTTAGGTTCAGTGTCAGGTGATCTTACTAGAGGTGTTATCCATACAGAGGTTCATATTTGTTTCTTTTTGATACTATGAAAAGTGGTCTTGTCATAGACGTGGTCTCAATAGAGAGGCGGTCTTTATTGAAGGTTTTGCTTTATTGGAATATCATGGGGAAAAGACACTATTTTTTTAGGTTGGCACCTCAAATGTTGCTCAGATTTCAGTATAAGGTTGCTCCTTTTAAGCCCATTGTAATGATCACACCCCCTGCCCCAACACCTGATTTTTCGTGGCTGCCTTACTTTGTAAACAAGTTACTATTTGGAGGGCAAGTGCATGTAAGTTACCTCGGGCGAAGTTAAAAGGAAAACAACACATGTGTTTCCGGGTTACTAAACTATAAGGCATTAGCCTTTGATAAGTTTTATACTTCCCCTTCACACTGATGTATTCGTTGGTGCACTTTGTAACTTTTTGACTTTTTGACTGACATTGTATCATGTTCAGGCGCGGGTGGAGGGGGCATTTAAGAGGGAGCCATATAGTAAAAAAGGTGATTGGTGTTTTGGCCTTAATCTTGACCGTGAATTGCGAACTGCCTGTATTCAAGTATGTGTAATGTGATGGAACATGTGATTGGTGACTGGTGATCTGCTCATTACAAGGGTGGTGATTGGTGATTTGCACTAAATCGAGAACGTGAATTGCGAACTGTCTGTATTTAGGTGTGTGAAACGTGATGCAACTTATTCAGTTACAATTCCTGATTATTGGTGAATATGACTGTAATGTATTTGTGACTGGTGATTTAGGAGAACAAAAATGTTTGTGAATGGGTTTTCATCAAGCTATATACCGCCACCCCCCTCATTCAAGGGGCCCATTTGTGCAGCTGCAGGACCAAGGTCTTGGGTTGAGGCTGGGTGCGACCACAATACCACCACCCCTATGGTGTCCCACTAACCGCCAATTGCATAATAATGCACTGCCGTAGATCTACACAATAAGAGTCATGACTTCCACCATTTTCAAATTCAGGTCATTCAGCCATCAACTGTATCAAATCTGCCACAATGGGAGAACTCATATACATCTTAAATCAGCTCATCCACAATTAGTGAGTTCCACTTTTCCACTAATCAATACAGTTGAGTCCACATCGGTAGCTTGATAGATAGTCATACATGCCACTAGGTGCATCCTTAAGCTAATGGCATATACAGAACTTGTCAATCAGCTATATGTATCTTTATACTAAGCATTCCAGTTCACTTGCTTCGCCAAACAGGATCTTTTCCTACAGCTCCATGGTAGCTGCTTAGGTTACGCACGTGTTTAATGGTGTGTGCCTGTCATTGATAGTCTAATTGGATACAAAACTCACATCAAAGGGTCTATGATTTTATTCTTGCTGATATGTGTCAACGTTTCCTTGCAATCTCTGTCATAGCACAGTGCAAATCGGTAGGTTTGAGGCGAGGCCAATTTGTTTACTCCATGTATTTTTGTGTCAAAGCTCGTTTGTAGATAAATGACACTTTGCGGCATGGGAAAGTATCGTTCAATATTTATTCGCAGTAAATTGTTCTATCTATGATCTATTTGCGCACAATCCAGAAGGATGGGTTTTCTGAACATGGACACCAAACCCACCGATGCAACCAATCAAATCGTCGTGGCAAACGCGATTGCCGCATGTCATCAGATGTCAGCCAGTTTTATAGATATGCGTTTTCATCAAACAAATCCGCTGCATTAACATACTCAAGTAAGTAAGTAAGTAAGTATGTAAGTAAGTAAGTAAGTAAGTAAGTAAGTAAGTAAGTAAGGGGACCATCAAATCAATGTCGAATCAGCAAATTTATACTTTGCTGCCGGAAAAGACGTATACACTAATATAAGCCGTGTCCTTCTTATTGGTTGATTATCATGCATGTATATGATAAACTAAATAAGCTTTCTACCTGAATAACTAACTGACTAAGCAAGCAAGCAAGTGCAAGAAAGTGTAGCTATGTTATCAAATGCTGGCGTCTTCGTGCACTACTGCTCGAGCCACCTATTGCTGCCACTGAGCAGGCCCCGTGATGGCAGGCGCGACACGCGGGGGTCAGGGCTCTAGACACCATACACAGTACAACCTTCAGACCACCTGTCTATTGAGACCACTTCTATAATAAGATCACTTTTTACGATCCCAAACCTTCGTAAAGCTACCAACACGAACCTCCATTTTAAGACCACCTCTCCATTGAGACCACATAACTCTGCTCACACGGGTGGTTCAAAATAGAGGTTCTCCTGTATAAAGCTATGACGCTTGCCTTCCAATCAAACACTGTTAGAAGGCAATTTGCTTTTGGTGATTGTGTAGGCTATACACCCTATATTCAACAACTTACATTTTAGTTAGACGTGACACCTCAAAATTGTCATATTCTACAGCTGCAATATGAGGCATTGTTACAAACTTACAACATTCGGGACTCCAACACCTAACTTATACCGGAATACATCATAAGCTGTCAGATAGGCGCAGCAGAAACGAGCCTGCCACAGACGCTGTGCTGTTTTATTGGCCAATTATCGAGCTAAATGAGAGCAGTAGAGTGTGATAACAGCGCCTGTGGTCAACAATAGTGGTCACAATGTACAGTTGTGAAAGAAGTGGCCCAAAATTTCGCCCCATGTAAGTAGACAGTAAGACGCAGGTATAGGTGTGCATGTCTCACGTGTCTAGATGACTGCTTCGTAATAATCGGTAGCGTAAGTAGGTTATGACTGTGATTGAGGCTGCAGGGCTAGTACGCTAATGATAGTATCAAGGCGGGAAAGTACCATTGCGTAAGATTGATACAGGTGCGAACCAAAGTATGTGCACTGTGTCAAGGGAGATTGGTGTAGTGGTCAGCAGCACGTCCGTCCATGACATATGACTGGTCTGAATCATGGACAGAAGACCACGAGTTCGATTCCACGACCTTCCAAATAACTTTATATAACCTAACCGATTATTTCGCACAGTAACGTACAAAAACAACAACAGTGTATCACTTGAAGATTCATGCCTGAGAGGTCTTACTGTACTAAGCATGCAATGCCAATGACATGTTGCAATGATGTACTTGTAGCAAGAGCTACTCAGCCGCTACTTTGCCTTCAGGACAGTTCTGTCATTAAAGCAACAATAGGGCATTTGGAGCTAATGTTCTGTTTGAAGTGCTTAATTACCTATGGTAAGATCGGTGAGTGCTTATGCTGTTAGGCATTTGGGTCTGATCCAATCAAACAAACTGTTCTTATGTTCTTGGCTTACATAGAAAGCATCTCCCTTACAAATAATGATAACAATACAGCAAAACAAAAATACAAACCAGAAACAATCTCATACATGCACCACAATGCAAAAAAAAACGTAAGGCGGACATCTGAGCCACGCACAAACTCACCCACCCGTAGCCTAATATTGGTCTGTCCAATAGACAATCCAACAACACTACATGACAATCTACTCCCCAGCTCACCACTACCATCGTAAAACATGGCGAACGTCACGTACAGAGGTCACGATTGGACGAGTATACAGGGGAACCTCTACTTTAGACCACCTTAATGAAGAGAGCAACATTCTAATATTATCATTTTTGTTCAGGTAATAAACGTTTATAAAGAAACAGCCATATAAAACCTCCATATAAAGACCACCTCTCTATTGATACCATTAAGATCAGCTAAAGAGGGGTGAACTGTATACGAGAACCACGTGCAGAATACACCACATAGTTTATTGCAAAAATGGTTTGCTTTTTCCTGTGCTCAAGAAAGAACTATGCTTTTTGCTGTGCCATTGAAACCTCTGATTATCAAGACCATCTTTTTAAAGAGACAACCTCTACCATAAGAACATTTTCACGGCCGTAAACTTTCATAAAGTGACCACCGTGAACCTCATAACAAATACAAGAGGATCTACTGGATTCCACATTGATTGACATACACGGTAGAGTTTGAGTTTGAGTTCCTCAAGTTCCTGATTTGGCCATATCGTCTTCCTCCTTTCCGCTATTAACTTTGATGACAACGTAGTAAAGAAGAGTTCCAACGTTCACCATGTACTTTTTCCCCTGGTTTCATTGATCAGTCAGGAAGTGATTAGGACAGTTTTATGCCATGCTCATGGAAAAAGTTTAGTAAACCACAAAGTTGGGTCAAGGAGATAGTTTTTAAATACATGAATGGGATACAGGTGTTGTACATATAGAGTGTGGCCCTAAATCAATATGTAAGCATTGCTGTACTATGTTCGGAAACAAATAAATCGCAAATGATTGTACTTCAGCTCAAACTACACTAAGGCAATGGCAAAAAGCAGACGTAAAAATGTTGTTTACCGAGGGAGTAACGCGGGAAGTTCACACGTCATTGCCGCGAGGTGACGCTGTTAGCAGGTGCGCCGGCAGGTGCGTGCAGCAGGTGCGAGCACGGGCTTCTGCATGCTGACAGCAGGCAGGGAACTCATCACACTGTGTTGGTTAAAATGCAAACTAGTAAACACCAAAGACGAGTAGAACCTTCAATTGACGTATTTCTTAATACATACGTCACCTCTCATCTGTAAATCGTGGTCACAAGTGGTCAAATAGACACAATCATGTAATTCCTTGTATTGATAACCTCTCTATTAGGACCACCTGTGGCCATACCAGGTCATGACCTTTGTTTAGAGGTTCAGAAGGCAGCATGTAAATGTGTTTTGTTTGTTTTGTTTTTTTGTTTCTGAGTACACGCTGTATGTCATTCACGACTATTTCGATTTACACATGCTTGTTTTGATTTGTTTTCTCAAGTCCCTGGAGGAACATACTGAGATTAAGCGCAAGCATGGTCACGATGGAAAGATGCACTAGATGGCGGAAGACTAGGTGTGCACATATTAATATAATCCCATTATAAGGCTTCAAAATGAAGCCCGTGAGGTGTGCATGTGTACATATAACATTCGATAGCAATGCCAAGAAAGCATTGCCACATATAAGTGCATGGTTGTGGATAGTTAAAAAATAAACTACAGAACACGTGGCATTTGCTGATTTCAAACACGCCATATATCGTGTTAGTCTTCAAACGCCTATTGTCTGAGTACACAGAAGTAACACGTGAAATAAACCTCTAGAATTTGATCGCTACAAGAAACCATCTACTGCTGTTACGTGGGTAATTGAAAAATAAACACAACGTACACGTGGCAGCTCCTGATTTCAACCACGCCATCTATCGTGTTACGCTTAAAACACCTATTGTGTGAGTACATTGGAGTTAATGGAGCTTAGAGCTCGACTTTCCAAGAAACAAGGAAGTCATGAAAGCAGGTGCTTATTCTAGGATTTTATTTGGTAGAATGTAACTTGTGTTCTGTTAAAATGCATTCTGTGTGTATTTGAGACACATTTGTAATAACTACGAAGGGCTTTATTCTATTCTGACCTCACTTTGCATGGTCTTTAGCGAAATTTGAGGCCATGACACGACAATGCTTTCTCTCCCAGCTGCTTTTCTCCCATATGATGACACAACTTTATTGTAACAGTGAAACACCAACATATAAACTGAATCTTTATAGTCGTAAGGTAGAAACTCAAATTAAGACCGCCATTATAATAGCGAATTCTATACAAATACCACAGTTATAACAACATCTCTTCTCATGGCCCCACTAGCATTCATATAGAGATGAGTGTTAACCTATTATATACGTACCTGTAAAGAGACCTTCACACCATTGAGATCAGTCTATCCCTCTGGCTCAACAAAGGTTCTATCGTATGGGATTCTATTGTGTCATTCACATTAATTTTCATGCACATTGAGGGGTGTCAATCCACTACAGGCGAGAGGTCGGATTAGTCATTATATGAAAATTTGATTCTTGGTCTGGCTTGGTGGTGGGTGTTGACCAAACTCATCCATCAACAGGTGAACTTGGTGTCGTGAAACTGACACGTTAAATAGGTAGAGGCGAGTGAACGGTAATGTGGGTGATAAGCACGGTTATAAGTGTGCTCTGTTCTCCTCAGAGATTTGAAAATGTCCGCGTATAGTGATACAGATACCACCCATTTACACTTAAAGGGAGTGCTCAAGTTATAGGCAGCCTAAAAACTGTTACAACATACCTCCATCTCCAAGGTAACACATAGGTTATACGTTATAATGAGAAATAGTCGACAAAACTCCTCGAGAGAGTAGAGAGATATTTGTTTAGTGAATGTAATAACAGTTTTTTGGGGGTGCCAATAACTTGCGCCCTTCCTCTGAACAAGATACCACACCAACACGCTTTCTTTTGATTTATAATGGCTTGTACCCCCTCAATGACCTCTTTCTTTTCATTTAAACTGGTTCGCGGCATTCTCAAAGAAAGTAGACAACACAACACACACAGAAGAGCCAAATAAAAACATATGTGTCACATAAATACACATGTATACGTTGCCACTTTCATAATACCACGATGCATTACAATCATTTCTCTCATCTGAGCCCCCAATCATGTCTAATCTTACATTTCTATAGGATGCAAAATGTCAAAGTTGAAGATTAGGCGAAGAAGTGCGATTTCTATGGATGTGCACGCAATAGTGACATTCATGTGACCATTTCAGAACTCTGGCAGATACAGGTCTTTGGAAAGGGGGCATTACATTTTTAAGCGCGACAGCAGACATGCCAAAAATCCATAAACAATTGTCATTTTGTTTGTATCTGCCGCCCCCTCCCACACCCCTCAGCCCATGGATTTGTTTATGTTAGATTATAAATGAGAACTGTGTACATTTGGTTGAGAGATTCATAATTGTTTCATATGAACGCACCTAATATTTCTTTTGATCTCTGTAAACATACTACTTACTATGGGCAACGGCAAGAAATGCAACCGGCAAAGGTCACAACGGCGTTATATTTAAAATCGTTTAACAAATTGCATGCGACTTCCATAAGATCAATCATGTGTATTACATTAAATGTCTCTTACACCAAGTGTAATTGTGTTAGAATGTCTTAGCTTGCACAATTTCTACTATCTACTTAACCATCATTTTATAGATATTGCTTATGTTATGGCTGACGATGAAATTAACGGACAATGTCGTAAATCTATCGGCCTACTAATTGACTGAAATGTAAGAACAAGTGCATGAATATTTAAAAGACTGTCCAGTACATACTCATATACTAGGGTTTATAATCACAATCCATAACTTGGAAACCCGTATCACAACAAAACATAAAATTATGCTGATTTCAGATTTCCTTCTGATCTTTGCATATCCAGGACATCATTGCTGCTGAAATTGGAATGCACACATGATAGTCAAGCAAATTAAAGCCCAGACGTTTCTTCCCAATAAGTATGGAGACCTTTAAATACGCGTAATTTTGGTTTCTGTAAAAGCTTTCCAGCCGACATTCTCGAGGATTTCCGCCCGGAAATGCGTGATGCACGTGACCTACGCCACGTGACCTGTCGGGGCGTCTGGGTAAAAGGTTTTGCAGACACAATTAGAAACTATCCTGAAATCACCCATATGCACTTTTATGTATGATATCTACTTCCCACCTTGTTTAATTGCCACGATGCCACAGATATTTTTAAGCTATTACGAATATCAGGGTAGTTTAAGTAGCTGGACACAACATTTGGAGAAAACTCTTGGGTAAAACGACGGGTGGCCTATTATTAGTCTAGGTTGAAATGATCTATATCCACTTTTGCAGTGTAACTATTTTTTCATCCATTTGAAACATTTCCCATTATTAAGAAGCACAACCATGAATGTAAAAATATGGTGGGAATAGTCTTTAAAGAAACGTTATTGCTCATTATACCTGCAAAGGGATAATAATCTACATTTTGTCACGTGCCACAAAAAATGGAACACACACACACACACACACACACACACACACACACACACACACACACACACACACACACACACACACACACACACACACACACACACACACACACACACCATTTTCAGACGCACTGCCCCCCCCCCCCCACACACACACAGCAAAATAGTAAACGAAAACGTATAGGAAATAACCTAGAGTTTTGCGACATGCTGTGTACATTTTTAATGCCACATTTTAAAAAAGTAACAAATGGAATTCTGTTACGAAATGTTTTAGCGCTTGCAGCACAAGAAAAACTGGAATGTCAGGAACTTGACCTATGTGCACGCAGAGCGTTCCATCGCCTCCCTATAAGTATGTTCCCAGTATGCCCGAGGGAGAAAGACAGTAACAACACAGACATAAGAATTTTGTCATGTATTTGTTAACATCTCTATTATTTTTAGTACATGTAGGTGCATTCACACATGACCAGAAACGCACATGTTCCTTTCTGGGCACGTTTCTATTGCTTTGTGGTCTCGACAACAGGATATACTAACGTTTGACATGTTTAAAATATCTGCTTACCTGCATATTTATACACTTTGCCTAGTGTAAAACATTTTAAATAAACAATACATTCACCTAAACAGACTGGAATAGTCTTTTTAAACAGGCCAATGGGAACTAACAAATTCTGACACTGATCACTTCCAGCTGCGCACGCAACCCGGAAGTCACTCAGGCGCCATTGACGCTGATATCGCCTACATCGAGAGACGTCTTGTTTGTGGACGGTCAGGTCTTGTTAGTCAGGAAGACTTTGGGTACATGTGCCTGCAGTTCAAACCTACAATAGGGGATTTCTTCTGAGATGAGTTCATCGTGTTGGTTTGATAGTATTCACAAAGTGTTTCTGTCACAAATCAAAAACTTACTTTATTATGTACAGTTTCAGTCTTCTAGTGTTTTTGAAGACGATCTTCAGAATCATTCACTGCGCATACCGTATAGAGTGGATGACTGACACCTCAACAACATAATGTTGTTTTGGTTGAACAACTATGGTCAAACCGAGAGAATTTTGTTTCGCAACAGCACAAGTGAGTCTAAAACGAGTCCAAAACTGATGTCTTGGAGTTTGACAAATGTTTTTTTATGTTGCTTCAAAATCTTATCACACTTCATCAACCACGAATAATGTTCATTTTCATTTAGCTGTTTCTGCCGTTGAAGCTATTAAATATACAAATTTCCAAGTGAATGACTGGTCCCTTTACGCTACACCGTAATGTACCCTATTGCTATTGTCCTGCCTATAGCACTTCCATACACATATCAGCCACGTTGCTCGTATATTAGCTCAATAATCCCCTTTTATGTTGCTTTGATGCCACACTCACGTTACCCATTCACTCACCTTGTTCCTAGCTTCACTGACCCACTTCAAATGAACACGGACATATGCTTAATGAGGTATGTTGCCAGTAGCCAGTACATGTTTGCTTACACTACGCCCAACAGGAACTATGACCTTCTTTTTCAGTCATTACAGGATATTTAGAACCTATTTAGTTGTAAGTGCATTGATAGTGGATTCGCGTAGACCCTATCCAAATAATGACAACGTTCTTTTGTATTATTTGATATATTAGAGTATATTGCTATATGTAACTTACAACATGTATATGTATATTTGCTTTATTGTTCTATCATGTTTGTTTATCCTTAATTGGATTATATTATTATATATACGAGGAAAATGTGTTTCTTGAAGCCTGGAAAGTGGAGCCGCATTTTTTAGACTGTTGTTAATACAAGTTCGTAAGTCAAAGATGTAGTTCTCATCGTCATATCTCACGGCTATATACGCAATATATAGAAGCTATTAGCATGGACGTGTAAAGGCAGTGTGATTGACTACACCATGAATCCATGTGTAAGCCCACCTGTGCTAAAAAATAACAATGTGTGATTTGGGGCACGTTGACATTACACTTGGGAAAAAACGAATGAAGTCAGAAGGTACAATGGGCAACATACACACACCACATCCATTCTATTGCTCTCCTGTGTCATCTCACAGTAGAACCTCCAATTAAGACCACGTTTCGATTGAGACCATCCCTAGACAAATAGCACTTCCCGCTGCCACACCCCTTCACAAATACCTCAATACGAACCTCCACAAATATACCACCTCCGTATTGACACCACCTGCGCTGAGTCCAATGGTGGTCGTTATTAAGAGGTCCTACCGTACTCTCCCTTTAAAAGTCTGCAACAGGGAGACCCGATGTTGTCGTGACTGGAGCCCTTGTTGACTGCCGGAAGAAAGAGGTCGCCATTACCCCCACTTGGGGGTAATCAGCCAGGCAGACGAACATGTGAGCCTGATATATCTGTTGTTTGGCTCTGGTAAGGTGGCGTGTTGAATGCGCATGAGTAATGGAAACATCGCAGGCTGGTGTTATGGCCAAAGAACATGGTGTGTGGCGTCCTATTGTAATAGCGATGTATTGCTTTCTTAATAGCACTTGGCATCCATAGTGCAGTAGAGAGCTTTTTAGCTTGGTGTTTCTCATCTCGAATTCTTCTGTTATTGCGTCGCTTCAGCAGCTAAAGTGAAAGTCTTGTTTTTTTGGTTGTTTGTAAGTAAGTGTGCATTAATGTTGGTCTCCAGACAAGCTAGAGCGTTTACCAATGAACCAGTTTCGTTCAAACTCTGCACAATTATGGGGTGTAAGGTGACACTGAAGTGATTCAATTGTGGGCACTTTGCCCATTAAAATATGTTTTCTACAAAGCCATTTATGCCATTTTACTGGTATTCAAAGCACTTTAGCCTGCATGCAAAATTGATTATTCAATGCAGCAGCAAATGTCTACTTGATGCGGTTTGCTGTTTGCTGCTATGTAGCAAGCATGATGGTGCCAATATGATTAGACAGTGGCGAAGAGATCATTTGTGGCTGATAACGTACATTGTAAACGTGTACTTTTAATCAAGACTTCCATAATAGCTTCGTAAACATCTTTATTACCCATGAGTCAACATTGCTCTAGCGACACTGTGCTCTCTGATCACTTTTTAACCAGTATTGGCGTTATTTTCTTTCCCGTTTAACAGGATTCTGAGGACGTGTCATTTAGTTATCTCGAAGATCGGCATTTTACTATGATCTCTACAGAGTCGAGATGAGGATTTTCCACGTAATGTTTGCACATGTCAATGCACCGTTTATTTGCAATGTTATGTCACTGTTAATGGTGATTCACGTGTGATCACTCAAAATATTAAATAATAATATTTTGAGCATTTGTTAATGCATTTTGTTTTCATTTTGACAACGGCGCGATGAATAGCGGTTATATTTGTGGTTTCTTGCTATTGAACTGTCACTTCAATTCTATCATTCTATGTTATTTAAAGATAATGTTAATTGATGCTTTGATTTTGGACGGGCATCAGATCTCTGTTGGCGTAAATTTATCTGTTTAAATAATGAAAATGATAACAGCAGACTTAATAACAATTAGTCTTGGACACTGGCCTTTAAAAACAAACAAGAAAAGTACCCGACGACCCTGTGCCGATTGATTTTAGATAGGGCTGGCTGATTTGAACAGTCCATTGCCTGATGGGTACATATAGTTACTTCTGCGGCTGTCACGTTCACAGTAAAAAGGATCTGAGTTACACCGGGAACCGTTATCTGTTGCTTTTATTGGCTTCCCTGTGCTGCTAGATGGTATTATATCTGGTTCTAACCGTGCAGACAGCAACTTGCCCCTTAAAGTCCAGAGGACATATGATATATGTATAGGTTTAAGATGGGTACATATTCTCGGTTATTATACATGTACTGCATATATACACTTAATCTGCAGACGTAACTGGTTCGTCCTTTGAGGACTGGTCGGCGTAACTCAGGGGACTAGATGAATAGCAGCATACAAACATCACTATGAGTATCAAAGGTGAAGATATGTCAATTTGACATCCGATACTCAGAGTGATAAACATGCATGTCGAGTCAAAATCTCGCTGGCCACTCTGACATAATTAATGCCTTCGCTGTTGGACTGATTCCTGGTGCATGGTCGTTATGCACCGCTGATGCTTCCAATGCTATTGCATAAAGCCGATATCATGTTGAACACCCATTCGGGAGAAATGTTATATCGAAAGTGCATTTGTTTCCTCTTTAACAATGCTTCCTTTGTCTTGTTATACATTGCATATGCAATGCAACATTCTGCTCTGGGAATAAATGTATCCCGGATCATATTTTTACCATCCAAAAGCCTGTTCTGATGTCATTTAAAGCAAAACAATAAAACCTGCAGTTTGATGGTTTTTTTTTGGAAAAATGCTACCTGAAACAGACAACCCAAACAGCTATTATGAAGTCATGCATTTGTGAATTGCTATTGAACAAGATCATATAATTTTCACTATTTTTCACTATTTTTATGGTCAACCTCAATACTAATTTAGAAGACTGTAAGGAAAATATTGATTATAACAGTAGCAGCTCTTATCGATAGGTGCTTGTAAAGACACCTGTCATCAAACAATTCTCAAGTTTGTCTTGTTGTGGCATGGGGTTGTGTGTGCGTGTGCGTGTGCGCGCGTGTGTGTGTTTTTTGGGGGGCAATAAACTTTTTGGAAAAAAAGAGTTCTTTCTTTTAGAATTTAAGATTACAAAGATGACAGAATATCTAAGATTCCCTGGCAGCCAAACCCCAAAGACCCGCTAATTTATCTAAATCTCAAAGCAGATACGCACACTTTTGTCAGGGCAAAATATCTAAGATACCCTATTCTGGCAAAAGATATATTTAAGACCCCCCATTTTACAACAAAATACCCCCATTTTGAGCTCACCGTGGAGCATAGCTACCCAAAACAGATGCTAGTGCACCCCCTTCCCGGTAGCAATCTCCTCACCCCCACCAGTACTCCCAAAGTCTAATGATCATCCCCTAACAAAATTTCAACCCTGTGAGTATTAACTATCTCGATGTTCTTACTATCATCCCGGCTTTCAGAATCAATGTACAATCATACCAATCATCTACACCGTATCAAATCTCATTACCTCTAATTTGGTAAGTAGGTTATCAATTATAAAGTGTAGGTTTCGTTTCACAATATCTTGATTGAAAACATGCAGTATAAGTGATTTTTTTCATACATACGATAGGCGTCACTAGCTTTGAGTTTCGGTTCATTAGTTTATCAAACGTTTTATAATCACATGTGGGCCTACAGGTCAAGTTAAATATCCCAGATGAAATACATCAAGTAGTTCACTTGACCATTATTCATGTAACATAGAAGTAAATGAAACTATATATGTCAGTGAAAAGTTACACATGTCTGCTTGTTTACATACCATAGGCAGATCCACAGGGTGGGGTTGGGAGTCACGTGGTGGGGGTGCACCTCTCTCTTTCTACAAAAAAATCTTTCAATTTCAAGGTCGTTTGAGATCTCTGCATGCTCCCTGTTGAACTAACACATGGATCTGCCCATGTATAGTGAAGATAAGCAAAAAACAAGGTCTGATACTAGGGCTCCACTTTTAGTTGGTGACTTAAGGCATATGATACACATATACAGGCTGTCCACTACTAGTCGGTGACTCAAGGGATAGGATACAATGTATACCATAAACTTCTTAGCCACTGATCATGATCTTTAAAAGTTTATCAACCTACAGTGTCATACAAGCAACTATAACCCATCCCATTATGTGAATTGTTAAAGTAAAGAGGTTATCACATACGCCATTACTGTATCACCACTACAATAGGACAACTCAGCTTAAGTGGTGATTATTCTATCAAAAATATATTTGGTCCACTCCAGGCGTGCATAAGAGACATAAATTGTTAACTTTGGCATCTTCAATGATTTTTGGTGACATATCAGTTGAGCCTTGATGATAGTTATGCAATAAAATACGCTCGGTACACATAGACCAAGTGATCAAGAATACATCATTAAATTTTATATACAAAATAGGCATAAATAATCAAGAGCTGCATGGCGAAGGATTGGCCTGTTTTGATGTGACATATCTTTGAGAGCTATATCTCTCACTATTATATTTGTCACTAGCTCCTCAGGCAAACACTTAAGATATGTCACTGAACTGTTGTTGGTTTTAACGACATGACAATGCTAGATATAACCTTTCATCTAATGGTCAGCCCTGGTATTACAATAGAACTCCGGGTGCCTTGCACTTAGATAACTAAGCTCGGAGATCCAATATTATCACAAGTATTGCATGATGTAATGTTACAATGGCATTAGTCCACATATACTAACGTGTTTCCACTAAACAGTTGCATTTATCCACATGCATCTATCTATTAACACAAAGGTCATACTCATAACGCGCCTATTAGGTGATTGCTATGTTATGTGAGATCACAAGCCACGGTATGTGTATGGTATACTCAATTTTAATAAAACATTGCCAGGTTATCCTCATGTATTTCAAGCTTATCATTAAATCCCCCCCCCACCCCCACCCCATTCCCTACCCCGGGACACTGGTTAAGTAAAGTCTCGTTTTCAAATTAATGTAAACTGTACCTTATATGGTCATAGGTTTGGATGCATGTTCCTGAACAATAAAAACACATATTGCATTAATAAAATCACCCAGGCATACCTACATAAAAAATCTTTATTGCACATTTGAATTTGAATAAATATGTTCTATATTTTTTGACTATGCCAAGTGAACCTTCGAATTGGGTTACGGTTTTCCCGCTCACGGTGTTTACCAATCTGTGCATGACGTCCTTGAGAAATGCTCTACATGTTCTGTGCAATGCAATATTTGTCTAATAACCCGTCCACGCCTGTCACACCCAATGCTGTAACTTCTGTCTTACGCATGTGCGCATCTTTTTGAATGAAATTTATAGATCTCATAGGTCTTGTTATCTGACATGTGCCTCTGAAAGAGGACGTTATGATATTTGCTTGGAGATTGGCGTAAATACCGTAAAAACTGCGTTCGTTTTCAGCGCATCACAAAATACGTAAATATCGTACATCGATCGCAAATTCTAACGTTTTTTTTAAGTTAATGTCGAGTTTATGTTACTAAACGTATCTTTAATCTTGGAGAGTATCCATTTTTGCATGAAAGACTCTCATAATGATTGTATTTTTTGGTGTAATCTAAATGGAAAACTTTATCAAACCTATGACCATATAAGGTATTGTTTACGGTACTTACATTGAGTGTCTGGGTTGCTAATATTCATGCTCAGTTGAATGATATATCTTGGTGCCTCAGCTATTCTTACATCTGCAATGTCAAATATTTCTCTTCATTCAACCCAAATCCACGGCTGTCATACGCAAGATTTGTGACTAAGATGTTATGATGGCCTCGTTATTTTTACTCCCACTTTCATGTTTCAGATACTGATAGAGGAGCCCTTCCATGTCACACAAGATAAATTATTATATCTTAAGCTTTATCCGTATTTTCCTCCTGCGTCTGTTGCATAGATTACTTTGTGGCTATGTTTAGCATACATGAAAGGTGTCGCCTTAAAGAGGGGGTCGTGTCGCAAAAATGTGATTGGTGGTTTGCCCTAAATCTTGAGCGTGAATTGTGAACTGCCTGAATTTAAGTATGTGAAATGTGATGAAAACGTGATGCATCCTATTCAATTACAGTTTCTGGGAATTGGTGAAAACAATGAAATGTATTGGTGACTGGTGATTTAGTAAAAATAATGTTGGTGAATGGATTTTCATCAAGGCTATGCAACGCCCCCATCCTAAAACGCTTTGATGTTTTATAACTAGGGGTCCATTTGGAGTGTATCAATGTCACGCCTACAATAAGTAAAGAATTCGAGATGGCCACCAACATGGCGGAAGGCTCGTAAAATGTATTCCGTCTGCCTTAATAACAGATAATAACAATACACGTCAAAATAGATGAATGCACATTGTTTGATATAGACGTGACACTTAGACAAATCGTGTGTTAATTCATAGTGGTTTTCTCACCTCCTACATTGCTAATAAAGCCTATTTTAATACAGTAAAACACCAATCAGGATCACCTCTTAATTAAGACCACCTCTATAATAAAGCTATTTCTTGCAGGCCTAGACTTTCATCAAAACGACCAACGAAACATCCTTAAATAGACCACCTCTCTATTGAGACCACTTGCGGCCATACCAAAGGGGGGGATTACTGTACCGTGTACACTAATTTAAAAGAGCTGGTCTTTTTATAAATGTATGTATGCATCTCCCATTTGTCTGGTCCTGCCCGTACCATGCACAGATGCTGTCACTTTATCACGTGTCTTCATTTAGAAAGTTGATAAAGATTATCTAAATATACACCACTGCTACAGTAAGTGGTAATTGATGATAGTGTAAGCCAAATATAGCTACTACAATAGGATATGTGTTCACTCCTATGATAGCAATGCACTTATACGTGTATGTTGGACTACATGTTAGCTGTATGAATGATTACATATACATGATAATGTAAGTCAATCAGTTTAATATGGGCTTGTTTTTCAGCTACGAATTAAGCTAATACACTCCAAATATTAGGTGCCGTATGGCATTATTATCAATTCATCTATAAAAGAAATTTAACATACCAGAATACCCAGTATACCTGTATTCTTATAACAATCATACCTGTTAGATCCAGGTTTTTGGACAAGGTGGGCGTACCTACAGGATCTCATAAATGTTGTACTTGCAATCGATAGTAGATATGCAAAAATATAAGACATTCTAATGGGAAAAGGCTAAGTGCGCAACCCCTGCCCCCACCATCCCACTCACCCCCGGCAGGAGCTGCCTTTCATTACAAATTATCAGTACAAAGTGCAAAGTAATATTCCTCGTGTCACTTTGATTTGTGAGGGGCAAATCACTATGGAGCAGATCTGTCTTCATCTGATGGACAACCTGTCCCAATGCTCGAGTGAAATATTGGCTTTAAACGTTGAAATATGGCCTTTTACACTACAGAAGCCCTGGGCGTGCCCCGAATAACCATTGGAGTGGGCTGGGAGACCCCATTGTGTAGATGAATTGTCAGTTTCATTACATTTCAAACTCTTCTGTGCCGCGGGAAAAAAAGCATTGTTGAAATATGTGTGTATATTCAGAGGGGTGGTGCTGGGGGCAAAAGGATCGCTATTACCTTTTTACACTTAAATGGTTCATTTTCATTGTGATATATGTGCCTGTATAAAACTCCTGTGATCCCTTAACTCTGCCCAACCCCAACCCCACCCCATATCTAGAAACGTGGATCTGCTATTGTAATGTTTTAACTTAATTGTTGGTTTCTACCATGTAGGCTCTGTGGATGAATGCATAGACCTGTCTAGATGGCAATATCCTAATGAGTGGAAGCTATTGTAGTGTACTTCCTTTTTTTTGTGTGTTTGTTTTATGTATGTTTATTTCATTCTTGTGTGGTATGTTTTTGCTACACAATAGTACACCCTAATTTTGTTAACCATATGAATGTAATAACAAGTTAAAGAGCGTACAGCCGAGTCTTCATATTGTATCCATATTGCTTATCCTGAGGTTTAGTCTCATTTCCCTTCACCGTGGACTGCTACCCATCTATATCAGAGACAACCAGTTTCTTTACTGTTCATTTCAACCTTTTACTCATAAACGCACCTAAATACAAAGAAAACGAAACCCATGGCATTGGAACGTGTGACAAATCGGAGGCGGAACTATCCTGTTTTGTGTCTCGCAGAAGAAGATGGATCCGTAGGTCAGGTGCGAGATCCGGCAATCCAGATTATCTAATACAAGGCGAGCTTGTGACAGCTGAGGTCCAGATTCATCATCTGAGGATCCACCCCCCGGGGATTGCCTTCAATACATTTATATTACGAAATCTCTCTTGAGGTGTGAACCACTTTAATTGAAACAAGGGTTTCTACTCCATATTAATTTACAACCCTCTCGCACACCCCCAGCAAGCATATATATAATCCATATGCATACAGTTTTGGCAGATCCAGCGGGGGGGGGGGCAGAATTTTTTAACGTCTTTTATCGATCATTATTCGTATAGAACCGATGAAAGCACTTAAAGTGCGCAACCCATTTTAGAAAAAGGTGACTCTGCCAGTTAATCCATGCCGCTGGTATTACGGATTACTATGCTCTTTTAATGTATCTCTAGCCCATATTGTTCTTGAGGCTTGGCTAATCATAGAGTAATGCCTCTTTCTTACGACCAACTCATGGAATCTGATCGATTGATCTTGATACAGGTGTTCTCTTTTTGGAGGTTCATTTAGGTTTATTTATTAAGGATTACGACCGCCAGAAATTGACGCATTAAGGAGTGGTCTCATAACAGAGGTGGTCTTAATGGCAGGTTACACAGTACACGGCAACATGCGTCTTTTATTTCAACTCTGATGATGGCTGTAGAAACAGCCGAAACTGCCAATAATAAACACAGTGATTTTCTGTTGTATAATGAACACAATTTTAATAATGTTACTAATATACAGTGAACACTTTTGAGACTTGTACACGAAGGTTCCACAGCCACATAGGCTAAAACGTGCTAAAACGCATGGCCCGCTTACAAATATCGCCAATGCACCGGTATACGCACTGAAAGCTTGGGTCTGTGCGCCGAAATTTGACGCTTATATGAAGCACTGACAGCGTAAGTTACACACTGAAAAATCACAGACAAAACACGCAATGGCCTCGCACTACACCGAACGGACAAGATTTCACAACCCAAACTGGCCCCTGGGCGGTGAAATACGAACAGTGCGCTGGATACATCATATATAAGACACGTGACTCAAACGGGGACATACGCAGAACCATCATTGCGTGCAGCATAATAACGTGGTCCTGCCTGCGTCTAGACGCTTATTCAACCATCCTCATTACACAAACGGCCATCTCCAATTAGGAACCGATTATCCGCAAATAAGCTTAGGGTAGGTATATACGGATACAGCTACACGTAGAGTAGAACATCTCTATTGTAAGCCACCGTTTCTTATTCTTTATACTACTGACCACAATATGCGGGGACCATCTCTCTATGAAGGTCACTTGAAGGTGATGCTCCGGATGATCTTAATAGACAGGTTCTACTATATTCTTATACACATCATAAACTATGTGTATACGGACACAACTAATAATGCACACACATATTGCTTTTTTTTTCAGAAACTTCATTTAGACATAGTAGACAGTAAATGATAATATGCGGTAGACGTTCGTAAGCTGAAAGCATTCAAAAGAACTCACATTCGACCACTGTTTAGCATGTGGTTGAAAGGAATTGGAAAGAAAACAATCCAGATAACAGAATATTCCAGATAAGCATTATCGGAACAACCATTTCTATTCTATTGTATATAACATGTTATGAAGTCTTTAATTTTATTTCGTGCATGTGTATTTTGTGTTGGAATGATGTTGCTTTGTTTTCTTGTAACTGTGCTAAATGCTGCACATTGTAATGTTCGTATTAATCATAATCACAGTTCAATTTACAGTTCTTTTCTGATACCAGTATTTTTTCTTACTTCCATACTAAAGTAAACCTTCAAACATCCTCAACAACACTGGATCTACAGTTCCCCGCCGTTTATATTCGCTCAATAGACAGCTTAGAGACCGAAATAAATTGCCTCCACCAAGCCCGTAATGACTAAATGCACGGCGCACCGTTTCATTCCATGTGCCCTTTGTTCACGGACCCGGAAATACGGCAGGAATTAAAGTGCTGCTGGGAAGTCACGTGACTACTGGCAGCCAATCAAGAAAAGCTTTCTTTAAGGAATCGTTGCATGACTTAAAGGAAAGGTAAAAACTGTTCTGGGATGAAAGAAAGGGTGAAAACTGTGTTTGGGAGTTTTTGCTTGCCTGGATAGGGCTTTGTGAAGTGTAAATTTGGTTTATAAATAAGTTAATTTAACTTTGTTGTTGGTTGTAAGAATTCTGTTATGCAAGAGAAAACATGTTTTCGCATGATTAGCATTGCAAAAAGAACAAAGTGATTTTATATCTGGGTGCAATTAAGTGCTCAAAGGTGAAATGTACTCATATGAAGGTATCCTTTTGCATTTGGACATCTGAGGGACCATAGGAAATTAAGACGTGGTGCAAAACTGGGTTATTCAGGTTGGCAAAGAAACCGGTCAATTGATTAAAAGTCTACATCCAAGTACGGGGCAAATGATTGTAACTCATCAAATTTGACCTCGTAATACAGTAAAACAACTGATTAAAACAACCCCTCTATTGAGACCACTTCTATATAATAAAACCACTTATCCAGGTTGCAAACCTCAATAAAGAGACCACCAGTAATCTCCACATGGAAACCATCTCTAAATTTAGACCAGTTCAGGAAAGCCCCTTTGGTAGTCTTGGTTTAGATGGTCTACTGTATATGTAGCTCATCAAAGATGATCCGTAGTACAGAGAGTTGAAGGGAGACTTTCGACTGTGATTCCTAATGACCTGTATTTGATGTTATAATTGTGCATCCATATAACGTTCCTTCATGTCGGGTATTAGGTATTTGACCTTTGATTGGTGTGGCTTAGATGCTTATTAAAATACATGCGGATTAAAATATCAAAAGAGGAAATCTACGAGTATGCAGAGTAAGGATTTAATATTCCTTCTTAAAAGACATGTAGGTATACATGTAAGTGTGCTTGTTTAAAGTCGTGATTCACTGCTCTTGTGATCTAGCGACTTAGCATTTACACAAGGTCATTGGCAGCATCCTTCTCACACTATATCGATCTCCATTGGATTAACTTGCTTGGATAGCTTACATTAGAAGTATTGCCCCAAAATGGAAGCTGTGCCATTCATAGGCAGATCCAGGTTTTCAGAAGAAGGGGGCGCACTTAAGTGACTTTGTGATTTTTGTACGCGTGATCGATGGCGAACATGCCAAGAAAACCTACGAAAATAAGAACTTTTCGTGGGAAAAGGGAGCCCCTAGCGCCCCCTAGATCTACCTATGCCATTTCTGGACACCCCCATACATCCCACGCCTTGCTTCTGATCATACAGATCACCAATCCCTACAAGCCATCACCACAACTGCCTCCACACATGACCTGATTGTGAAAAACCAATCAGCCCTGCCCCACAGACCACACCACGACCTGCGCATGCGATGTACAGTTCAATTTTCCATCCGGGGTCCTGTGTTGCGTAAGAAGGGCGACGCTGTCACTTGCGGCCGACATTGAGTGAGTGATGGGTCAATTAACCCCTTCTCCTCGCCTGCCGTTGTTTACTTGGGAGTTCTCACCAGTGCCAACAACAGCCAAGTGAGAGTTGTATGGCTGTATATGTAAATGTGCAGTAGAATTAATTAGGACCATATTTGGGACCAGTGTTAGGTGGCCTCAATAGAGAGGTTGTCTCTGTAGAGAGGTTGTCTTAATGGGGAGGATCAATGTACTGTCATCGTGCCATAGTGGCTCTACATTAACACCAGGTCATTGGCAGCATTCTTGTCACATTTATATGACCTTTCTCAACTGCATATGGGGAAGAATGCAACACTAGCCATAGTTGCACATAAGGACGCTATTTACAGAGGTGACCTTTTTAATGTGTAGCGTGTCATAACAACGTGTTCTTGTTCTGTAGGTATTCTCACGTGTATGCTAGCAATAGTTAATGATTACACTGCATTCATGCTAGTGTACAACTATATTGCTGGCATGTATGCCATTCTAATAATAGTGACCATGGTCAAGTCTTTTTGTACACAGGTGTCCTCTCTTTATCATATAGACGTAAAAGTAGTGTTATTTGCGTCGCTTCAGCTGCTGAAGCAAAGCACTGTGTTTCGTTCGTTTGTAACTAACAAACTAACTATGCATGTTTCTGGACAAGCTAGCGGGATTACCTATGAATCGATTTCCTTCAAACTTTACACAGCTATGAGGTATGAGACGAAGTGTTTCTATTTTAGGGGCAATATGCCAATTAAAATGATTTTTCCACAGGACAATTAATTGTCCATTTTCAACATTCTTATTACTATTGAATGCACAATTACCGATCAATATTGTATCAACTGCAGATGTCTACATGGTATTGTTTGCTATTTGCTGCTATAGGCTCATTTACAGCACGAGGAAGCCCATTTTAGACAGCGGCATATCATCTGTGGCTGATTAAATGCCCGGTATATTGTAATTGTGTACTTTTAATCATGATTTCCTAAACATTTTAGTAAACATCTTTATTCTCCATAAATCAACGTTTGTTCTAGCGACGCAGTGTACTTTGAACACTTTTGATCTGGCTGCAGGTTGCACTGTATATTGCAAGGGGTTGCATAGGCAGATCCAGGGGGGACTCAGGGGGAACGCGCCCCCCTTCCCCATCAAAATACTTCATTTTCGTAGAGTGTTTGGCATGTCTGCCATTGATTTCGCGTACGAACCCATGAAATCCCTTAAGCATAGGCAGATCCAAGGAGAGCGGGGGGGTTGCGGGGAGTGCCACCCTTTTTCCCACCAAAATACTTAATTTTCATATGGTATTTCATGAAATCCCTCTTTTCCGTAAGTGCATCCCCCTTTTTCAAAAACCTGAATTTGTACTGTACCGTCAGAGTGGCTGTAAGACACGACGCCGCCGGAGGCGGCGGCCACTTGATGACGTGTGCGGGGATTAGCATCATAATCCGGCCACTTGACCTTTGCCAGGTGTTTACTGAGGGATTTCACTCAGTCTGTGCTATTGCCTCTCTGCTCTCTTCACCTCTCACCGAATTCGAACTACGTTGAAGCTTAAACACTAAAAAAGAGTTTGAAGATACAGTAAAACCTCTAATTAAGACCACCTCTCTGTTGAGACCACCTCTATAATAAGACCACTTGTCATGGTTCCAAACCTTTATAAAGCCAGCTTCCAGAATGAGCCTCTGTTTAGAGACAGCATTTCGCTTGAGATTACCTAACACTGGCCAATGGGAGCAAATCGGTAGACAAAACAAAACGATAAATAAATGAAGTGAATAAGTACCACAGTGGTTGTGGTACAGGGTTCGAGTCACAGCAGAGGCTATGCCATATAGCCATATATTTATTTTGATACAACCAAGTTCATTACTATTCGAGTATATCTATGTGGAGTAGAGATGAAAAATAACTTTAAGAAATGTTGAGAAACCGCAGACCTGGAAAGACCGTACGGCTGGTTGTGCCATAGGCAGTGATCACACCCGATGCAAAGAAGTCCCCATAGTGAGCTCGTCCTGCAAATGCAGTCCAACCTCCCATTAAGACCACCTCTCATTTGAGACCACCTCTATAGTAAGACAAATTCACTATATAAACGAACCCAGCTTGAACCTCAATAAACAGACCACCTCTCTGCACAGGTCGATGTAAAACCACTGTTTATGAAGGATGTACTGTATACTGTACAGCCTCCAATTAAGACCACCTCTCTATTGAAACCACCTCTATAATAAGACCACTTTTCACAGTCCCAAACATTCATAAAGCTACCAAAATGAACCTCTGCATAGAGACCACCTCTCTATTGAGACCACCTATCACTGGTCCCAAAGGTGGTCCTAATAGAGAGGTTCAACCGTATATGCAGTCACCAGATTCCAAGAAAGAGTTGCGACAGAGCTCAAGACTGTCAGAAAGACCCGGGTTCTGTCTACTTCGCTAATTCCCTGCTAATGTACGCTGACATCGAGCAATTATGTTGTTGACAACTTCAGCCTTGGACAGTCATCTGGGAATTCTAAATTACAATAATAGAAGGGCACGTGAATATATGCATGTGTCACAATTCCGCCAGCTCTTGTTTCTTTGTTGCGTGCAGTTGAGGGTGTCGTGTGAGGCACACGGGTATCTATTAGTATTATAAGAAAGGGCATGTTGAATAGCAGACCTATTATTCCAAGGACGTCTATCACATTGTGCTAGCCATACTGAATTTTGAGTTCAACCTTCCATAGTACAGGTATTGGGAAACACATATCTACTGTTATGTATATAGACTAGCAATATTAAATGTAGTTGATGAATATGTCCATGTAATACCAGTTTACCACTGTTAGAACTTAACCTTTGTCTCGTATCTTTCATGTCACTTACTACCAGTCACTTACTAAATATACATTAGGTCCAGTTTATTTTCGTTAATATGTAGGATGCCTAATGATTTGTGCATAGCATGAGAAATGGCACATCGATGGCCTTTCGTGATCTTTACCCCACATTTGTCTGCCTTGCCACCCCCCCCCCCTCCACAAGCATCCCACTTCCTTATAACCCTTCCCAAGTACAGTACAACCTCCAATTAAGACCACCTCTCTATTGGGACCGCGCCTCTAAAATAAGACCACATTTTACAGTCTCACACCTTCATAAAGCTACCAAAAATAAGCCTCTGTATAGAGACCACCTCTCTATTGAGAGCACCTAACACAGGTCTCAAAGGTGGTTCAAATAGAAGAAATTACCACTCACAGGTGAACGACCCAAATCCAGTACACAATGTAGCCACAATTGATGAGCCAGTCGGCAGTAATAGACCACTTGCCTGACTTTGCTGCACTCGTGCACAAAGGCGCCACGTGACACATCATCATCATTACGTCATAGCCACGTCACGTGTCACATCCCTCATAAGCCATCCATTTCCGGTTCCGTATCCACGCGACAGAGAGGTCTCTCCAGGAGTCACCGGAGTGGCGCATGGCTCTGATTTGTTAATTCACATGACATACAGTCCCCTTGGAGTGATAAAGGATGACAGATTTGTGATTTTCCCCTGCTGGGTTTGTTATTGTATTATAGAGCCATGCAACTGAGGTAGTGCATTTGGATTCTTGGAAAATGGGCATGCGATTTGCTGCCGTATGTGTGTTCGGCTTCCCAGAGAGTAGCTAATTTGATTGATAGCAGATTGCACTGACCCCTGATAGGGATTCTGCTGAAGACTATGATGGTCTTGTACATAGTTTGAACCAATTGTTGCATATGACGCCTTGTATGTGACTACACAAGGTTCCGGATACTTGAGAACGTTGGTCTCGTAAAGGGACATGCACAGCAAATGCCTCCTTAGATAGATTGAATCAATAATTTTGTTTTGATACATTTGACATGTTGCTCCTGATAACTTCTGATTTTACAATTATTAGTATGCGTTTGGATACAATATCAATACCCGTAAAAAAGTGACTGCCATATAGATTGTCAAGTTCATATCTCCCCTGCAAAAAAAGACCACTGCATGAAATTGCAACCTCTGTCACCCGTGCGCCGACAGCCACAATTAGCTGCTCAGAATTATCTATTAAGGCTGTTAAGGTGTCAGTGTTTAGTACTGTTTACAAACATGGATTGTTGGGTACATTTCATGAGAGCAAATTAGGGAATTAATTGATTATGAAGAGATGGAACATGGCACATAGATAAAACTCTGTGTATTCAAATAGCTCAGCAAATACTATTTGTTTGGCATAAAAGGTTAAAATGACATGACATTCACCTGTGTTTGTCTCTTTCAGTGGACGTCGGTTCAATGTGTTAGGACATAAGCGATTTGAGTGTTTCTCTTAACGCAAAATGTTCCAAACATTAGCTCAAGTTCAGTTACAGTTGTCCTTTTAAACATTTTGAACTGTATTTATTTCATTTTCACAACAAGTGCATGTAGGTATATCTAAACATGAAAGCTAGTGTAGCAAGAAATACGATAAGTACCTGGAGGTCGGAACAAAGTGTTATTTGAAATAGTTCTCGACTATTTTGGACTCTTGCTGAAACTTTGAATAGCAGTGAAAAAATAGAATAAACATGATTCAAAATGAACCAAAATGAACCAAATCTCGAGTATTACATACATTATTTTGACCGGACAACGAAACATACATTTGCTAGATTTACCAATTCTGCTACAAAACAAAATGTTCCAAACTGATGAATATTTAATTATTTTGAGCCTTCTTTTGATGCTCAAGGTTCAACCTATGGGTAACTGTCGGAAGTGGATTCCCCATTCTTGGCACCTTTAAGAAAGCTATTTAGATTGATTTTGCAGCCTTATCTACAATAATTCCAATACTATACAATACAATGCTCCAACTTGGTACAATATTGTAATAACAGTGATTCGGGCATAGCTTTAGACAAGCCAATTCAAGTCAAAATGTGTTTATTATACACACATGTGGCATATACACAAGTATATAAACATGCAATTTAGAAATTTGCCAATGCAAAGAGAATGTGCACTCCAGAAAGCGCTCTCATTGGACAGAATGCTATCTCAGCGACGCTGCGCTCTCTGAACACATTTATCCTAGTTATTTTGGGCGTTACTTTGCCTGCCCTGTCTCGAACGACTGCTAAATGCGGGTGTGAACGTCGCTTTTAAAATACTATCGGATGTGGCGAGAGCAGTGCACTGCATGACAGCAGCTATAACTCACCGGCCGGGCTTAAAGGTTAATTCGCATTTTAAAATGATCGACAAGCTAAATCACGTGGCTGATCTTTAAACAGCTTTTTAAATATGTATTGCGCATTTATGCTATTGCTTTCCGATAAAGGGATATGCGCATTTGGGATGTGAGAAGTCTAGACTGAAACCACTTGAAGTGAGGTGGTATGGCAAACTAAGCGATATGGGAAATACTAAGAAACATTAAAGATGGATGATTGTTGGACCATTATAACCGCCTCACTCAACATAAATCTGTTTTGCCCACGTGTAGGTTATCTGGGTGAATTTGCTCAACACACCTTCAGCCTAAATAAATGTAAAATGCATGTAAATGCGATGTTTATGATCTTACGTTCCTGTTACGCAGACTGTGGTGACTTTAGATACACACCAGGCCATTGGCATCCTTGTCACACTATAGTTTTTTTCTCAACTCCCTGGAGAGATTACAGTACCTCGCTAGTGAAGCGCATATTTCTTACATACAACATGCTGAGCTGTATCTAGTTTATGTATAGGTGCCACTGAGCAATAGGCTAGCTATACTACTGTTTGGGAATGAGTTCGCTCAACACCTGCCAGCAAAACCCGACCCTCTAATCATGAGACCAACACTCTACCCACTCGGCCACAGAAGCACTCACCTAACTGTACACCTGTCGATTACGCCTATATTTTATTCTAATTGACAAAGCCCAAAGCAATGTTCAATTCAACATCTGTTTGTCAAATGAATTAACACTGCACTTATCAGTATGTAATGTCTGCTGGTTGATGCGTTCCCCTTTCTCTATCGACACAAACCGAAGCCACGACCATTTGCAGACATCTGTACCATTCTCCAAAAGCAAAATAATCAGAGATAATAGGAAAACATATTTTTTACTTTCCTGAAAGCATCAACACAGACCAAAACAGCTATAATTTATCTAGCAGGCAGTAGAATTTAATCCGCCCAGCTGTCAATTTAGACTAACAACCTCGCCGCTTGTCGCTCACGCTATAAATTCTGGGCCGTTTGCCTCCAACAAAATGCACATCAGTTCAGCATTATTTTAAGCGGATTTGCAGGATTCCATTTGACTACCTAAGCCCAGGAAATTATCGTATTCAACCTGAAAATATATGTGTCTGAGATAATCTAGTAGGTGCTTATATAATTAAAAACAACGCAATATTGGCGTTTGAGAGAACGCTAGCATGCCAACGTGCGACTTTTAAAGGACATTCCTAATTGAATCATTGAATCATGAAGCAGATGTTATGTGATTGTCAAGTAATTTAATTGGATAGCAGCTCTTTAAAGGTTAGTATTATGCTCGTACAACCGTCTCTCTCGGGTGCGTCACTTTATCGTCAGGACGGGTGGGCGTGGACCATCTTTTGGGAAAATAGCAAAGCTTGAAAGTCATAGCCAAGCCTTGCAATAATGGTCGTTTGGTACTTCCGTTTTACATGCAATTGACGCATCTGTATATTGACCATGCGTTGATAGCGTTGTATGTATTAACATTATATTGACCATAAAACTCATGTGTATCAGTTTTCGCAGTCTAGTCTGGCAAATGATATGATGGTTTATATAACACATGGCATATTGATAATTTTATTGGCATAAGTGCCTAAATGCAGACATCTACCAGTGATGAGTAATACACGTAGCTGTGCAATCATGAAAAATGATTAACCGGGTACTGAGAAGGAATAATTTAAACAACACACAGATCAATTATTTTCTGGAGACATGCTGCCTTTGATCCTGGATTCAAAACCCATGAAATCACCTTTTAGCGCCCAACCTTCCTTCTCCCACAAAACTTGGATCTGCCAGTGCATAAATTCCCACGTTTAACAACAACGCAAAGCCTATTTCTCACATTAAATCAGGTGTTATCTACCGTAGCACCTCCCCCTACTGGGTTTAGAACACGTGTTATCACCGTGTACCAGCGGGCTCGGGCATGTGAAGCCCCATGTCCTCACGACAACATTGCTTCTCAACACTGCTTCTCACCGAGAGCGTGCTCTTGTCCGTCACAGATTACACATTTCATTGCCCGCATTTGGTTGATTTGGCTGCATGAAAGGAGCGAACGTGTGAGTGTTATTATCCCGCACGCTGAGCCAGGAAATCAGAATCTAGAACTTCCACCAATAGCCTGGGAATTGATCATACCGAGGAATAGTTCCATTTAATAGGAATATGCTTGTATTGGTACTCGTCTTACATTGAATCGTGTATAGAAGATGGTTTTCTTGGTGGAAATTCGTTGCGGTCAGTTTATGAAGGTTAGAGACCTTTTGAAATGGTCTTGTTGACTTTTGGCTGAAGCGTACATTATGTTAATTTTCTTTAAAATTGAAATTACATCTTCACTTGTGCATGCTTTGACTTTGTGATACTTTCAATTGGAGTGAACTCCGCAGTTATAAGCGTACGTCAACTAAACAGACACTCATACTAAAATCATATTTTGCCTGTATGCAATTATACCAAGTATCAGATGTCTATACTTTAGAAAACAAGATATCAATTAATTGACGTGAACCTACTGCGCAAATCACATTTATGTTCCTATGTTTTCTACAGTGTGTTAGTTTATGATAATAGCAGACATCGGCTATGTATGTGTATCATTTTTTCCACCCCGTAACTTATGCTGATATTTTGCTCTAGTTTTCTTTCCTGCACGGCGCATATATTCTCCTACCTGAACGTATCAATCCCCCACCACCTCACCACCCTAGTATATGTATGCTTAAGGTGATTATATTACATCAATGTACACTGAAACCTCTCTTCTAAGACCAGCTGGGGGCTGATTCCAAGCGGTCACTCACCAGTAGAGAGGTGGTCATGTTTCGATGGCTAATTCCATTCTCTTTATGAACACATACCTTAGGGCTTTTTACAGTGGTTGGCTTGATGGGCGCATCATCTCTTGTAACTAATATTCCATCCGATAAAATCATACCCAGTGTCACTTTACATAGACAGATGGACACAATCTTAGGTTCAATGTGCACAGTGTTGTTGTTGTTTGTTTGTTTTTGTGTGTTTTTCTCTTTTTTTTCTCTTTTCAAAATACAGTGACAGTACAATAAAGAAACACGAAACTTCCGATACCCACCTTAAGCACCCTAATAGCACCAAAAACATTGTTTGTTCTACTCCAAAGTCCACCTGCAAAAGTGTCCATTTCTCCGTGTACCTGGTAGCGGCCAACAACATACATGTAATTAATTATAACAGCATGCAATGCTGACATGCAGCCGTATATTTAGCACGAGAGCTGACTGAGAGAGCTCAGAGTTAGCCAGTGTGTGCTGTTTTGCCATTTCACGTGGTAAATAAAGCATTGCCATTTCATGCAAGTGCTGCCTTTATGTATATTTGATGGTCATTTTGATGTGGGGAATCGATAGCTTGTATGGGGCGGACCATTCCTACTGTAATTGCCTACTGTGAAGCTGGTGGTGTTACACCGGAGATGCGTGGGAGATGTGTTACGTACATGTACGTGCAATTGGCAGATCCAGTTTTTTTTGTAAAAGGGGAGGGGGCACACACACATACAAACACGCAAATAAACCGTTTATCGTGCACCATTTTTCAACACACACGACATACAACACGTGCAGGGTTCACACCACAACACACACACACACACACACACACACACACACACACATGTACATATGTACAGTTTTCTCAGTTAGGACTTAATGGTCAGTGAAACTCATTTATCGTGCACCATTTGTTTTTTTTTTCAATGCTTCAGGCAAACCTAACAGATAAGGGGTGATGTAGGGTTCATTCACCTCAAACTTCTTACTTCATTACATTTGGGTAGGTGATAAAAACGGTTATTACAATTGGGGGTTGCAACATATAAGGCTGTTCATTTCTGTTTTACTAGATTTTTACCTATATTTTATTCATTCATTAGGAGGTAAACAGATTCTGTTCTTGTTACAGTCGAAACTCGTTATCATGACTCTGTAAAAAAATGGTAATATATGTTCCTAATGTGATTAAATGAACATGAAACTAATTTCAAGTTGACAGAATGTTGGAGATAAGCAATATCAACTTAACAATGTACTAGGATTTGGTGTATGGCCAGCATTAATGGCTTATAGGTCACTAGATGATGAAGTCTATTTATATTAATACAATTGAAGGCCATTTCAACCATTAGTACAAGTGAGGGCCAATTTAAACATGTTGCTGTACTTAATTGCTGCAATGGAAGCATGTTCAATATTGTCACACTAAAGAATACTAAAAAATACTAATGTAGAACAAGAGCTTAAGTTAATAACATCTCTGTCTGTTTAAAAAGACGTATGCTCATCCATGCTGGCTTATCCTGCTTAACGTCCCCCATCATTTGGAAAGTCTCTTTTGCAAGGTTCCCTTTGGAAGCTCCCATTGGAGATATACAACTTTCAATTACAAGTTGTTATTGTAATTTACAGGCCCCTCGATATTGAAGCCACCTCTAAAATATGACCGTATATGGTCGTGTGGCAAGCGTTTCAAGGGGAGACAGCCATGCGACCTGTTTATTGAGACCACTTGTGGCCCTTCCCAAGCACAGTGTCAATATAGAGGTTTCACTGTATGGTATTATTGTGACAATCTAGCATTGTCATTTTTCATTATGAAACTTAAATAGTAACTTACAATAATGTTATGGTAATTTTCATAATGCTCTGAATGCACCAAGTTATTCTGTATGATTTGCTATAATCAACGCAACGTCATGTTGTTTAGATTACATGATATTTCAATTTAGAACCTAGTATATTTGAAGATTTATGTATGCTTAGCAACATGGCAAGCACATGGTATTTCATAGCACCTGCTAGCTGCTGCTCATGTAAATAGATCAGAATGCTCAATGTTGATTGGATGATGCTAAATTGATCTTTGCCCATCATGCACCAAATCTCTCTTGACATGGATATTAGCCAATCAGGCGATGTAAATCCATGTCAAGGAATATCTTGAAAGATCAACAGATCTTCTAAACATTTCAGCCTAATCCATATAAATAGTCAGATCCCGTTTATTGATCCCGTCTGTCAGTTGCTTTTGAGATGAGTGATTATTCCTTTCCCCTTACAGGCCAGGACTCTTCCATTTATTAATTTAAGCATCCACTCGACATCATTAATTTTACTATTTCACTTTGTTTATGATTACATTGGGCACCTACTAGTGTTTATTTACATTCTAGAATAAACATTATACATATTATTAGCTCTTCATTGTTACACTAAAAGATCTGTCACTTCCCAGGACCCAGTAATCATCATGCATGATAAACGCTAGACCTTCCGAGCGTTACATTATTATCATTTATGACCAGATAGTAACATTTGCAAAGTCACTGAGTCGTTTCTTACTCAAATGTCAGAAACATACAAAAATAGATACAGCTATGCATAAATTGTATTTAAGCCTACATTCCAAAGGTTTAATCACTCAACCTTCATATAATGCTCTCTCGGTGCACATCAGACAACTAGTGTGTGCTATGGTCCTCACAAAACTTGGGTTGGTAGTCTCAAGGCAGTTGGTAGTCTCAAGCAACACAGGACATCAATTGGCGTACACATTATTCACGACCCTCGTGTGTACACGTAGCGTACACATTCCATGCTCATTTTTCTCCATTACAGAGTTTGCATGACTTGTTAATCCTTCTCTTACCACATAAAAGCGGCTCATTGCCAGCCATTTCTTGTGTGAATCTCTACAGTACAACCTCTTTAGTGTGACCATTTAGCGGTATCAACCTCAAGTAGTCACAACAGAGAGGTGGTCTCATTATGCAGCTGCAGGGATATGTCTATTTATCCAAGCTTGAGGCCACGATATACTGTCTTACTATAGAGGTGGTCTCATTATAGAGGTGGTCCTGTTTGGGGGGTTCTAGTGTACGTTTTGTATCGCAAATGCAATAGAGTTGACAAGTAGAAATGGTCAAAACTTGATGGAAAAGGTTTAAGATTATATTATTGATTTGGAAATCTTCTGTCTATGTGGTAAAGTACGTGGAAAGTGTGCGCCTACTTTTGAAACTTGACAAGACAGTATAGACACACCTTGGAAACAGGGACACCTCAGTAATAGTGGCACCTCACCCATAGAGACATCCTTCCAATAGAGACATCTAAAACGTAGGCGCACACATTCAGAATCCAACTTGGTATACTATTACACAATGCTTCGCAAATTGCTACACCTCAGAAATGAAGACACTACTAGGTATTTAGGTTTTACTGTACATAGACGCACACGTATAGTTGCTTCCAACTAAATGTTGTCCATAAATACATAATACATAAACTTTCAACTAATTTACCTTGTTTACACACTGTGCACACCAAACGAACTGATAATTGGTCTATTAATTCCTAATCAGAATAACAGGACTTTGCGGCGCCTGTACATAATTCACATTACCAGTCTGGACTAATACTAACACCGCTGTCAACCTTGTGCATTCAATTGGAATGCGAGACTTGACTCTTCTATACATAATGCAGAATGAGCAAATAGTGGACTTGATCCATGCGCCACTGGAATCACCTCAGGGCGCCATGACATGTGTATATGTTAATGTACTGGTTTAGAACCTAATGAGCGTGTATGTCCGAGTGTTGTAGTCTGCTATTATTATGCTTGCTATTATTATGCTTGAAGTGGACACTTCATATGCACCTTGTCTCTGACATCCTTGTCGCACTATATTGTCTGTGAATCATGCAGAATTTGCTGTATTGCAGTGCATGGTGTTCGTCAATCGTATTGACGTTCACTTGCTTGACAGGTCCCTTATTTAACGTGTAGATACCACGAAGCAGCAGTGTTTAAGGATGGTAGCATCCCGATAGTCATCTTAAGGATGACTTTGCTCAACAATGACCACCAGACCCGAGCGGGAATCAAACCTACGACCGTCTCTGGTCACGATTCCAACTCCATAATCACTCGGCCACAGAAGCATTTGTTCACAGAATATTTTCAACAAGTTCATGAATATTCTGTATAGCAACTGCTCAATTCCACAAGTGGTTGATGTATCAGCCTGTACCTAATAACATAGTACATGTTTAGAACAATGTTAGTTGGAGTATGGTGGCTGTGCCAATTCCAAACCCCACGTCACATAACGGTTGAACTTCAACATACTCAGACTTAGACAATGGGCTTCACGGATGACTGAATGTTCAAACTAACAGAATGCACTTCAAACGTTGGTGAGCATGTTTTTCAAGGGAGGCATGCCCTTGATCAAGCGAGCGTGAATCATTGCCCTTGGTAGTAGACGTCTCTATCTGTGTTACCAGGTTAACTTGACTTTGAAGTGTGTGTAGCAAGCATATAGCCCATCGTAGGTCATAAGAATCTCTTTCACACTGTCTCAGGCGTTACAAATCTACCCGTGGGCTTAGTCGCCAATTATCATGGGAACCTTTTTCCAAACTTGGTTGCCCAGCCTGTCAATATCAGCAGGAAAAATACGTGCGTCCAATCACAGTCGATGTAAGCTGGTTTCCATGGATACACTGTGATGATTGACAGGTAATCCAAAACATTGCTATGGTGATCTGGCGATGGCCTTCACAATGTTCCCATTGACACGTAAGACTTGGATGAGAGGTTATATTTTCAAAAAGTTGAGTATTGAATGACAAAGCCGAAATAGATGGCGGTGACGGTCCTACATGGGTCTAGACAATGAGGGGTAGAAAATGTGAGTGAATGAGTAACTGTTTCCATTGTCACAGCTATACTCTTTAGTCACAAACTGTAAGTTATCCGCCAGAAGCCCATTGTTAAGCATCATGATCCATCACGTTAATAATTGATCCCACCTCAAGCATACAGTCTCTATCATTGTCCAAGGAAACTTAGTCAATACCCTTCAATTCTGCCCAGTGCTGCACTAATGTAAAGATGAAAAGGAAGCTGTAATAAACCCAATAATTACAGAGCGTGCGGGATTAAATGGGATAATACGCCCACTCCTCTGTCACCTTACAGGAGAACCTACAATTGAGAACACCTCTGCATAGAGACCGCATTTATAATAACCACTTATCACGGCCCAACTAGTTCATTAGACACCAGCAAGCACCTCAACAAATAGACCACCTCTATCTATAAGGTGACAACTTGGGTCAGTGACATCTGACTGTCTTGATAGACGGGTTCTGCTGTAATTATCAAAAGGATTGCAGAGTCTGACGTATATGAAATAGGCTTGTCCCTCAAAATTGAATAACACGCCCTCTCTATTGATAGCTAAATTTCAGCCTTGTCTTCACATGTAACACAGGATTCCCATGGGGGTCATCAAAGCGGAGGCGTGCCCCTTTCAAAGCAGCTTCTATATGAAGCCCCGTGTTAATGACATGGTTGAGGCCGCCTGTGATGCCCACGCTCGGGGTTTGACACTATTAATCAGGAGCATGTCAGCGACACTGGCACGTTCCATTGCTGTGCTTTACAGACACACCTCCAAATCAGGATTAAATGTTTACTCTTAGTCTGGACACAGAATTCAGATGGATGCCTCCGTAAGACGCTGTAAGGCATTTAATAGTGAAACATTGTATATAGTGGTTTTAGGATAATCCATTTCTGCCGTATAACATTGTCTATCTTGCATATTAGGGACAGAAAATACTTGTAAACAAATTGTACTCTTAGATTGTAATTTAGTTCATTTGCATGGCTCTAATTTAATGGTAGTTTGTTTTTAGTGGTCTTAAGTTAATTTGGGTGTGCCAAATTAATTTCCGCTACATGTAATTGTCTATATTTTATATAAACAGCTATATCTGACTATCTATTTTTAACACCGGAACATACTGAACGGCTACTCTAGTGCCAAAAACAAAACTGGAAATCGAAATGTGTAGCTAAAAATACAAATGCTGCTGCAATATGAATAGTTTTGGTGTAAACATTGTGAAGCTTTTTAAGATGCGCAAATTGACATTTAACTCATCACCCATCATCATAGTGTGTATGAAAACGCAGTGTATTTCATCAATCAAAACTTAAGAGCCTCTGGAAATAACAATTACACTATAAACTCCCTGTTAAAACCATCAGAGGGACTCACCCAGCTGGTCTCAATAGAAACGTGGTCGCTTTGCGAGGGTACTCACTGGTTATTAATGTTTGGGGCTGTGAGGTATGGTCTCATTATAGAGGTAGTCGCAAAAGTGGTGGTCTTATTTTGAGGTTCTCTTGTAAGATTGAATAATGATCCTGCAGCTTCTAGTTCCTTGATAGTAAATTTTGAAATAAGCCATACATCAAGCAGCATTTTATCTTGATAACGTGGAAATCTGCTCTATGAAATGCTGTGTAATGGTTTGATAAATGAAAAGCAATTTTGAATGGTATGAATCAATCTTGAGCGTTGTTAAACTTCAATGATACTCCCCGGTGTAGGACAAATAATAAACAGTAGGCCTAATCTATATATTTTCCAAGTCTTATGGCTACATTTCACCATGAAAAGTATATTTTCTGATCTCTTATCGCCAACTCTCATTTTCTTCCAATCTTCTGACCTATGCCTCCATAACTTTAACGTCTAGGTTACGACTTACAAACAAGCAGATAAGTTTGCTCAACACTCACCTCCTCTCAGTCCCAACTCCTCGTTACAATCTAGCAACAACCAAAGAAACCCTTAGTAAACAAAGTAATAAAAAACACTGTACGTAAAATATTGATGAACTTAATACAGCAATCATTTCCACTTGATTATAGTGAAGCACAGCAAGTTTGCATTAGGCGGGGCCAAGGCAAAGAAATTCGCATAAAGCACTGCTGTCAGAGCGTGTTTTCGTCCTCCACCTTCCTGTGTTTATCTATTGCTGCAGAGCACCCACTTCCGGTGTATAGAACTGACATAAGATCCGCCATCTTTAAAGCACCTGCCGTCCGGAATGGAGCCGCTATCAACCAGAGTTTCGTGTCCTTTTATACGCCTTTTCATTGGGTAAAAAGCCCACGTGGTTAATGCTGCGAAGAATACGCCGGGAAATAGTGCCATCGTGTACAGCCCTCATGGGATGGAGTGGATTATTTTACCATAATGGTGAATACAAAAAATCCCTCGCAAAGAAAGTGGCTTTTTAACTACAGTTGGACAAAGTCAATAGAGCTTTGGATGACAACATGAATAAACAAAATGTCAGCTTAGCGGGAGATGGCTCATTGCCAGGGGGCACCGACTTGTCACAAAAAAAAAAGAAACATTTCACCTGATGCTTTTGTAATGTCACGCATTGCACTTAGAGACATTTTTGTCCAACTGTTTTTGGTTAGTTTGACCATTGCATAGACTATTTTACCATATCAGATTGTTATGTGTGTGTGCTGTGCACTGTATTGGCATGTGACCTAAGTAAACTGGAAAGCAGTTGTGTGTACAATTAACACATAAGCACATGCACCTACACTAGGATGTTATTGCACTAGAATCTCCAGTTCAGACCACAGCTACAAAGAGACCGCCTCTGTAATAAGACACTTTCTTGTAATCTTAGGTCGTCATAGAGAGATCCCTGTCAAACTGCATAAAAAGACCACCCCTATATTGAGACCACTTGATGGCAGACGCTGTGTAGTGTTCATACAAATGTTCTACTGTAGACAATCGAATGACCTCGTTGATAGAGCACTTGTGAATGACGTGCACGACACTGAACAAACTCTCAATCGCCTCTTGTTCCAGAAACTGGTCATGTCATCATTAGATGGCCCACGCAACTGTGTAGGTACCATTCTTTATTTTATGTGAGCTTGTGGAGAATGCTTTCTCTTCCTTGTTAGCTGGTAATTGTGAAGCGCATCAAAGAATTCACGAGAAGTGACATTATTTTCAGTCACATGAGCCTAGTTTCGTAACAGTGCATCCAGGTGAACCTTTCTTTTAATACCACTGGCCTCAAGTGGTCTCATTATTGAGATGATCTATATGCAGGTTCATATTCATCTCTTTATGCAGGCTTAGGGCAGTGAAGAAAGTATTGGTTATAGAGGTGGTCTTAATGGAGAGATGGTCTTAATGGAGGTTCTACTGTATTTCTAAGTAAGGATCTCCTGGATTAGTGAATTTTTCATACGTGAGTAATAGCCATGTTAAGTTAAGGGGTAATCCATATTTCTCGTGAAATTAGTCAGTTTGGATAGCCCCCTACTAAAGTTTGATAAGCAGGAATACTCATGTGATGGCAATTTGCATATATTTGAAGGCCAAGGGATGCTTTCTTGCAAGAGGGACCCAGATATTTCACGTTGAATCGCGTGAAACGTACACACTAATTGTTACAGCTCCACATAATGAATTAACTGATTGGAGTCAAGTCCCTTAGTCCCACAAAGTGGATCTGCCGCATTTAGTTTGCCGAAAATATATGTACGTTGCTCAATCTTACAAATAAGAACATTAAACATTCACCACCAAGACCTACTTCAGGCACACTCCATGAACCAAGTTAACCAAGTGCATTTATCAAGCCAATTTCCGTAAGTACATTGAAGTCATTGAGAAATGTTTATTTGCTTATTGATGGTTATATTAGCTTAAATTGAGTAACTAGTGTGTTGAGCAAGTGGACTATTAAAGTACAAACAAACAATCTAGCATGGTTCCATTATTGATCAACCAATGCATTGTGCGAATGCGATTTGGCGATTTGATTTAAACAAATCCAATGTACTTTAATATACGTACACGATTACACTTTACTTTTGTGCAATTTTTATGAAGCTGTAATCTCAAGCTATAGTTTCATGAAAATTACTCAAAATTAAAGTGTAACCGTGTACATATAAGTATATTAACTTCTGCAGATGAGTATTCAATATAAATTCAATGTAGTGTGGTGTAAACTTATAAAGTAGAGCCTCTCTATTAAGACGACCTGGAATACTGAACCCATTTGAGAGATGGTCTCTGTAGGTCGTAGTGTAGAGCCGACGGTCTCATTCAATGGCAGGCCCAGTTTTTTTTTTGAAAAGGGGATGCGCACTTAAAAGATTTCATAAGTTTAGTGTGCGCGATCGATGGCGGTCGGGTAAAAACCCTATGAAAATGAAGTATTTTGGTGGGTGCGCCCCTGGATCAGCCTATGGCATTATAGAGAGGACCACAATTAGAGGCGCTCATGTATATTTCAGCTCAGCATTGACGTATGAATCTGAGCGCTCAGCTCAACACCTCCAGGATCCATAACACACCTCATGGTCAGAGCGTGACCGCTCTACTCAATTATTCAGGCCCTCATTTCACACCCTGTGAGTTGAATGCCATACATATCGAAGTGCCACATCATTTACACTTACAGTAGCAGCTGTAATAGACCACCTCATTATTGAGACCTGTCAAAGAAATTTAAAAGGAGACTGGCATGAACTTACATAAAGAGGCCATCGTTTAAGACAACCTTAGGGAACGATCGTAAATAACGGTACTGGTGGGGGTCGTCCATTTTTTGGGGCGCGAAGAAAAAGTTAACCGACCCCCCATTAACATTTTAAAAAGTTGAGTGACCCCCACCCCCACCCTCCGCTAAAGAAAAAAGTCGTCTATATAGTCATAGAATTGCTAAAAGAAAATATTTGAAAGAAATATACTGTAGTGTGATAAAAAAAGTTCAGCGACCCCCCCCAAAGGGAATCAGAAAAGTTGGACGACCCCCACTAAAAGAAAATATTTTTTTGGACGACCCTCCGGAATCATTACTTATGATCGTTCCCATAGGGAATATTACTATTGGACGATTGGCAATGACTGCGAATTTTGAAAAAGAAATAAACAGCCAGATTTTCGTATACTGTGCATATAGCTAAAATGTGTTAGAGGTATACATATAATGTGCTAGATACGTCACATGCCATTATTAAAAGAAATATTAAAACACATACTAACGGTTGTACATTGTTATTAGCTAACTTTGTAGGTAATACTTAGAGCTAATATGACATCAAATTATAGGAGGCTGTTTCCACATACGCATGTCCTGGCTGACTAAAATAGCACTTGGTGTTTGACGATCGGTGGGTATGTATTGACTTAGTATCTAATTGGTAACTCTGATACATTGATTGGTTTACACGTACCTATCAACAGAGACGGATATCAGCTATCAAAAGTATACATTTTCCATATAATATTACATCATCATGTCATCAACCTGTCAATACATACATTTCCCGTTTAAAGTAATCACTAGTTTTCACGCAATGTCTCTTCAGACTTGACATAATAACAGGAGCCATTTTGGTAAATGGCGGCCATCTTAGAATCTCACTTGAGAACCTCGTTTTCAATGCAAGACACCCCACACAAGTGTGTCATTCAAATCGAATTTCTTGCTCAAAGAGAATACAGTAAAATCTCCAATTAAGACCACTTGTAAAGCGAGACCACCTCTAAAATAAAAGCATTCGTTGCTGTCCCAAATATGCGCAGAGACAAACATGAATCTACATAAAGAGAACATCTCTCTATCGAGACCTCTTGACGTATTTCTCGGGCGGTCTAATTAGAACAGTGCGATTTTATGCTGCATTGTCTGTTCTAAAAGTCAGCAACAGACTTTTACCTCACGGAACTTATAGTCACCGCAAACAAGAGAGCAAATTGATCTCTCAGATATCACTCCCACAATCCCACATTAAGAGCTTTCTTAACAATAAACATCATCAGGAGATAGAGGAAGAAGGCTTCATAAATAGGCTCTACTAAGAGGTGAGTACAGTACAACGTATCATTAACACCAACTCTCTGATGAGACCACCTCTATAATAAGACTATTTCTCACAATCTCAAGACTTACATGTAATAGCAATGCCATCAAGAACCTCTATAAAGCGACCACCTCTCCATTTTTGAGCAGTTGAAGCCACTCCCTCAGGTGCACGGTTTGATCAATGGGTTCTTATGTATTCCCGTTGCCCCTGCTTGTTGACATATTTACTGCAGGGGAGTTTTATTGACATAGAAACATATTTCTAATGATAATAAAGCGAAGATTAGAATAACGTGAAGAAATATGGCAGATCCCATATGAAGCGTCTGTTTTCATAGTACATAATCCAGTTACATAGAACAAAAATATATAATACATATTTCTAAGGATATCTGAGTTTTCATCACTTACAGAATGTGGATATGGTTAAGCTGTGTTTAATTACGGTCTCTTGTGCTTTAACATGTTGCAGACCTCTAAAACATTGCATTCACCACCAAAATCATCATATTCACCAAATTGAGGGAAATCGTATCAATGACTACTACAAGTCGAATGTTATAACAATTAAGCTACTGCTGGGCATCAAACTTTCGACATTCCATTAACCCACATCCTGCATATATTGCGATTCCTATCTAGTACCCAGAAATGCATCTAGCATAAGTCCAGACAGATGTCTAGCATAGAATTACTTCCTCCCTTCTAAACAGACTTAGCACCGAGTGCAATAACATACACTTCCTCAAACAAAACACTGTAAAATCTGCACCAGTTTGCCGCCAATGCCTGCTATCGGATAAATCAAGTGTGTGCAATTCAATATTGGACTAGTAAGAGAATTTGATTGAACACAAAAGCAAACCCATCACATCATACTATCACTTGCATTGTGATTTCTCCTCCCACTAATAAATTCTTACGCCTCAGTGGCGTAATGCGATGATGGAGAGAATCTGAGTCTATTGCATAGGGTGAAGGGCGATAAAATAGGCACAATTGAAAATAATCATACACAATACATGTATTAGGAAATAAAGTTAAGCTCTCGTTTTAGGCATGAATTGTGTTTTTGTGTTTTACAATGTTCTCTGTTTTGAATGATATGAATACAAACTTTGCCCAGCGTATATGAATTATTGTACATCTCATTACTTGTAATAATAATAATATGAGATGTTGCTATCATATCCATTTGCATATCTAGGTAGTTGCTTTCTATTTTCTCTATTAATGTTATCTCTTTTACTAAAAATAATGACTTAAAGCTATTATTACTAGCTGTGAAATTACAATGATATGAGATGCAACAGATAACACTTGCATTCATTTGCATACACGATGAAATGCTTATTATATGATCGCTCTATGTGACCATATTGTGAAGGGCTTAAAACATCAATACCAGCTTATGAGAAATGCGTACGTATACAGCTATTAATGATTGATTGATTAGATTTCATGTTTATTTATTATAGTGACATAGTATATAAAAATCACAATACTTTTAATTATTCATGAAGTGTACCCAGCCCTTGAGGGCTTATTAGTCACTTATATAGAAAAAAATAGTTAATCTAGATTATATTTATAGTGTAATGAAACCTTATAAAGTATTTACAAAGATCTGATGATAAAACATAAGTTATTATTTAATTCACCATGAATATAATTTTGCCTAATATACACACTATCAATGCACACTATTTTCACCTTCAACTGCCGGTTGCATGAATAGCATACATAGGCCTATATTACACATGCATCCAATTCAATATGTCCGTGTTCTCATACTTCTTCTCATGGGATGTTGATCAAATGTCAATAATTGATCAGGATATGGATCTATTGAACACTGCACAGAGTCTCTGACTCGGTGTTCTTCTAAGAAGTGTTGACGACCACATATCTGTGTATCCTGGTCTTTCTAAGGCTTTTCTAGTGTTACGTGAACGTGTTTTAATCAGTCGTATGTATTGGATTACATTTTCTTCTGTGAAAATGTAAATACACACTCTTCTTTATCTACTCCTCCGTCATTGCTACACATGTTTTGTCTCTTTTCAAAGCGCATGCATCTTTTTCCTGCTGATTGTACGCATCAACAAAGTCACCACAAGGAATTGAAGCTAAAATATCGTGAGTTTTACTATTGTGCTGTCCTGACGATTCTTCCTTTACAAATACAGTGGAGAATCTATATTGAGACTACCCAAGGACCCGGTATGAAGTGCGTTCTATAGATCGGTGTTATAGAGACGTGATCTCTTTATGCAGGTTCACATCAGTTTCTTTATAAAGATTTGAAACCACGATAAAATAGTCTTATTATCGAGATGGTCTCAAAAGAGAGGCGGTCTTAACTTACAGGTACTACTGTACACTGATTGACAAATTTTATTCAAAAGCAGAACCAAGTGTTCTCGTGAAAAAACTTAATGAAATATTTACACCCAGCACAACTTGTTGTCACATGGAAGCTGTGTTTGTGCGCCATTAATATATCCACTAATAGTATTTGTGTTCCATGTCTGAGCTGTCAGTAACTGTGTTTACCCAGGGGAGACCACCACAAGTGGGTTGTGTGCTGACTGGAGAAGTCTGGATTGTTGAGGAACAACTCTATAGACACTGCCAAAAGCACTATCCTCTATGTTTGTCAATTTTATCCTTTTCTTTTAAACATATTATAGATTTGAGCTTTATTTATTTTTTTATCAAATCAGTTATCAATGAAGATGGTGTGATCGATTTTATTTTGATACTATTGCATGCACTTTACTCAACATTGTAGACTATGTATTGCACCTTAAACAGGCAGATATTGCCTATTTTCAAGTGGAACAAACTATAGTGCGATTACGTAATCTTTGTTCTCATTTTATTTGACGTATGGCAGCTTCAAAGAAAACTACGTGTATACTTTGAATTAAAGGATGAACAGCCACATTCATTTACCAAACAAATGGTTCTCTCGTACATACAATCAATAGTTTCAATAACCAGAATTAAGGATAAATGCTGAAAGTACCTGTAGACAATCATAATTGATGGCAATGTAGATGATTGCAATTTATCCTACAGTTGGAAAAAAGAAGGCACCCTTGAACAGGATTGCAAGTGTTGTTTTTTTAAGTGTGATCAAGCACAGACATACAAAACCAACTCCATTGCAATGACGTAATTTGGTAAAAAAAGGGGGGGGGGCATACCCATTCTCCTGATTCTGCCTATATGCGTTGGTTGCCTCCGTTATCACAAAGAAAATAAGATATATTTACAACATATATAGAACGCATTCGTTGGCCAAAAAGCTGATAACCGAGTTCCTCGGGCTAACCGTACTACCCCACCGAACCTCGGTACAAGAACTTCCCATTAAGGCCACCTTCCAAAAGAGACAACATTTCCCATTAAGCCATTTTTGCCATCCGAAGCCGCCATGAAGAGGCAATTGTGAACCTCCATGTAAAGACCACCTCCCCATCGAGACCACTTAATGCCATCACCTGGAGCGATCTTCAATAAAGAGGATTTGCTGTATAACTCCACCATTGGGCACCTAAATCTTGACATTGCACTTAGCTGTGTGCTGCACAAAGCCATTATTGTACACCACTGACGTAAGTGACGATGACACTTGCGTGTTCAGGAGACAATGGGGTGATAAGAAGACAAAGCCATGTTGTAATGCACCACTGCAAGAAGACCCACACAAAGATCAAACCTGTTGCACTTTTTCAAGACAATAGATTAACGATAGAACCTCCAATTAAGACCGCTTCTGAAATGAGACCACTTCTATAGCAAGGCAATTCTCCAAGGCAGAGGGGTCTATAAAGAAACTGTTGCCTAACCCCCATACAAAGACCATCTGTCTATTGAGACCAGTGAGACCAGTCCCTTTGGTGGTCTTATTAGAGGATTTAATGTAATAGTGGAATTTGAAAAATAGAAGTTATATATGATCAACATGAGTACTTGTGAAGGGTGGTGATGGGACTCGATTGTGAAAGGTTTAATTGTTTTCAAATTAGAAAATCAGTCAACGAGTTAGATATTTTATAATGCATCACATATAATAGAAAAAATGCTAAGATGATAACCCGTTTCACTAAATCATGACGTCAAAAATGTATGTGTAAAAAGGGGGGGGGGTCAAATATACAATCTCCCGCAGCCAAGTGAAATAACAGGTATTGATTTTGCTTTTGAAAGAGGTCGATCTCGATGAATTTTATTTCTCTACACTAAAATAAAGCTCTGTATGAACCCACGGGTAGATATTGTAACAATGACTATAAGTGCAGTGGAAACAAACTGACCATAGGCCGACATTTGGAAATGGTTATTGTCTTGAGTCATCTTTTCTAAAAAAAAAATTGTATATTACTAGTAAACAGGAAGTTCTAATTTTGGTTTCATGACATTTATGAGTGTTTCAAGGTCTATGATTATGTACTATGGCGGGCAGCTGGTATACTCTGTGTCTATGGGTATTTTCCGTATTTCATTCAGTCAAATGTTCAAATTCAAAACAAGCCAAAATCAGTTCAAGAGCTCTTAGGCAACAGCCACCAGAAAACAGCATTTACGTAAACAGAAGCAACCTTTTCCAGTGCTCTCTCCATGCTTTTTCACTTCACTCTGTAGATACTAAACCAAGGCTTTCACTAATATTGATATTTGACTTTCAAGCCTAGCCCAAACCTACCACCACCAAACACTCAAGCTGCCCCAAATCTGGAACCACTTAGTATGCACAGTCCCAAGGTAAATATGCAGAGATAACACACAACCCACCCGGGCTCATGGAATTCACCTGACGGAGCCCACACTAGACTGGTGGCTGTGTCAACAGCAGCAAACGACATCATTAGTCTGCATATAAGTGTCGGCTGCGCGCCGGTCTCTTATCATTTAAGGGTGGTGAGGAGTGTTAATGTTTTGTGTTGAAGTGATTGTGCAATTTGACACTCTCAATACCTGATGTGATTTTTGTGAAAGGCTGGCATTTTTGGACTAGTTTGGGATAGTAGGATCTATTGAAATTTAAGGTATGTATCTGTAACTGTTTTATTTCATCCGTTAGGAGTGTGAGACAGAAGTATGAATTTGTTGGGGGAAAAGAGATGTAATGTAAAGAAGGTGTTGTTACGATGTGTGAATACCTACCACATGATTTCACTAAAAAACATAAACTGTGTGATAAAGATTTGATTTGGAAGGGTTACCAATATAGTTACCTCGCGAAAAACTACTGGAAAGACAGTATTCAATTTAGACGTATATCCATAATATTCGTCAAAATTATCTTAATACAAGTAGAGTAGTAGTCTTTTATTCTATTGTCCAATAATCTTCTAAACTGCATAAAACTGAATTAAATCAAGAATGTAAAAGTACGCTGAGTTGACCACTCTATAGTCCAACTACAATGATCGTTTTCTTTAAAAAAAACTGTAAGTTAGGTGCAACACATTTTACTTGTGCCAGTAGCATGCATTACATACAATGTCCATCCTCCCCAGTCTGCAATGACTTCATAATAAATGAATTAGTCAAGACTACATAGGTAACTACTACTCTAAAGTCCAATTACAATTTGTTTACGCTCAGCCGCATGGTACAATGGTGACACATTGTAATTACCCGCTGTTTAATTCACCATGCCCGGGCTCTGGATCCATTAGGTCTTCTAATTACACCATGTGTCAGTTAGTCCCTGGGTCCGGGGGGATTAGGCATTTATGTCTGCCTGGATTTCTTTTATGGGACTACTAAAATGCTGAAAATAGCTTAGATGTCTGTTACAGATGACATTTTACAAAACATGATTCTGTTGAAGGATATCTTGAATGGGGGTGTTATTTTTATTTGTTTCATCCTAGTTTCCTGTAGATTACTGTTTGTTGGATTATTTTTATGGGGTATATTGATAGTGCAAGTGTAAGACTCTATGTGTGTCCATTTTGCAGTTCTTAGATAAAATAATAAGACAAAAAATGTTCTACGTAGAAATGTTGCTGTGTATATAGCACATGCAGAAATAAGCAGATGGGGATATGTGTCTATTCGTGACAGCATGATCATTATGAAGCGCCGTATTCGGAATGTAGGTATCATCTTAGTACCTGGAGAGACTATCTACTAAGGTTGTTAGAATAATTAAATGAGATTAACTGTAATGGTCAAATAATTAACATCTAGCATTTACTACGCAACGACTGACCATGATATTAATGTAGACTAAAGTACGCAGTCTAAATTCCCTATCTATATGCCATTGGTGTCATTTTACTATGGAAGATGGGCAAATGCGTTCAAAAGAAAAATTGGCCAAAACGAAAAGAGGATTTCTCGCGAAGATTGAGAAATGTCCTTAAGTCTGTGTGAATAAAAGAGTTCTTCAAGAATTCAGCCCTCTTTGAAGTGTTAGAATGTGTTTGACATTCTTAGATTGCAAGGTGAAGAGATAATTTGCATGGGACACATATGTATAGAAACAGTAATTGTTAGTTAAGTCTCATTGGGAAAGACACACTTAAAATGTCACTTGACTGAAATATCAAAAGATGTGATGAATCCAAAGTGAAACCTTATCATGCTGATTCATTACGGAGATGTGGAAAGTGTCCACATAGGACAGGTGCTCTTGAAGAGAGGTTCACATTTTACACAATGCATACGCATATCGGGCAGTTGGAGAAGTGAAAAGTATCTAGTTTAAGGGAGATGTCCTTAGAATAGAGGTGTCCACATTGACAGGTCTCACTGTACGATGTAATAACATTTTAACCAGTGTCACTGTGCAAAATATGAGACTATGATGACAAAAATATTTTAATATGTAGGGTTCGGATGAAATGGTTTATAACTCGTCACATACCAGGACAAGATCCACCCAAGTGATGATGAAGTAGAGTTAAACAAAACTATAAGGGTCACTATTGAAGGATTTACGCATTGCGGAGATATCCCAATTTGTGAATATTTTGATTAATATCGAATAGCAAATCTGAATTAGGAGAATGAAAATTGAGAAGTGTCTATAACTGAAATATCACAAAGGCAATCTATCTCTGTACCTTATGACACGGCCGTTTTTGTTTCTATTTAGGCCGTTTGTAATGCACACTGTTTACGAGCATCCATGGATTTGCTTGGAACCTGCAGTTTTTGCTTTTGATGGAAGGCAAATATAGAGCTATTTATTGGAGTGTATTACATGCAGAACCAGTCATGTGTTATCCACAGAGAAATCAAGCCCTCTACCCAGTGAATGCCTCCCAATTGAAGGGATAGATGTTGATAGGCTCGGTCCATTCAGGTGCAAACTGCAGTCGCTATCCTAAAATAGAGATGGATAAAAAAACAGATGTAGGCTATTTCTATTTGTGCTTCCATAACAAAACAACCGGTGTTGACAAGCTGGTGAAATCAATGCGGCATCTGCAGAGACTTGTTCAGCTATTGTTAAATACATTTGTGCATATGTATTTCAACATTTGCAATTCAATACATTGTTATGGTTAAACACACTTTCAGAAATAGCCCCTTGGGGAAAGTGGGCATGAATATACAATTGCCGCTTTGTACAGGTTTCAATCAAACATAGGACTTTATGAATCAAGAAACATCAACTGACTGGAAGGATTGTGCGGACGTGTTAATCAAGCATGATTAAAAAGTTAATTAGATACAATATTGATACAGAACCCGGTTGTCTTTTGATTCAATTAAGTTTCAAATGTACAGAAACTGCTACCATTACAAATTAAATTAAAAGTACTCTAAGACCACAGCGTCATAGGCAAAGCATTGCCTATAACAATATGAATTTTATTTGGCAAACTGCCAAACTTGGACAAAGTTGATGGTCACGCCTGACGTAACCCATGTGTCAAATAGAGTTCTATGTTAATGCCACACCAATTTCGAACCCCCTGTTACAAACCTTGTTGAAACTGTCGCATGAATGGCGGTAAAATGGATCTAAAATTGCAAAAATAGACGCCATGAACGATTCTTGAATAGCGAGTGTGTCCCCAATTCCAGCACAATCATGTTTGCAAACACAGCTCTTAGTTTTTAGAGCTAATCCCGCCCGTCAACAATTGGTCGTCAACACGGTGTGTTGTCTCAGCGATTCTCTGCCACACATTACAAACACTCGCCATGAGATTTTCCATGCTGAGATTCTGCAGACTGTACACTTGCCAACTAACTATTTTTTGGAGTGGGAGGAAACTTGGAAAGTGATGGTCGTTAGATTTGGGGGCTCTATATACGCGTACAGTAGAATCTCTCGATTGGGACCACTTGTGGAACCGACTTAAATTGGTCTTAATGGAGAGGTGCTCTTTATATGAAGGTTCAAAATGGAATCATTTTGAGGGATTGAGGCTTATTACCAACTACAACTCCAGCCGTTTGTATTATGTTACCTTTGTACTTACGATAATGATGCTGTGGCATCATTAAAAAGCATGACATGCATGTCAGTTATAAGCAGGCCTAGGCCTACCAAAGAATCAACAGCAAGTCAAAGAGCAGTGTCATGTGTGGCCGATCCTTCATACCTTTTCACGTGCCTGGGCATGCATTCATTCCAGCTCTACTCAAATACCGTGATTCATCTTTTTAATTTTGAAACGCGTATCCATTAACTTATATAATTCTGAACATATATGTGTGAATTATGAGTGAAGTAATCTAGTTTTGTGATCACCCGCCTGGGGCAATTAACAAGAACAATACGCCAGCTAGTTAAAGTTACAGCCAATTACAAGAAGCACCTAGATGTACCCCCACTCAGAATACAAGAGTGTCAACCAAATGTGTGAGAACACAAAGATTTCTTGTTTGGGTGTATAGACTTCCATGGATGCAATTGCACACATTACACGTGATAAAAGATTGCACCATTGTATTGATGACAAGATATAAGGTATTCATTCGTATTGTGTTTCAACTGCCTTTTCTGTACTTATTTAATGAGCAGTGCGCAGCAAAATCGGAACGCGTGTGATCAAAAGTCATCCAAAAACACAAACCAAACGCACGAACTTTAGTTTCTGTTTTGTAAGTTCCTTGTAAATTGAACTCCATATCCAGACTCAATGTGTACAAGCACTGCGTTAAAAATCTGATCCCTTCACCTAATTCCCTATAGATACAAATACATTACTTCCACTATATGAACAATCAGGGGTCATATAGGCAAATATGGGATTGGTGATTTGCCTTAAGTCTTGAGCCTGAATTGTGAATTTCCTGTATTTAAGTGTGGGAAATGTGATGCAACCTATTCAATTATAATTCCTGGGGATCGGTGAAAGACATTGAAATGATTTGGTGACTGGTGATTTAGGAAAAACAGACAAATTGGTGAATGGATTTACAACAAGGCTATATACCCCCTCAAGAATATGTTCCATTTTACTACATCACAACCACGGGCCCATGAGTTCGAATCCTGCCCTGTCCACTGGACCTTGCAAAAACTGGAATCTTATCTCCAGCTCTGTAATCATACTGATAGGAACGTGCTCGCTGTAGCAAAAACTGATAGAGGAGCAGGATTGAATAGGGAGGCGAGCTTGAGGGACGCACACACGATTGCTAGGCTATAAAACTGTTGCCACGCCCAAGCTTAAGCATTCATATAGAGGACTATCGCGGCATCTAAATGCATAGCGTCGCCCTGTTGAAGGCCGATAATCCATTTCCAGCTGACTTCAATGATCTGAAATTTGATTTCCTTGTCAATTATAGGCGTCCCAAAATGAAACCAGCCGAGGTCCCAAAAATATAGACTTTTGCTGCGGATTCTGGCGAATCCGTGATTTTTTGGCGGATTCAGTTTATCTCGTCAACGTTGTCACCTGTTGTTTGGTGAGACATGGGAGTACAGTGGAACCTTGAGATAGGGACACCTCGCTAATAGGGACACATCGCAAGTAAAGACAGATTCATTAGTCTGTTGTATAGTGTTAGTGAGACACCATCACTAATCTACCAGTTTATACTTTTGTTCTTCTAGAACAAGAGCTGCTCAATTGTAAGTTCTATGTGTACAGTCAATTGACACAAGAAGACCATAATACTGACAACAAGCGAGACCGCTATGAACTCTATAAAGAGACCACCTGTATATATATTGAGACCATTTGCTGCCGGTGTAGTGGGTGTTTCTCCACTGTATTGTGTGTCTGATGTTCCCCTGATTCATTAGTTGTTTGTGCACAAGTGTGTCCAAGTGATATCTTAATAGGATGTGTTTATTGTAGGGTAACTTACTAAGACGTTCTTTGTTAGCTTAATGGATGACCACATATTGACTCTGATTATGGTAAATTGATTCTAGAACAACAATAGGTTTGTTGGTTTACAGAGTGTCTTATAGATATTGTATATGAGGATATTTGGATCAATGAGAGGATCTAAGAAATTTCTACCATTTTATATCAGGCGCTTTTATTAAGATGTAAATTACAAAATCTATGGAATAAAGGAAAGCGTGAAGTAGAATGGCCTTTGGAAATAATGCAATTACAATCAAATATCCTATTATGTTAGGAGTTCATCTTGACTTGGGGTAGTAAATGGCAATGTAGAAAAAAACTCCTGGCACTTACATAAACGATCATTGTACATACAATAATGGTTTATCCGACGGATGTCATAAGCATAAACCCTTTTGATATAAACCTTATACCCGAGTCTATCTATTTTAACAGACTTCTAACAATACCAGTCACAAATACAAAAGGTGAGCCTATCAAAGATATCATTTAAAAGCTGTACCAAACTAATTCATCCTTCATTACTTTCCATTGATTCCATTTTATATGCAATCTGATTATCACCAATTTACAGACCATATCGTAGATGATTTAACTGATTTTAACATGACACAGCCACTATGTCAACGAAAGCAGTTGAATACAGTGGCCATCTATTTAAAAGCTGGCATACATTAAAGCCTCCAATTAAGATCACCTATCTATTGAGATCACCTCTGTAACATGAACCTTTTCCTGCTTCACCGCGTTCATAAATGGACCAAAACAAACCCTCTTACAGCGACCACCTCTCTATTGAGGCCACCGAAACTGCTCACAAAGGTGGTCTTAATAGAGAGGTTCCACTGTACGTAGTGTTCAAGCACTAGAAAGCACGTGTCTGCCATGGAGACTGCGGTGTGTGTACACTGGCCGCCGTGTCATACACGGGCTGAGCAAATAGCCCAAGGCGTGTAGCATAAACTCAGTGTAATGGGCAGATGCTCGAGTTACACCAGCTGCTGGCAGCCTCTTGTAGTCATGGGTCCGGGGGAACCTTCGTGTGTGCACTCTAGTCTTATTGGGCACGTATGTAAGAATTAGCATGGTGAAAGCTCACGGATATTTCAAGAGACCCATGTAAATGAAATATTTTTGGTGAGAAGGGGGCGGGGTGGTCACACACTTCCGGTTCCGGCCCCCCACTCCCACCCACTTGGATATGTTCATGCATTTAACATTCGGGGATAAACATTGGTGACCGTCCGACCTGGGGATTAAGGTTGGTATTCATTGTACTGACGTGGCAAGGTTGACCTAGATACTGGAGAGAAGGAATTGTGGGATAGGTGCCGATTGAGGATGTTTATATAAGTGCTCACATCGACTACTGGGATGATCTCCGGGATGAAGGGATAATGGGCTTTGAGGTCCTTTTATCAATAGACATTTCTCATATCTATACAGCACTTAACATGTATGCTTGTGCAGCTTTTTGTTTTTAAAGTACAGTAAGTTATATTTCCTGATGTAATTTGAAATCTCCTTGACATCTCATAATCATAACCACTGTCGGCACTCGAACCATGGACCAAGCAGATGACTCATCTACGTCAATGTTAACACTCACGGCCATTCATCACATATAAACGCACTTAGTCATATGTTTATTTATAATTTAAACATGACAATAAAAGTTCAATATTTGAGCTTTCGGTAATTTCTCTTGCCTTGTTCACAACAACTGATGACGTCATACGCACGTACATACTTGTTACAGGACAGAAATAACTGTGTACACTCACGTCTGCTGCACGGCTAAATACCTTCTCACGTGTACAGGTTTGTTTTTTTCTGCTCGTCTGCCTAATCATGGAGAAAACCACTCGGTTATGCAACTGCATGTTACAGCCAGTAATTGACACCCCTCCGTCACTAATTACAAACCAATTAGCGTGTGCTAATTACTATTTAGCCAGGTAGCATAATGCTCTTGGCACGCGCATCTTTCTGACACTTTACAAATTAACATGAAATTTATATTTGTCATACCAATGGGTATAGGGGGTGAAAAAAAGATTTTTCGCAGCCCCTGTTATTTTTCGAGCATTTTGATACTATACTGTTGTTGTTTTTTAATCTAAGAATGCACTGTTGCTATTCAGTATGTCTATGCAGATACAATAGTTGATTTGAATCAAAATGTGTATACGAATGTTGCACACCTTGCCATCGTGCACATATCTATTTGTGGCCCATCTGTGTTTTGTTGACCTAACAACTGGATGAATATGAAGGACACCTGTCTGTTGTACTCAGTACTCATATTCAGTTTACAAATGCTTTGCAAGTCTCAGTGTAAGTGTACAAAAGGATGCGAAGAGGTCAGGTCATGCGCTTTCCACCCAACAACCTTTTTTCATAGAAATGTAAATAAAATGTAAATGTATAGTGTATGGTCTTATTTGCCGCTATGCAGCATCAGCCGACTCTACATTCACACCAGGTCATCGGCATCCTTGTCACACTATCATTCCCAACTCAACGCACTACATTATCGTTCACTCGCTTGACCTGTACCTATTTAACGTGTAGGTACCACGGATCAGTGTGCAATCTGTAAGAAGTAAGTTTGCTCAACGTCATCGACCATAACCGACCTGAAATAAAACCCACGACCTTCTGCTCACGAGTCCAACTCCCTATCCACTCGGCCACGGAAGTACCATGCTGTTTCCAAAAGCATTTTTGTTCATAACGACCCCACCCCTTTACGAGTTTCTATAACCTAGATCTTCTTCTGTCATATACGATTCAATTATCGCTCATTTATCTGTCTACACTGTCACAGGTTCTCATTTAATGCTATTTGAATCAAAACACATTAAAAGGCACACATGCCTGTGTGTCATGAAATAAGCAAGTTATATCTTATTGTCTACTCGAATCCATTCTTCCGTCTGTGTAAGTTAATGGTGTTATCCAATGGACAAATTGCATCAACTACTGAAAGCAAAACTCGCTCCCACACAAGCTTTTGTTCCAGCATAGATTTTTTCTTTTCTTTGTATGCAATGAAAGATGGTGCCTTTTACACCATATATAAGCATGGCGTTATTTTAAGATGGATGAAGTCTGTTCTCCAAAAGCACTAAACAAATCTATATTGGCGTGGGCTTTAATGAGTTTTGCGATACTTTCTCATTTCAAGTGAAAAGACAACAAAACCATTCGTTGAGCATTTTAACTCAATTGATTTGCGTTTTGTTTGTATGAAGGTTTGCAGAAGTCGAAATGAATTAGAATGCCTCTGTTAGTGAGGCGATGGTGCGAGCGTGTAACAACTGGCTGTATTTAACACAAGCAGGAACTAGGCTGTAGAGCAGAGAAAACTCACAGCATTCCATCAAGGTTGGTCACAGTGTCTGGGTGTCTTAACAATTGCTTATAACCTTCCCTCGCCCAATACCAAATTGAAGACAAAAAAAACATCTTGTTCACCAGCCATTTCATGTAATCACTGATAATTCCAAACTAATGCCACTGTTCAACTACGAATAACAAGTTATAAACCACCACGTCAATTGCCGACACACCAGGATGACACCAATTCCAACGTACGTCGTCCTCACTGAAAGACCATTCAAATCAATGATTTAAGTGGCGCGTAGCACCCACAGAGTGCAGTGTGTGTTCACCGAGGGACTATCATCAGCGTAATTGTTTCGTTTTGCACCAAAGGCACAGTCTGTGTTGTGGAATAAGCTGTGTGAAGAGGAGCAATCAGCAGCATTGAGAAGTGCTGCTGTGAAGCTGGCTTTTTGTTCTTTTCTGCACTCACCTTTTTAAACGGTCTCTATTTTATTGAACCTATTTGATGGCCAAGTTATTGAACAGAACGTCGTATTTGATGAGCTTCGTTAGGCTTCAGGAAATGAAAGTATTAGCATTCAAATGTTCTATCTTAAATGTACAAGTAAAACAAAACGGAGTATTGGCGTTGCTAACTTGGCACATTTCTGCAGTTAAAAGCCAAAGCTGACCCTACAGAAAATGTAAGACTGAGTATATGTGAGATTCCCGTAGATAGGCAATGCAGATTGAAAGCACTGGATTTTTCTAATGTTAACACAGCCCGCTGCTTGGGATGATGGTATCATTCTGGTCTCACAACCTTTGGGTCGTGAGTTCGAGTCCCGCCAGGGCCACTTGATATAGGCAAGTGGAAGATGTGTCTTCAAGCTATGTCAATATAGTGGGTAGGAGCTTGCTTGCCATAGAAGAGAGAGGGAATAATATAATTGAAAGCACTGGAACTTTATCACATGCATATTTGTTGGAAACCTCACAATTATTAAGGCACTAGTGGGAGTACGCAAAATAAATAATATCCCCATTAACAGGTGTCCCTATTAGTCAAACATTCTTAGTAATAGACCTATAGAACATCAGGTGAATATGAAATGTGACCCACATTGCGACGTGTCGCTAACACAAATCCTAGAATCAGTTAAAAAAAAAACATGTATAGAAGTACATTAAGCTTTGAGATGATCATGCCTTTAGATCCTATCAATGAGGTGTCATCATAGCAAGGTTTTACTGTAACGCATATGTGTGGTGTCCATGTCCTGAAAGACAAAATGTATGACGAGTAAAGATAAGTATTCATTTACAAGGTGACACATTCACTTATGTGAATTCGTCTGTAAACATTGTACTAATGTACATACTTCTGACTCAGTGCCACATACATGTGCTCTAAAGTTTCAATGTGTATTTTGACGCTGGCATATCTAGCACTAGATCATGTAACTATTCACACCAGTGACAGTTGCACGTCAATACTATCTACAAGACCATTATTCAGCATATCAAAGGGTCCTCTTCTAAACACATAGTATATGTATACGCAACTGAAGACTTACGTCGCCGTGAATCATCATTCTTTACGGTAAATAACACAACTTGCACAAAGGTGTTTTCACAACTACTGCATCGCTCAATTTCAGCCATAAAGAACCTCACCAATGCGAATTTGGCATGAAATCGAATCAAATCGTGCTCTCATATCACACAAAGCAATAACTGCGCTTATTTATGGACTGGTGATAGCCATTGTGGGCCAAGAATCGCCCTGGGTGGTGCGTCCGTACTACGTGTAGTTTGTGCCACTAACAGTTAGAGTAGCACGTGTTTATCAGTCTAGTGAAAGTTCCAATCAAAGCCCATAACAAGAGGGGTTATATAGCCTTGATGAAAATCTATGCACCAAAATTGTTTGCCTAAACCACCAGCCACCAATACATGTCATTGTCTTTCACCAATAATCAGATATTGTAATTTTATAGGCTCCATCACAGTTCACACCCGTTAATATAGGCAGTTCACAATTCACGCTCGCGATTCATGGCAAATCACCTATCACCCACCTTGTGATGAGCAGATTGCCAGGCACCAATGATAGAGTAGGCCTGCATCACATTTCACATAGTTAAACACACAGACAATTCACAATTCACGCGCATATCAGCAATCACATTTTGCGATATGACCCCCTCTAACAATCAAGAGGCCATCTCTATTATAAGGTTAATGTACTGGTGTGAAACCGCCTTTGAGAACAATGTGGACCTCCCCACAGAGAGCGCTTCTATTGAGGCCCGTACCCGATCTAAATAGGGAGGTTCTCCTGTGACCTCCGATTACGAGCTCTGTGTAAGCTATAACAACATATTTCCTGGTCTCATACCTGTATACAGAGCTCACCCCACACACAGGCCACCTCTCCATGGAGACCAGTTGAAGGCAGTCCCTGGGGTGGTCTTAATGTAGAGGTTCTAATGTATTTCGTGTCCGCGTTTAACTATGGACTATCTCGGCATTCCAACTTTGATTATGTTAATGTGTTGTGGAGGTTAAAGTCACTTGGCTAATTAGCTATGGACACTATATGGTGAAGCCAACTGTCTCATGCCGGCCCAAGATGACGTTCACTGTATTTGGCATTAACTACCTTTATCAGGATGTGTCATGCAAACTTTGTCCTGATTACAAGGTTGGTGAACACCTTTAAGGGTTAATATATGTGGTTTGGGGTGATATAAGAAATATCATATTGTAGAGAACAACGACCGAACGCATTATACATGGGTACTGAAGGGTGTGCTTTAATCTTTAGACACCACCTGGCCACATTGATTACTATATAATAGGTGCTAGAGGGTACGGTGCTTGATTATAATAATACCTGTGTCTCCAAACCTTTGCTTTATGGCATCATGTTCATATCGAGGGGTCGGGTATATAAAGGTCTTTACGACGTAGTTGTACTGTTTGCCGTCGTTAACAGTATCTGTCGTCCAATTTGCGGCTTATAAAACTTCTAATCATCGCTAAAAACGTGGTTAGGGCGTAATTATTAAGCACCACAGTTGGGTGGTTGTTAAGTGATGATCCTAGATTAAACACGGCTTGTAAAGTCTTATTTATGTTTTTCTGAACCAAAATTAGTCCTTAATATATTGCAATGAGAGATTAAGTATTTAGCCTGCATAAAGTCGTTGTTTTTAGTAAATTAATTTTCGGAATTATTAGGTATATAAAATAGATTATTAGAGTGTTTTGTGTGTTTTTTTTTTTTTTTTTTTTTTGTTGTGTCTCACAAAGAGACAAAAGTGAAACTAGCTTGTTATCGGAGTAATGCAACATTTTAACGACAATACATACGTATATATGTACTGACATGTTTAAGATACAGCAGTAACTTCAACGGTGGCTTTATAATTACGTCGGTGCATGCAAATTAACGACGTGTTACAGCACAAATGCATCGGTCGTTCAGATTCTTTATAGGCCCCGACCATGGGCCTCAGCATCATGGGAGGGGGCAGGGAGTATATAATGGCCTACTACTATGATTTACAAACACAATACCATACAATATGAGCCCGACCCCAGTGATGATATGCTCAAATTCACATCAAAATAATGTTCAAGATTCTAACACTTACTTTCAAATGCCTCACTGAACCTGCACCATATTACCTGTCTGAACTCTTACAACCATACTCACCACCTAGATTACTGCGGTCATCAAATAACCGATTGCTTAAAGAATTTAGATCAACAACCAAGTCTTGTGGTGATAGAGCATTTAAAACAGCAGCACCTAAAGTATGGAATAAACGTCCACTGTCCATTCGACAATCCAAAACTCTTGTATCTTTTAAATCCCAAATATTCTTTTAAATCCCAACTAACGCGACATTTGTTAAGGAGGCCTACAAGCGTACATGAACATTCAATGGAATTTACACTATGTAAATTGTATTGTAATTGCAATAGAAATACGTTCTGGTGCACAATTCCCAGGTATTATGTAATCACGTACAATGTGAAGTGTGTGTATTGCAGTGTAATCCATACACTGAATGGAATCAACTACAACTTACCCCATTGATTGTCTATATTGACTGCATTGGCTTCTTTCATCAACTCCACACAGGCATCAAATCAATGCGCCGAACCTTACTCAAGCGCAATGAACGCTTGTGGTGTGCATCACTTTGCTATTGAGTTTAACAACACTGCTCTGATGAAGACTTTCGATTTCTTTAACTCGATTTCCCTGCGTTGAAGCTGCTGCATAGTTGGAACTTGCCATGTTTACATTTTGAAACAGTGATAGAGCTATTGCAGCGATCCGAAAAGAGGCATCTTAGGATTGGTGTCAGATTGATGTTTTAGCCTTGTCGTTCAAATTGATTCAGTCATCTGATATAGACCACGTGGTTAACCAAGAACATACTCATTTGACTAGAATGCGAAGACGTTGTCTGATAAACTTAACAAACTTTGTTTTTAAGCACCACCCCTACACCATCCGCATGCATTGCATACCCCCCCTCCCCGTGGACCATGCCAAATAGTAGCCCCCTTATAGTATAAAATTTGTTATACTTCTCCCAGTTTCATTCATCTAAAATCTCCAGCTTGCTTCTTTAGTTTTCAATACACCAGTTTTCTAATTGCTGTCTCAATGAAATATTTATGTACGATCGTAGTACCCCAGGTGGCACTTATCAAAGGTGTATCAAAATAGTTACTACAATTTTTACCCGCACATGGTGCATGCATGCAGTCTCAATCAACCAAAGCTCTGTGATGCTACGGCGTGGAAGAATGAAATGATAAAGACTGATACTGTTGGTCTTTTTCTTCCCAGAATGCAATTGTTTGTAGCCACCTGCTGGTTTTAGACAGGAACTACGAGTAGAAAAAAGTATAATCACCTGCATATATGTAAAGTTATGCCTTGCGTGTTTTGATGGGTCCATCAGTTCCCATCCTGCTGACGTCAGCCCCACCCTTTGTTGATCCCGAGCCGCCGCCAGTGGGTCAGCTTATCGACGTCCAGATTAAAGGCGAGGTCAGATCCAGATTCAATGTCTGAGTGGAGGCGGCGGCGGCGTCTGGATCCGTGCGTTTTTCTGAGAACCGTCTACATTTTGAACCTTGGTACGAACGAAATGTGATGGATAGAAAGTAGAAAACTCATCCAATGATCACTGCTGTGTGCTTCCGTGGCCGAGTGGATAGGGAGCTGGACTCGTGACCAGAAGGTCGTGGGTTTGATTTCCGGTCGGGTCTGATGGTGGGTGTTGAGCAAACTTACCTCTTATAGGTTGCACACTGCTCCGTGGTATCCACACGTGAAAGAGGTACACGTCAGGCGAGTGAATGCTAATGTGAGTGATTAGCACGTCTGCGCTAGGGCAGCAATTGTGCTGTAAACTCCCCGGAGAGTTAAGACAGATAACGTGTGATAAAGATGCCAATGACCTGATGTGAAATGTAAAGTCGTGAGAGCAGTAGATTCATGACTTTAAAACACCATATTTACATTTATTTACATTTACAGCACACCACGTTAAGCGGAAACTTTTAACCATTATGAGCGATAAAACCTCAAAACAAAATGGCAATTGAACTAAAAGATGCTATTCAATTGCCATATGATTAATTATTGGATTGTTGGACTCATTTCATGATGCATAGCTAACTCATCGCAGGCTGTATGCATCAAGACAGGATTTTGCATAAACGTCCAGTTAGCCAGTACTGTACAATTCAAATTTAGATTTAAAACATGTGGATTTAGAAGTATAATTCTGTAACCTCTTCAAAACACCTTTTATTTTATATAAAGTGGTTTGACACGTCTGTTCATCAAATGCATTCACATCTTCACTAATCATGGGTTCTATTTAGAGCCCAAACATCGATCTATATCATTTGATAGATGATACCTTGCTGTGGCAAGATGATGCATTCACATAAATGCATATCTAACTAATCGTAGGTTCTATGCACCAAGACAGAAATTTTGCATAAACGTCCAGTTGGCCAGTGTTGTACAAATTAAAATCAACTTTAACACGCGTGGATTTACAAATGTATTTCTGTAACTTCTTCAAAATACGTGGTTTGAAACGTCTGTTCATCAAAAGCAATCACGGAGTTGTGATCCATCTTCTAAAACGAGTGGGTGGAACCTTGTGCAGCAGACAGAGTGTCACATGCACAGTAGGCCCGTGTGCCCACCCGTCCACGCCACCCTCTCCCCCGCATCCCGCCTGTAATGAGACTGAACCATGCCGGTGCACTGACGGCTATCACAGGGGCAAATAGTGGCAGATGCGCCAGATTCCTGCGCTAGGATTATACGTGTAGTAGCCACTGGAAAAGCTGTTGGTGGAAACGTTATTAGGGGGAAAGCTATTGGGGAAAACGCTTTTGGGGGAAATATTACCGGAAAGCGAATTTATTTTGATAGGCATGTTGGATTAGCCATTGAAAAGGCGCTACTTATAACATATAACACGCGTGGATTTAGCTTGGTTCACTTCTTTAAAGTGTAAACACCACCACTTTTTACACACCTTCATTAGAATAAGAGACCATCTTGAAAATACATCCATCTGTCTACTCAGACCGATTGAGGACATTCCCCGTGATAGTCCCAAACCTTCCTCACGAGCCCTTGCTGAACCTCCATAAAAAGACCACTTATCTGCTGTGACCGTTTAAGCCCAGTCTCTAAAAAAATGGCTTCTACTCTCACATCGCCGGTGTTCACGGCTTGACCACTCACACTGCCTTTGCAAGTCCTTGTTCATACCAACTCACGGTGGTGTACATACTGCGTATATAGCCGTGATGTATGACGATGCTACTCCCGTAGTCCGAGGTGAAATGAACATCCCCAGATGATAGCCACTTCTAATCAAGAACCAGGCCTCGTATCTCTAGAAATGGATGGCGTACCCATTACTATTCATGAAGACCACAAGATTTGAATATGTGGCTGGGTGCTAGATTTCATATTTGTTCAGGTTTCTGTGGATACTTGCGCTAAAACTATACATAAAACCATGAACTAGCACAATTCATTTAGATTTCAGGACCACAGTATGCTTGTCAAACTATCCGCAACAACATAGTATAGTAGACATGCTAGATATGAGGAGATTTTTAACTTATGTATAGTCTGTAGTAATTCTGTAAAGAATGGTCATATGTACTTCTTTGTTATATTTTGATTGTGATTTTAATATGTATGTACATACGATTGAGACTTTAAGAAACTAATAAACCTAACCTAGTACCACCTCACCCAGCCTGCGCATATGCAGTGTTGGGTTAGTAGGCCAGCAAGTGAACCCTGGCGGGAAAACCCAGTAACTTAATCAGTGTGATTGTATCTAGCGCTGAGCTGCCTTAAGCTAACAGCGGCATTATCATTAGCATATATAGTAATCTGATCAGCTCCCATAGTCACATTGCCAACCATTTACACTTAGTTTGAATGAACAACAATCTAGTTATATGCTTGAATATATATGTGTGTTTACAACGATAAAATATTGACACAATTTTTCTTGGGTTATCATGCTCTATAATTGCCGTAAAATCCAGAGAGGGTTATCACCTCTGTAGTAATTCATTTTGTTGTTTAAAAACAATGTATGATAAATGAAATACAACTTTCGTGATGAATACGTGGTCAGGGATTCATCTTACCTGACTTGTCCATCAGATCATGCATTTGCCGTTGACAAGTACGACGTATTCGCACTCACGTGCCGTTCCATAATAATGTCACCATGTGATGGGGAGTTCAGAAAAATAAAGTGTGACAAGTATGTCAATGACCTGATAAGAATGTAGTTAGAACACGTCGCTAGAATACGATAACAGTGAATGCACAATGAGAATTACACCATTACACATTACAATTATACATTTATATTGCATGTGTTTCTTCAAAGGCTTACATCTACCCCTCATACCAACTGATGTTATGCTCAAAAACTTCTCAAAGACATGGCCACAGCACTCTTAATGAGTGACCTTCTGCTAATTACCTCTGTAAATAGGCCTCCTGTGACAAATAGGTCCCCGTCCTGTAATCAGCCCAAATGATCCCCGCCACATCCATATTGTTTACTCGCGTCAGGCGCCAGACGCGGTGATGGAGCGGACAATAATTGAGCCAAGTCTTTGTGCGGGGTTCGTGGCCCCCTCAGCCCTCCTACATCTTTCCTCGGGGGGGGGGGGGTCTCACACTATCCCGATTAGTACAGACGTGCCTCGAAACTGGGTGTCTTTTTCACATTTTTGGTATATTGCTGGGTGTCTTTTTTTACACTTTTGATATATTTCAGGATGTCTTTCATATTTTTAGTATATTTATCAGGATAAAAAATACTGATATTCATTATATTCATTCTTGATATCTACATGTACTAGAATCTGAGCTTGATATATTGGTTTGTCACCTTTTTCTCGGATATTGGTCATTTGTGGGTCACTTTTTCTCAAAAATAGGTATATTGGTAGGTGCCGTTTTCAACCTGTCCGAGGCATGTCCGTACCCATTCTGACCAAGACCCGCCCTCCTACTTCCTTCCTGCTGGCCCTAATATATCACGTGGTCACTGCCCACGTGGCTGGCTGGACAATTATTGCAGCAATAATCCATCTGGGAGACACACGTGAACTCCATTACGGCCTAATTGTACACTAATGTTGTTCTATTGCTCCCGATAGAGGGTGGCATTGTTGTGGGAGGGAACGGGAGCAGGAAAATACGCCATTGTGGCTATAGACGTGTGTTTGGATTTGGTTTTATGTCATAGTGTGATGTGTGATGTGCGTTTATGTGATATGCTAGTCGGTTTTGAGTGCACCTGTTAATGTGGTGGTCGGGAGTATTTTCAACATTAATATTGCTCGATTAGCATGAATAGAAATATTCAGGAAATATACATATATATTCACTGGACTGTCTACATACCAATAGCACCCCCGCTAAATACAGTAGAAACTCTGCACTTGGTGTTCGATTCCTCGTAGTTTCAATATAATAATGTAGCCTCCTATGGAGGTTAATATCAGTGTTTTAGTGATGATTTGAAACAGCAATGAAACGATCCAGCCACAGAGGTGGTCTATTTATACAGGGGATCTCAATTTGAGGTTCTACTATACACATATGTATGTAATAACTGTACGTGTGCATGCTCCTCATCCAGTCCCCAACAACAACACACACACATAATTACAAGTGTACTCAGGAGCAAACAATTGTGATGGCAATAATCGAATGCACCTACAGCATACCACGCAATCAACGGTGCATTAGTAAAGACCGGGAGAGCAATAAGCACGTCTATATACGCTCTACACAGTAACTAGTTTACAGGCTCAAGTAGCAGTTTACATTGTTGACGCTGCTGCCGCCGTTGATGGTAGTGGAATGGCGTAATGCACCAGTTACACCCACAATGGGGTCATGACCTCACTTCCCCATCTGATCCCCGACACGAGATTCGTTTGGGCGCGCAGTGCTTTATGCCTCGGGTGATGGGGTTTGGAGGGAACGGGGCCGTTAAAGCTGATGTGCCGCTGTTGTCCGGGGGTGGGGGCATTGGGGTTTGGACGAGCCTTATTTTTGGCCCCTTTTCATATCCGTATTGTGAGACATTTTTTCCACATACAAACAATGTTCTGCATTTTTAGGGAAGATATGCCCTATTGAAATTCCACTTCACTTCATCTTCACCAATTCAGGGTTCTGTTCAGAACCTCATCTATCTATAGTTGATAGATGATACCTTGCTGTGGCAAGATGACTTCACTCATTTGTCAGCCTCTATCCAAATACCTGGAGGTAATTTTGAGTTTAACTGCACCTTTTTAACTTGAATGCAATGAAACACACTTTTGGATGGGATGCGAGAATCATTATTGCAGTTAACTTAACATTAAATGAAAGGGCATTCATCCTCGGTGATAAGTGTACATTGTTCAATACACTTGACAACACCCAATTAAAACATGGCCCTTTTAAACAGCAGTAAACAGCTGTTGGCGGCATCGACTGTACACTCTCACGTGCTCCAAGGGATCGATGCCCCCGTATACACAGACCGATGGGAGGATGCCAGCCCCGGGCATATGGCAAGGTCAAACTGATGACGGGCTGTGCTCGAGTGGTCTTGATAGAGAGGCGATCTCTGTGTGGAGGTTTACAGTTGACTGTTTATTATTAAGGCATATGGATATGGGAATACGAGGGATGGTGTTATTATACTAAACATTCTATGTGGCTGGTACACGGTCTCATTTTGTTTTTTGGATTTTCGTTAATGCAGTGTGATATCACAATAGTAATGTTCCGTGTTTTGGTTCTTTATAAAGTCACTCTTTATTCTAACTAATTCACGAACCATTGGTATTGTGATATCACACAGTGTTTAAGACACTCCAAAAAACAAAATGGTCTCATTATGAAAGTACTAGTAGTCTCTTTATAGAGATGGATGAGAACATGTCAACCCTGACATGCTGCAAGGTCAAACTGATGATGAGCGGGGAAGGGGCTTAATGGGTCCTGATACGTGGCATCTGTTTATTTGGGCACAGTGGGACATCGCTATAGGAGCACCTCATTAATGCTATACGGCTAATACAGTCGATTCATACGGTTCGCCTTCGAGGCAAACGAAAGAATTAATACAAACCCTCTGATTAGATCATGTCAGATATATCAAATATATTGGTCACCACAACTGTGCAATATGACACATTGCAAGATTTTAAAAAAAAGATCAACCTCAAAAATGACCATCTTTATTGATCATAATAGCCGCTATTTTGGTATGTTGTAATGGCCAGTATCGGACGGTGACGTTGTACTATGTGGGCCTCTCACTAATAGGGACATCTCAGCACGCTCCCAGTAGGGTCCTCCGTGGTTATCTCTGACATTACTGGAGTCCTGTTGACTGGAAGTCTCATGGCCAATGGTGCTGCCGTGACAGGAATGACCTGGTGTGGTCAGCAGTAAGGCTCCACTCGAGCGTTCAGCAGGATAAACTGCTCTCCCACTAACGGTGTTAGACAATCAGAGTGGAGAAGGGCACATAGGCTTTACGCATGCAGTGCAACCTATAAGCGTAAGTGAGACCACTTCTATAATGCCACCCCCTCAATAATAAGACCACTTGGCATGCTCCTAAAGCTTTAATGAACGGGGAGGGGGAACACAATGTTTACGTCTAGACCACGTGTGGCAAGACGCACGCTGGGGTGTCCTGATGGAGAAGTTATGTGGCTATGTGAACCAAGGTCTGTACACACAGCTCTAGTGGCTATCGGCCAGTGTCAACAGTCCGGGCGGTAGTTGTATGTGCGCTCGCAGCGGGATGAGCAGCTCACAATGAGGTGGGGAGTGTAAATGTAAAGTGTAAATGTACAAACGAAGACATTCTAACGCCTTATTATCCTTGTCATGTCATGTCTCAATTGTCTGGAATCATATAACACATTGCGAGTAACGTTTCTTACACACAAGTAACCTTGCAGTTGGATGGAATAATTAGTGTTTAATGCCTGTGTTAGTGTAGACAAACATGTGCAATTTGAACGTCTGTGTCTGAAATGAATATCTATGACTTGTGAGCAGTTTCGTTTCTGTCCATTATAAGTTCCACCCGACTGTTTCACAACCTGCATTACAACCAGATTTGCACACAGCAGACAACGGTGCTCTGAATGTCTAATTGTGCATGTCACTAATACACGGGTATGTCACAATAGTCTGGCTTCATATGAGACGCCTCACAGTACGGTCAATGCGAGCTGCACCGACCAGCCAGTGCAATCACTACTATACTAATATTATAACAATAATGAAACCGTCATTTTAGCATTATCTTAGAGATCAATAGATATATTTCAATCAATTGACTTGTGTGTACCAAGATTTGCCTTAGAGGATTCCTTCTCCAAGAACTATATCACTGCTTCTGCTGGAATTCTTGACCACTACCACCGTAACGCTATGCCACCATAGCATACATCTTCCTTGCCTACAACCATGAATATTTAACTGGATACTTATGACTCATTGGGTGCTACCGTGCTATACGCGTGGTAGGTGCATGTATGCCATGCATCGACGGGGGAATGGAACTGAAAAATTAAACGTTTTATATTTTGAGAATTTTGAGGGGAGGGTGGGGCTGCTGAAAATCATACCATATTGGTTTCGTCTTCTCATACCACCCCAACCCCAATAATAATATGATCAGATTTGAGTACCAGTCAGTCAATCAGTTGAATAACAAACCAACAGAAACACCAATGGAATTACAAAAGCTCATGCGATCCCATCGCTGTACAATCTAATAATAGTCGTGCCATTTCTCAGCCAAACAGTGTTAATCAAAGCGCTGTTGTTGGAACAGCCGCAAACCATCGTCCTAACCTCCCCATCGCGTGCCCGCGCCCCGTTTGAGGGCTTGATTACGTTCCCTTATCGGCTACGAAGGCGTGGAGAGAGCTCGTGTAATCTGGTGGTTAGTTGGACCAAAAAAACGCAACAACAACACCGACGGATTGGACAGCAGAACCTTGGTGTATCGATGTCGAAGTTAGTTGCATTTTCCTTCCATCGTAGTTTTTTTCTTGAAGGTTGTAGAGCTGTCCTTATGAGCGTGTTTTACTGTAACTCCCTACACCATGTGATGGCCTTCCTGCCACCGTGCATTGCCGTTATCGGGTCGGGGTCCAGGTTAATTCTTAAGACCTGCCCCTTTGGGTATTATCCTGTACTGTTGCGATGGGTTTTAACCTCTGTTTATGGTGTTAGATCTCAAACAAATACACGCTAACGGGGAAGTCACATATAACTTATAACATGTGCAGTTTTCAGTTTCAATGCCTGGTAGTAGGCGTGAGTAAGTCATGCATAATGATTGAGTTATCAGCGATGTTTCAATATGTCAAAGTGGCAACTATCATTTCACCAACACGTATGTATACATGAAATGAATGAACGAGCCGAGATGGATTTGTAGTCTCATCTAAATTCATTACCCACGCCCCACCAACAGACACCTACTGGCTGGGTGGATTTACATACGTTCGAAAGAGCCCCATCTCAATTGTTTTGAGTTAACACCGATATAGTTGTTCTGGCCCGGTTCACCGCTTGTGACATTAAATGACCCTAGACCTTCTAATAATAGCACTACATTAGGTGTTGTCAAACATCATAGTGATAGGCGATATTCTATTTACAACAATGTTATTGTACCGTAGATAAATCATTGCATTGCCGTATCAGGGGCAGGCAGCTACTATTGCTAAGTGGGCAGCTCTTATAGTAGGAGGCTTTGATAAGCTCTCATACAGTCTGCGTTGGGCTATGGACATTTAATGAAGTGGCAACATTCAAATGTTATATTCAACAAATGTGTTTATGCTGCACATGTTTTTATCGCATGTGAAGTCAACGTACACTGTGAGTGTCAGTGCAAGAATTATACAAGTATCAAATATGGATACAGCTGTCATTTCTGTATCACTGTCAATATTCTCCTCAATGAAGAAAGAAAATAGTTTGCTCAACCTTGAATGCTAATATTACAGGTTATGAGCTAACTGAATAAAGGACTTGATAAGTAAGGCATGTTCCTGTATGGATGAAAATCCAAGCTTGACCCAGCATTCACACATTACAGTGTACAGGACAACGTCCAATAAAGACCATCTCTGTACAGCGACCACTTCTATAAAGAGAGACACCACCTCAATAGTGCGACTACTTGAATATGGTTTAAATAGTTTAGATAGATAGAAGCTTTACGTTCTATAGTAATGCGTATTGCTGCCATGCTAATTGGATGTCCCGTGGACATGAGTGGACATCATTGTCTCAAGGTGACAGCTTGATGCAAGGCTGAGTAACGGACTGGTCCTGTGTGGTGGGTAACTAATGATGGCTGACAGCTGTAAGAGACTGGTGTGCAATTTTGATAATGAGGACATTAAGATGGCATCACCATGTTAGATAGTGATGATCTCTACGCTGTCCTGGTCTTATATAGTTGATATGTAATGTACACTATAGAAACGTGTCGCAAAGCTATTAGAAAGTGCTGTAGAAAGATCAGAACCGCCAATGTTCTAGACATTCAACTGATATGTGTCCATAACGTAGCTGTATGAGGAATTAAACTAATTTTCATGTGGTAGAGGAAAAGCCAATATAAGCAATGCAGAGATAACAGACTTCTATTACATTACTAGTTCATTTGTGGGTCTAGACGTTGGTGGAAGAAGGAGGTTGTAGGGGGTTCGGGCAACGAATGATGGGTGAGCGTTGTTATGGATTGTGCTGTCTTAGACAGGTGCCATTGTGGCTGGGTATAGTGACGAGCATGCTGCATCAGATCTTTGCCACGCATTGTGTAGTCGATAAGGACTATGATGAAACACAATGAGACTAGATTTAGTTTCTCTTAATTCTTCGACATGTCATTCATTCATTCCTTTGGTCTTGTCTTCAAACTCAATCAACGACCCAACCATGTAGACACTTTCCACATCCCACAATGCCATAGTCCACATAACACCCCCCCCCCACTGTACACAAACAAAAATTGCAATTAACTCCATTCATTGGTACACTAAACCTAAAAAACAACAACTCCACAGTAGTTCTCAGGATGGATTGGTTGTAGTAATTGTGTTAAATGAGGCGTAACCATGAAATATCCACATCATTTAGTCCTATCAGGGACACAATGAGTCTCTCCATAATACGCGAACACTCGTGAATGGCGATGCATCGGGCCGGAGCAATTATCAGACATGCAATTGCTTCCTTTTCAAGAGCTTGCACAATGAAGTAATTGCTCTGCCAGCGGCAATGTCTGGTCTTGACGCCCATTACAAGGGGGCTCCAAAATCAGTCTTGACTTAATGAAATCATATTGAACACATGCAGGCCTCCGTGTGTGGTTAAACAAAAAGCAATGCCGACACGGCTCTTTTCGATACTGTGTCTGTCATTAAAGTGAGATCTGATAGGCGTTATCTATTATCTATAGTATGCGTTGGCTGACTAGAAGTACATGATTGTAGTACTAAGTCACATGGAAAATTATTCACATATCTAGATGGAAACTCATGTTATCAGGACCTAATTTGGGATCCCATGTTGGGCCAGTCAATGACGTATTTGTTAACAGCATCACAGTACCATGCTGAGAACACACTGAGGTCTACATGTATGTTAATGGTATGCTGCCCCTCAAGATGGTTGACTTAATGACAATTCATTGATCTCCATACTTACGTTTGTGTATGTTATATAAGACGGTGAGCGACAATCGAGCAGGTCCAATAATGCAGTTTGTCACATATGTCTCTCTGCTGAAATCAATATGATAAGTGGTGTTCTTTGTATTTTGCAGATAGTGTGCTGATTGTGTGAGGACGCGGTCATCTGCAGATGCGACCAGACGACAACTACACATTGCTGCGAAAACACATGAAAAGCGCACAGCAACCCGGATGTTAGTTTGATTCGATTGAAACCGGATACTTATGACGCATAAATGATAGCTCAAATAGTGTGATAACAACAGAAAGATTCCAATCTGACAAAAAATGTCAAGTACCTGTGCAGCAGCAATCCAACATTGAAATGCTTGACACATGATTCAAATGAACTACACGCGGAACTCACCAGTGATGGATATGAACTGCAAATAGAAAAAGACCAACAAAAAACAAACATCGAACACTATAACCATGTCTGTGATGACCACAACGATGTGGACGGAGTACATGAACGACTCCACCACAAACATCACCTCCAACATCACTGATGACGGAGGCGGCGTCTGCGAGGACTACATCTGGAATCGCTACACCATGGACAGCCTGTACGCCACGCACCGCCCCGCCATCTCCATCGTGGACCGCTACGTCACCCCCGTCTGGTACCTCATCGGCTTCCCGGGCAACATCCTCGCCTTCCTCGTGTGGATCCAGCCCAAGATGCGGCCGAGCTCGGGCTGCTACCTGGCGGCCCTGGCGCTCACCGACTTCATCTTCCTCGTGCTGCAGCTGATGTTCGAGCTGCAGAACACGTGGAGCATCCGCGTGCTCATGGTGCCCGTGCTCTGCGAGAGCTTCCCGATCTTCTTCCTCGCGTCGCAGTACCTCGATCCACTGCTGGTGTTGGGGTTCACGGTGGAGAGGTACATTGCGATTTGTCATCCGTTCCAGCGCGAGAAGTTCTGCACCACGTCTCGCGCCATCAAGTGCATTGTTTTCCTCGCGCTGCTCTCCATCATGCTCCACGCGATACAAGGATACTTCTGGATGTACTTTGCGGAGCTCAGCGACTGCAGCCTCCGACAGTCGGTCATCGAAGGAGGCTCGGTCTCGCTGTGGGCGATATGGTCATGGATCACTGAACTGCTAGTGTTTGGCATCGTGCCGATAGCGATCCTCGTGCTGAACTTATTGGTGATTCGCGAGACGCGCAAGCTCCGGCGCTCCGAAGAAAAACTGCTGTGTTTGAAGAAAGGACAGCATAAGTCTTCCGGAGCTTCGGCCACAACGTTCATGTTGCTCGCAGTGTCATTCTATCTGATTTTCACCACTCTTCCAGTGACAATTGTGTACGTGTTAGGCCTGAGCTTCAAGTCAGGTAGTGAGTGCATCTCCGAGGAAGCTCTGTTGGTGGACAGTACATGGCAGCGGCATTTTACGTACCACACCGTCAAAGTCATAGTGCAAGAGCTCGGCATGTCTCACTACGCCGGGAACTTCTACATCTACCTGGCCACTGGACTCGTCTTTCGCAAGGAGCTTCAGCGCCTGTTCTATAAGACATGCTGCAAAGGCTGGTCTGACCGCATTTGGAACGCTGAACTAGAGGATTTGCGATCAACCTACAAAAAGGCTCCAAACTCATCGTCGAATGGTACTGCAACACACGTGTAGTGGTTTTGTGCTGGTATCTAATACGGTATAGTGTGATATTAGGATGGATATTATGTGAAATGAACAGATAATGATTGCAAGTTAGGGTTCCATTGATAACACTTATGGCTGTGTAATCGATATAAGTGTATGTCAGTTATAGAATACATTGTATATGTACTGTACGCAATATTGACATACATTGGAGTACAGATTGGATTTACTAACAGCATCATTTTAATTAGTACTATGAACTGTGTTTTTTTAATATTCTGAATGACAGTTTACAAGGTTGAGGACTCTCACTCCATTGTCTCGTGAAATAAGTACCTCTAGAGAAGGGCGAGGTCAATTTGAATGACTTTCCAAGACAAAAGAAGAATACAGCTTCAGGATAGTGACATACATTGTATTAGATTAGGATCTAATCGCAAACATTAGTAAAAGTGGTTCAAAAATACTTCACATTTAGATTCGTCAGCGGGAGTATATTACTTATCTTGTTCGACGATACAAAGTTTTCTAGTGATAGTTTGCGAATGATCAAATCTACTTATGAATTAATGAATGAAACAATATCTACTGTTTGTAATGTTATCACTTATGGCAATACTTGTTATAGATTTTGTTTTAGACAGTATTAGTATCATCATGTGATTTTGATTTCATAAAGAAAAATATCAAATGCATCATGCGGTCGTTCAAATGCAGATATGTTATACTTTGAAATCGTATTTCTTAGAATTTTAAGAGAAAGTATCATCACCATAGAAGCCCTAGCATTCTTGTAATCATAATGATGCCTTAAATGGTAGCATTTGGATGTTTAAAAAACTCATGGAGCGAGCTTGTGAACATTGGTAAGGATGTAGGTAAAGATGAGTGTTTATATTTGCGTATATATTCCTGAGACTACAATGGCTGCGATTGTAACAAAGCACCAATAAATGATTAAAACAGTGATGAGTCATTATTAGACATACAGTTATCATTCTTGAGGCTGTGGTAACAACAAATCAAGTAGTTGTGTAAGAATCGTTCAAGCCAGATTGAGGTGTTGTTGTGACCATCTTAATGGTGTAAATATGGAGAAAAAAGGGCCACTGGACTTATCACATTCATCATGATGCGCATAGTTTTACAATGAATCAGGCATTATCGTGTTTCTTGCTCTATATTCTCTTTTATAGTTAAAAGCATATACACAGCATCTTGACTGCTATAAATGATTTCCAAAACATATATAGCTTTTATACAGAACAGACCCCGAACTGTCCACCTTTGAAATAAGATAGATGTAACTTCCATTTCCTCTATTATCGCAGGTGTCCATTGTACAGAGATCAATTTAAATATACGGTTATAACATACCAAGTCCATTATACAGATACCAACATTGTGAACATATACCTTTATATGTACCACACCAAAGAACGTTCAATCTCCAAGCATAATATAAGAGCAGAACACCCATAGCATAACGTTCTACTGTATCAATGGAAAATATAGACCAGTGTCAATTGTCTAAGAACATCAATTACTATACATAGTCTAAATATAGCGGCCCTAGTATCAGTGATAGCTTTTGAAGAGGCTATTATGCCTGCTATCATCACCATCAATCACAAACACTGCTGATAACAAACACCGGCCATTCTATTACGACAATTATCAGTGCATTGTGCAAAGATATCAGTCGGCACTTCTCTGATAATGACAGTATCACACATCACATCAACAACACCCATTATAATTATGAGTAAATATAGCTACCGTAAATTCATAGTACAGTGAAATCTGTCCGAGTGGATATCTCTGTATACAGTAGAACCTCTCTATTAGGACTACCCTGCGGCTGACTTTAAGTGGTCTCTGTAGAGAGGGGGTCTATTTTACGGTTCATTTCGGTCGCTTTACGAGGGTATACGCAAATTGTGTGATTATAAGAGTAGTCTCAATAGAGGGATGGTCTTAATCGGAGGGTCTACTGTATGTGTTATGCGCACTCTGGACAGCTCTTTCATCTTTGCAAATTTTCACATGACAGGTTCCGCAATGTTATTATTAATAGATAATTATTAATTATTAATAGATAACGTAGGCCCTACTGGGTCAAAACATCCCATAATATCACTCCTAGCATCAAACGCCATTGTCTATTAATCTCATTGGATATAGGGCGTATAGTAATTTCTCCAATCATCTTATATTCAAAGTCCATTCCCTGAGCTCTAAGTTCTCTTAAGCAAGACCTTTACTAGTACCATATTCAGAACAGCTGAAGACAGGTTTTGCAACCCTAAGCTTCCATATAACTACATAAAGTTGTCCTTACTGGACTCGAACTCATAAACCCTAGGTTGTGAGACCATGATGATGCCATCATCCCAAACAGCTCTTATAGGTATTGAAAGACATGTCTTTAGCTAATCAGCTATGTCAATATAGTGGTAGGAACGTACTTGCTAAAGGGAACTGAGACTGGGGAATGGAATTTAATACATGATCAACCTTGGGAAGGACATTACCTTGGAATATACTTACACCATTAGAGCACCCAATAACTTCGCCCTGCCCCACGCACGTCACAATTGAAAAGGATGTATGCCACTCATGAAGCACTTCCACCAGTGCACTCACATCCCACATATCACTGTTAATTGGATCACCCAATTTCCACAAAGCACCATTATACACAGTAAAATGACAGTGTGGGGACTGCCCATTACGTTACTTGTGTACTCTATTTGGTCTGATGTTCACCTTTGGGACCAGTGTTATGTTTTCTCAATAGAAAAAGGCACAGGTCTCCTATTTTCAGTGGGTTCATTTTGGTATCTTTTTATGAAGATTTAGGGCCGTGAAAAGTGGTCTTATTATAGAAATGGCCTCAATAGAAAAGAAAAAAAGATGGTCTTAATTGGAGGTTTTACTGTACAACAAAACTGATTTGTCCCAATAAAACCTCGTGAAACATCACTTAAGTAAATCACATCATGGAAAATGGAAGAACGAACAGGAGTCCGTGTTTGGAAGGTGTCCCGATTCTCAAGGTGTGCCTAGCCAAGGGGTGTTGTTATAAGTAAGGTGTCCCCATGGTCAGGTTTTACTGCAGTGCGAGTCACTCGAGGCGAGACACCATGTAAAAATATGTGAAGCCACTCTCAAAGCACCTGCATCACGCTTACCTCCCACACCCTGTTTTACGTGAAGCATATTGTTTCCACTTAGCACCATTAAAACCCAGGGCGAATCAATGTCAAATGGCCGCCTCATGAGTTTTACTGTCTGATAGAAATCTAACTGAGATTATTTCAAATTGCAATAAATCCCATTAGAGACAATGGAGTGAGTGTCCAAATAGGGTCCATACAGTAGGAACAGTGGTCCACTGGTATTTTATCTAGATTGTGTGAATACATAGCATATAGCAGACTGAACATGATTTTATTATAATAGCCGGCTGTCCCTGTTAGAGGTATGAATATTTTCGGACACCAAACACTGACTGACATTTCCTGTTGCTTGATTCTGAGACCGGAAATCAAGTCTCAAAAGATGGACATTGAAAATATTTTTCGGACGGTCAGTTTTAATGGATTTCATTTCCTGTCTCACAAAATCACCGAAATATGTCTATACAAAAGATGGAAACCCAATCAATATATTTTCAAACCTCCAAATACAGAATACATATGAATCTATTTTCAAATCTACATATACCTGTTCGTGGGACATAATGGTCGCACAAATGAAACATTTTTCAAGCATTTTTGACAGGTCTTCAAAAAACACAACTGCGTCAGCTATTGTGACTCCATCTTGACAATGATGCTTCATCTGTGGGAGCCGTTAAGCGCCGTAGGAGGCGGTCATCCCAGCTGCCAGACCCCGTAAACCTGGGTTTACGACGTCCTCTTGTTACACTTACACGGCCGAGATGACAACAAACGATGATTTGCGGTGGCAGGCGAGGCGCCAATTGGACTGAAAACAGCCGTAAAACTGACAATACGAGCGTACGATTGGTTTGTATGGGTTTGACCGGGCCGCGAACTTTAATCATAAAATGAATCTGGTAAATATCATAACGTCCAGTATATCTGAACGATAAGAATTGAAGAATACCATAGATTTGAAATTTTTTGACTTTCAATTTTAAGATTTTGAATTATATTTGGCAACAAAAAATAATTCAAAGTTTAAGTTAGTTAGGCATCGACCATTTGATCTCAGGGGGCAGCTATTTTCACCATAGTATTCAATTTTTTTTTTTTCATGAAATTTGACATATAATTTTTTTTTCTAGGATTACTGAACCCTCAATTATGGAGCCTAATGAAACAAATTTTCAGCCTTGCGTTATTTCAATATTTTTTGCTGCCCCGCCCTTCGCCCCCCTGAGATCACATGGTCGATGCCTTATAAAGGGAAAATCAGTCCTAGCCCCGATTGTACATACTGTGGCAATATACAAGATATTAGTCATCTATTGTTCCACTGTAAAGAAGTACGTAATATATGGACTGAATTCTCAACTGTTTTTCTTGCTTCAAATTACTCTAAAAGAATTACTTTTTGGGATACCAAATAGATATTATCTTAATATTACAATATCTCTTATTTGTTATACTATGGACAAAAAATATCGTTTCGTTAAAAATTATCAAAACAGCATCCATGATATACATATGTACTTCAAGAAAGAAATTGAGTGGAGATATTCACTTTTGAAGTATTTCGACCTTGCAGATTGGTAAAAGTACGAAGAG
>CM032665.1:29980998-30002060 GCA_019095985.1 Streblospio benedicti | reverse complement strand
CTTGAACTAACTCCCGATGCCATCACACCACTAATCCTCACATTATCTCCGTATCCCGCTTCATTAACTGTTCTGATCACATATTCCAGACAATTATCGACTATCCGTCGGGGAGACCATCAAAGTTGATTGAAGTAATTTTGCAATGTTACCAGCCATCGTTGCGTGCTTAGCGTTTTCCTACGTACTGCTCGTGTTCAGTTCATGCATCCCAGTGTCCACATACCAAGCACCTCCCTATGATGAACATGTGACCAATCTGCTGGCTCCTGCCGTAATCATCATCATGTTCGCTGGACATGATCCTGGTGCCTAACACGCTGCCCCCACCCAGCAGGAGCCGAATGGGACTCTGATGGCGTATCATGACATACACGTACCAGACGCGTCAGCTTCTTTCACCCACCATGGCAATGGTTCAAACGCAACAGTGTTTCGGGACAATAATGATAAATGACTTTGCTGATGATATTTGGTGTCACAATCATAGTTTGGACATATGAACTTTTATTGAGTGATTATCATGTTTTTCTTTATCGTAATGTGAATTGGCATGTGCATCTATTCTAAATGTATACTTATGCTTATATACAATTGCGTGTTCTGTTTACATTTATTCACATAATGTTTTATTGATTCTCATAAATGGCTTACTCCCATGTTTTATATGTAGATATCCTGTAAATTACTACATTTTGACATTAAATTTTTGTATATGATTACTGTTTACATAAACATTTTATTTAGTGATGTAGCCTTTTTAGCACTCGTTTATTTACTCTGCACTACCGCTTTGCACGAGCGTGCTGTTTTGTATTGTATTTGTGCATTGTTGCATTACCGTATTCCTGTGCATAAGTAAGCGCACGAAGCCGTTCCTTTGATTGCCTATTTCACTTCACATCTGGTTTATGTAATTAATTGGTTCTAATTTTTGAGCCGCCTTTTTCAATGCGTCAAATTATACCCGTGTGGGGGAGGATGACATGAAGTGATATGGCATTTCCACTAATCTAGCACTCAGCATACACGGTAGTCTACTACAGTCTATTTACATGAATAAGTGCTGGAGTAGTCTGCACAGGAACGGAGTTCCATGGGTATATAATTCAATGTATTCTTGTAATCTAGGCTGGAAATAAATGATAGAAACCATTCTTGATTCTTTACATTTCCACCGCATGACAATATGTAAGTGTTCAGTGTGTGACAAACGTTTCACTCTGAAAGGATCGTGTGAGAATCGTGGAATACAGGCTAAGATAAGCTGAAATTTCCCAAGAAGGGTGTGTGATTTACCTGAACACAGGAAGGTAGCAGTAGCACCATTACTACTGCAGGTTGAGTTCATATAGGACTCAATCTTTGTAACTGTTATCATGCTACAGAAGTGGTAATCAAGTATTATGTGCCTGGATTATGTGCAACGAACAAGATGAATGATTTAACTTGACAATGTCATAGAGAAGCATTTATTTGTCTTATGTTATTGTTTACACTGTGTATAAGTATATTGTTTATTTACTTAATGATCACATAAGTTATCTTTGGTAGGAAAAACGTGTCGCCAACTTGGTTCTTAACTCCCAATTTTATCTTAGGCAATGTAAAAAGTGAACTTTATATTTGTATCAATGTTGCGAATTTATTACATGATTACATGTTCTTGAAAATATACATTGTGGGGTGGGGAAGAATATCTTTAAGTTTGTTGTAGTTAAGGTGTACATCTGTAATAAATATACTGTGTTGCTGCACATCTTTATAGACTGATGAGAAATAATAAAGTTTCATTTTCCTTGATTCAGTTTGTTTTTCATTTTCCTATTTCTACCATGATCGGTTTGGTGGGCTACAAATTTGAAATTATATAAGATATGAATAGAGAATATACAAATGAAAATGTAAAATAAGCACCTATTTCAACCATTGCTCCTTATTTTGTGACGTGTATCAAGTTAAAGTGTCAGATTGGATTTCTTCAAAGTTCAATCAATGGATATACCAGGATTTAGAAGAAGGAGAAGGGGGGCTCAAAACCATTAGGCATGTCCAAGGGCACTCCTGACCCCCCATCCCTGTGATTGTGTTTTGTAAGTTAGCCATTTGGTGCAATCTGAGACATGATTAAGGAGAGAATGAATTGTGTACAGACAGGGCTCAAACACATGGTTTTGGCTGAAAGAGCGAGTTTTTGTGCCTCCTGTGCCACCACCCCCCCCCTAGATACGCCAAATATTTATATTTCTCATGTTTACTATTTATTGCACCTTTTTGAATAAAATGCACTCTTGTTAACTGATTCACAAGGTCACGTGATATTGCATAATGATTTTCGCCAGACGTACCGTGGATTTCCAACTGCAGACGTGACATTTAACATGAGAGATCATTCGGCAATCCTCGTATGTTTCCGCTACTCTCACAACAAAGCTCGGATAGGAGTAGGAATATGTACAAAAATCTTACAAAAGTGATCAGTCCTGCTGCCTTCTCACCACTCTATTACGACGCTCAATGTAAGACGTTGAGTTCCGAAACATTCCGCGTAGTTCTGAGTGATTGGAGATGGCGGCTTCTTACGTGGACCATGCAAGATACGTCTGATGAAAATCACTTGGTTTACATGTTTAGCATACACGTGTTTTGATGAACTTAGAACCGGCTTTTGTAGATTTCGAATATTGCTGTATAGTCAGTTTGCCACATCTATACTCCCCCATAGTGAACTTTGCATTTGTGAGAAGTGTAAGGTTTTTTCAGTGTTTCATGTTGCTAGGGGTCTGTAGAGAATATTTAGCGAGGATGCCTTATCACAAACAAAGGAGAATTTGATTCTACATTTTTAAGAGCCCACTTGCAGACCATACTGGCAAAATGTGCAGATAAGCAATCCCTGCCTGATTTAGATATTACGGAGTATGGCTGTGCAATTAAAGATAGCACGCCTGTACCAGTCATTTCTGAAAATCCTCTAGTACCGAAAAATCTAATGGATGTGATTAGGTGCGGCTGCAAGGCAGCAGGCAAATCTTGCAGTACACAAACTTGCAGTTGCAGTCGAGGTAAAATCTCTTGCACGGTATATTGTGGTTGCATTTGTGGGGATGAGTGCTTCAATCCGTACAAACTTGGAGTGGAACAAGATACTGACGATGAACAATCAGAATCTGATTCAGAGGAGGTTTCAAGAATTTGGACACCATACACTTATAGTTTGTTTGATTATTGTATTTGTAATATAGGTCTATAAATAGGCAGATTTAATTTTGTATGAACAAAAAAAATGTCTTCTGTTTATCAAAATATATTATGATAAAACATTCATATATACCACGAGTCAAATAGATATGAAATAACCTCAGACCTTTATTTATCAGCTTGTTATATATGCAGTAAGCATTTAAAGGAATAAGGCATTTAACATTATTAGAAACATGAGCATTCATTCGTATTCAAATATTATTGGAAATTTACACAGTTTTAGCTAATCTGTATATATATTTGTTGATCGTATTTTATAAATACAGCTTTGAAATTGCGTAGTTGACCCCTAATGTGAACTTTAATCACACATCTGACAGCAGAAATGAATTTCCCATGCGCAAATTATACATAAATGATATATTACACTAGATAAAGCATTGAGAGTTTGAGCTTCTAACTTTCCCTCTTAAGAGCGGCGGCCATTTTGAATTCATCATCATTAGACCTCTAATATTACCTCTAATCAAATGTAGGATCGCAAAATTCAATTCCTTATGTCCAAATTATATAATAATGATGTATTACACATGATTGAGAGTTGAAAGGTTGAAAATCTATTTTTCACATTTTCTGATGGCAGCCATTTTGGATTTTTGCCTCTAAAAAATTCCCCGGGAGATGCCGCGCCGGCATCCTCGCTAAATATTCTCTATGGACCCCCTAGTAACATGAAACACTAAAAACCCCTACACTTCTCACAAATGCAAAGTTGGCAATCTGGCAAATGGACTGCAATGTAGACATTGCCCTTAAACGTTGTTTCATGCTACATGCTAGAAGCAGTCATCAGGGGCTCTGGTCCAATACATGTACACATTACATTGTTCATATCACAGTGTCCCACAGGTCTGGGTTGACCGAGATTTTATCAAATCTTTGTTATTTCACAGAGTTGGGAAGAGATTAGCTTTAAACGATTAATCTAATCAGAATTTGTGTAATTTAGTTTAGTTTTAGTTAAGGCCCCATAGAAATAATAAAATGTTTCTCGTCCCCTCCCTCCTGTGTATAGGGTAGCCTCCTGAACATTTGTATTGCCTTCCCAGTGATAAGAAATAAACGGCCCTCCCGCCTGGCTGCAAACAAAACGGCCCCGTGTCAGAGGCCTGCACGCTAGATATCTTACTTCATTGACTATACTAGTTGTTTTATAAGTGATGTTTTATGATTTTGATAATAGAAAGATATTGTGCACATACAATTGTAACACATGTAATTCATCCATGGCCCAATATTCAACTTGAACAATGAAAGATTTTGCGCGGAAGAAAAATAAAAAATAAAATGTGAACCCCTCCTCATTTTTTTATAATATAAGGACGGAAAAATCAGCAATATTAAAAATAAAAAATAAAGAATAAAATTGACCTCCCTCCTATGTGTAGGAAAATAGGCAGGACGAGAAACATTTTATTAATTTTATGGAGCCTAATCAACAAACTTAAAAATTTCAGATCTAGTGAAGTATTGTTGTGGAGATTCGCATGCTTTGATATGAAATTTAGTAGGGTTATAGTTGAGTTTTAACATGCATGGTACTTTTAGTACATTCAGAACCAAGTAGAGTTATACAGTCTTTTACTTGGCCTGGGCGGGGGGGCCCCGAACATCTGGGTCAACTGCGCCGCTTAGCGACTAGCCAACAAAGCCAACGCTATACCAACTACGCCACATCCACAAGGCTAAAAACCTTTGCTTCAATGACGTATTGATACCCACTACTAGCTCTGATGTCATGTCTTACGTCCAACGTATGTCCATGATGGTTAAGTATCTCCTTTATAGTACCATAGTGTGAATCGAACCCCGGACCTCTGGGTCAACTACTAAATTCCATATCAAAGCATGCGAATCTCCCCGGACAACAATACTTCACTAGATCTTCAGTACTATAAAGGAGATACTTAACCATCATGGACATACGTTGGACGTAAGACATGACATCAGAGCTAGTAGTGGGTATCAATACGTCATTGAAGCAAAGGTTTTTAGCCTTGTGGATGTGGCGTAGTTGGTATAGCGTTGGCTTTGTTGGCTAGTCGCTATAACCCTACTAAATTTAAAAATTTCAGTTTAGTTTAGTTTAATCATAAATTTCCATTTTACTCATGATTAGTTTTGATTTAAAAAATCCGCTGAAACATGTTATCAGATATAAGATATAAGGTAACTCTTACAGGGGGCAATTTAGAGCAGGAAATGGCTAAATGCTTATCAGTGTAAATGGTCAGTGACCACTATGATGTAATAGGGTAAATGGCTTGCAAGCGCTCTTGGTGTATAGCTATAGAGCTAAGGCAACATCCTGTGAGCTTTAATTCTGATGGCTTTACTAATGATAAAGTAATTAGTTTCAATTGTCCATATATTCTGTTGTGTTTCAAAATGCTATTTGATAAATTGCGAACAATGCTTTTAGAAACAAAGCCTTTGTATGTTACCATCATATAAATTCGGAACTCCTTATTTGAAGCATGCAATAGATTTTATCATATGTATATTTAAATTAAAAAAAATAGTTGAAATAGAAAAAAATTGTTATTTTTCATTACGTAAATTCTTCGTTTGAAAAATTTAGTTCAGTTTTAGATAATAAAGTGATCATTTAGTTTAGTCTAGTTTAATCATAACATTTTAGTTTAGTATAGTTTAATCATGAAAATTGTCATTTAGTTTAGTTATGTTTTAATCCAAAAAAATTTAGCCGCCCCAACTCTGTTTAAACATTTCTTAAATAAAAAACAAACACATGTATGGTAAATAGTGCCACTATACTGATATTATTATTGTCCAAATTATGCCAAAATAATAAATATTATCATTATATTATCAATTTAATCAACAAAACTGCATTCAAAAATATGTGTACAAATTACACATCGTTAATAGAATTATCGCCATGTAAATTACATGAAATAAATAAATTAAATTACATGGAATAGATGGTAGATTAATATCATTATATTACCAATTTAACCAACAAAACTGCATTAATTTTTTTTGGTACAAATTACACATCATTAATAGAATTATCACCATGTAAATTACATGAATTAAATAAAATAAATTACGTGGAATAGATGGTAGATTAAGCTAAACTTGATCCATAACGTCATCCGTGCGAACTTTCCTGGCTTTAGGGCAAATAACACGCTCCTCATATGAGTCCCTGCACGTCCAACGGCCGATTCTTCTAACACTGACAGTCTTACAGCCCTGCTTACTGCTTGTTGTTGCTTCTATAGGCCTGAACCTTTTGGCACTTAAGCTTGGCCCTTGTAGTCCTGCCATTTCAATGTCAGATTCCAGATCGCTGCCTATGCTAGCTGCAAAGGTTCGTTTCAAAGATACAGCGTCTGGGTTTGGTATGCCTGGATTTGAAGGTGGTGTTGCGGGTGGTGTATCACCAAGTGTGGAAAGGAACTCAGCCAAGGCAGAAGTAGATGTTGGTGGGAAACCATGTCCATTTTCCAGACAAAACTCCAACATTTTGATATAGGTCAAACGGGTATTTTCAGCTAACACGTTAGGTACTTGTTCCTGAGTTCCTTTTGACCCTTGCATATCGTCTAACCTTGGATTAAAATTCCTGTGATGTTAGGTCTAACTTGGTTCTAAGATTTTGATGGCACAAATCTCTCAGCGTGTGTTCTTCACGGGTTCATTGGTTGAAGCCAATTGTTATCATAACATTAATTACTACGCATAACGTAGATACGTTTAACGTACACGAACTCACGTACAGCGTACGTGCACGTATGTGATTGTAAATAGACGATAGATGTGACATTGTTTTGTTTTTATGATTATGCAAATGGAAACTGCTCCCATTTCATAATCAATAATGTCACAAAGACGAAACCAACGATATAATAATTCTGATGTCAACCAATTTGAGTATAACGTTCCATACTCTTTTTGGAGAAGAAAGGCTCGTATACTTCTTGTAAGAAAAGAGCAAGCATTTGGCTTCAATCATGCGTCAGATCTAGGACTAGATGAACTTAAAAAAGTGAAATCGTTGGGTGAACTTTGCAGGACAGCTGTTCACGCCCAAGTCGGTCTCGAAAGACATTATGTTTTTGCTGTAAGACCCCCCCCCCCACCCCCAGACACATGGCATCCCCAACCCCCGGTCTCTCCCCCAGCCCCAAAGTAAATGGCCACCACCCCACCAGTTTCGCTTTCCGACAATGTCGCTGTCACAGTTGACACATAATATCCTGCGGGTAACACCCCGTAATGCGTAATCCACGGGATTATCTGACAGGGCGGCTTTGTGCTCCAGACACACAGTCTCAATTAGTATTAGCGCACTCTCAGCCATTTGACATATTGCAGTTGTTTCATTTCTAACCAAGTTGATTAGGCACATTCAAAATATTCTGATGTATGCTTGCTGCAGTAGAGCATCCAATTAAGATGAGCCAACTCTCTGCTGAGATCACCTCTACAAGACGAACATGTCTCACGGCTACCAACCTTCATATACAGACCGGCACAAATCTCCAGTACCTCACCACATCATCATTGAGACCGCAGGAGTCTGGTCCCAAGGTGGCCTGTTCTACTGTACGCCATTCTCCACCATTTGACATATTGCAGCTGTCTCATTTCCACCTACGTTGACTGACTCTGATTGATGATTGTTGTTCTACAAATAGGAGACCATACGTGTGCAGTCGTCGTTGCCATTTTTCTGAGCATCTGCTTCATTGAATCTTGTCCATGTTAGTCTGTTATTGTGGTTTAATTGATTTACATTCTACGGCGATTCTAATCTATCGTTTTTCTCAATATTTAGTAAATAAGTGCTTAGACTCTCCCCTTATTGCTTATAGCCTGTGCATAGCAATGTAGTTCCAATTTTGTTGTCACGAGATAGAGACACTGTTCATAGTTTCAAGATGGCTGCTGTGCACTTATCAATTGATCCCCGGCACCGGTCAATCGGGTCAAGACCACCGACCTAATTGCTTATATCACCAACTACAGTAGAACCTCCAATTAAGATCACCTCTCTATTGAGACCACCTCTATGATAAGACCAGTGTTCCCCTCCCATACCCTCCATAACGATACTCATACCATGAACGTCTAAACCAGGACCAACTCCCCATATTGGCACGACTTGCTGCCAGTCATTAGATGATCCTAATAGGAACTGCTGTACTCTAAATCCACAGGATTGGTCAATGAGGTCAAGACCACTGACGTAATTGCCTCTATCGGCTGCCTATAACAAACAGTCTGGTTCCCGACTCAATCAGTGGGCGATATTGGAGGTAATCCGCCACTGATCCTATCAGAAGGGGAACCTTTCCCTGCATCAAGTAAGAAAAATATTTTGGGAGAGAATGGTCCATTCTTCTCAGGAAATTAGTGTGAGGGGAATATTTGGTGCCTGTATAGCAATGTGTGTGGAGTAGATCTGCGGCACACACTATTTCTACACATCCTCGTCTATGTATAGTGTTATATTGTTAACATTATAACTTATATATTGTTAACATTATAACTTATATCTAAAGACAAGACAGTGACAACATCTGCAATATACATTTTCAACTTCAACCAGAAAAAAAAACCACAAGGTAGCCATATGCACATAAAACGCACGTATAACGATACCAAATTGCTACTGTGGGTCCCACAGGAGCGTTCCAATTCAAGGCCACCAGCCATAAACAGCTGACATATCTGCACATATAGATCTCACTAAGTGTTCAACATGCCACTTTTCTACTCATTTGCCAATCAATGTATTGGATTGTCGTCGTAAAGCTAGAGGAGGCGTGAAGCCATCTGCCGTAGATGGCTGTAAGATGCGTGCGCAATTAGCCCTTCCAGATTTGAGTAGGCAAGATATTGTTTGAGCATTTTTGCAATTTGAGTTTTATTGGTCAATATTGTAGATAGGTCTTTGCTAGATGATTTTTGAGATTGTAGATATTGGTCACTGTATTTTGGAGGAAAAAAAAGACTTGGGTCTTTTGGAATAGGGCTGTTTTGGTCATTGTGGTTATTTTGTAGATAAGGCTTCTGCATTTTTGTTGTGGTTGGGGGGTTGTATTGGTTATTTTAAGAAAAGAACTTTTCTTAAGATATTTTGTGGTTTTAGTTGTATTGGCCATTTTGTTTTGTGTATTCGTGGTTTAAATAGATTGATGAAGTCAGAAACATTGGTTCAAGTCAGATAATTGAAAAAGGCTGACAAAATGAGGGATATGGGATTTTTTGACCACTTATAACCCCCTCTCCCTTACAGGATGTATCAGCCTCAGCTATTGAATACGGATGTACTGGTTTTGCATAAGTTAATTCAATACTGTTGAAATATGCCATCTTATGAATAAACAAAACATAATTATCAATTTAATCGTGGAGCATGTAATTGAGCACCATAACACATCAGTGTATCTACCATCTTATGGCAGTCAAGCATCCATATTTGAGTCCAGGCCATATAGTTTGGCACACCATGAAATATTCAATACTCGAGGGCCTTATGCCCTCCAATGTAAGTATTGCCATATATTTTTATGTTCTGTACATGCGTTTTTAATAGCCACAAGCAATAATATTATCGTACAATGACGGGAATCGATAAAACTAGAGTTGTTGATGTAACCAGCTTCAAATAACATTTTTCAAATTTTATTACAACATATTTACAATTTACATATTACAATACAAAATGCAAAAATTATTACAATAGGGCACTTAAAAGAATACAAAAATACAAATCGTACAAAACATTTACAAATCAACATTCTTCATAACATACATCACACATTTACAAATATTAATCACCTCACAAGTTGATCACTTAGTTGACACTTTCATCAGAAGCTCTGATGTCTGTTGCAACTTTATTTCTGAGTCTGTCTTAAGATATTTTATCATCTCAGAATCAGGAATATCATTTTCCGAGAGATGCTCACTGTTGAGGTCACCCTTGTACTGTAAAATACATTGGTTGTCCAGTTCAATAGGAGCGCTTGAAACATCTTTGAAACGTGCAACTTTGAAAGATGGAGGGTCAAACACATTACAGCTTAAATGTTCCTCAGTATCATCAAGTTTACGCTTTTGATCAGTTTTAGCTACGTGTGTTTTTTCATCATTTGATTCCAACTCTATATTAGTTTGCAACATTGCACGCTGCATGAGTGAATTTTGATAGGCAATAATATCGGGGAGATGTTGGATTACATTTTTCTCACCCAAGGATTCATCATCTGCAAGATATGGTAACTGTTTAGCTAACACAACTAATGCTTTCAAAATTTCACTAAGACGCTTCATGGCACCATTCATAGTGCAATCTAAACCTTTACTTTTACAGAACTCTTTATAAGAAACACGCCTGCGTTGAGGCCATTCCTGAGATTGCCAAGATAAGTACATTGAACACTGTATCATTGTAGATGGTTTTCGACCATTAGCAATCCACAGCTTTTTACACAGAAAAGTTAGGCCCTTTGCTGTATTAGAACATTCTTCCCCAACATCTGCTTTGCTGCACAGAGGTTGAACAAATTCTTCTACGTCCATGTATACACCTACGTCCTTGTATACACTTTCTTCACCAAGTGTTTCAAATATTTCTTTTCTGTATTTGTGTATTTTCGAAACCGGAATCCTAGTGATTTCTGAGAGGCTGCTGATTGACATGGCCATGATATAGAACAACAATATATACGCAACATGCTGCAAGAATAAGCTTGTTTTCAATCAATATTTTTGTAAAACGTTCATCGGAATAAATCCTGTTGTACATTTCCATAACTTCTTCATTCATCACTGAAGAAAGTTTGAGAGTGTTTGCTAAATTTGCTATTTGAGATCTAGCCAGTGTCAGTCCTCTCGCAGGTGTGGGATCTTGATCGGAGTCAACATAGTTAGTTGGGAGTGATTTGGCATATGGCCGATATTCTGTACTCGAAACTGAACTGTGATTACAGGCGTTTACAACAAACGATCCATGCTCCACTACGTACCCGAAAGACGTACACACAATAATATCTCTTGAGACACTATTTTCTCCACATCTGGGGCATTTTGAAGACATCGCTTTTAATTAGACCAATATGCTTTATCACGCCAGGAGCTGAAATTAACGAAAAAATAGGTTTTAAAATATTTTTGCAATGGCTATTCTACAAATTGAATTCCACTAGATGCATACCGTAAGTTGAGTGACATAGTGATACACCCCCCCCCCTAAAAAATCAAAGCAAAAGTCCTCTATAAAGTCATTGCATTTTTGGACAATTGCTAACAGAATATATTAAAAATACATTGTCTTACTAAAAAAATAGGCAACAGTTATCTGACAAGTTCAGTGACACCCCCCCCCCCCAAAAAAGAAAGAAAAAAGAAAAAAAAGGGAATCGGAAAAGTTGGACGACCCCCCTCCCCGGTATAATTATTTATGATCGTTCCTTAATCATTACTTCCTTATTCGTGACTTATTCGATATTTATGTATAAACAATTATTCTGTAGACAATATATCAAATTACCATTCCAATAAAAAAGAAATATCAGTGAGAAATCGTAGTAAAAAATTCGTTTCATGCACGAATGGTAAAGACACTCAGACAGCCAGGTTTTAACAATGTGAATGTTTATTCCGGAAATGGGGTCGCGCATGCGCGCAAAAAACTCACGTGATTATAGATAGTACAAAAAAAATCCGAATTTGATAATCCATTTTCCGTTGGCTGTCACAATAACTATATGATAGTATAATGCATGAAATTAATCCTCAGACTTTGATATTTACGCACATAGTCGTGACTGCTCACAAATATCTCTTTTTATTGGTAAAAAATGCGATTTAATGTTTGTCCTGCATTTTTTTACCTCCATGTGTATCCTTGAAAAATGAAAGAATAGATACGTCACGACAAGATTCCAAGAAACTAAGCGTTCTATTTAAAAAAACGCATAATAATATATTTGTTTCTTGAAAACTATTTGTAATGTTACAATAACTATGTTACAAACGTTTTCCGTAACTCCAAATTGACGTTTTACTCACTGCAAGTCAAGTGTTCACATTTTTAGCACTTTGAAAACTACTGGTTTCATCTGTTCTAAAAAATTAGCATTCTAGTGTTCAATATTCACAGCTATTACTAAGATTTGACGGCATTGACAAAAGTGAACGCGTTGGACGTGTTGCCTCATGGTTTTGAATGCACAGCCTCTTTACAACAGGTCGACGTTTTTCTGTTTAAATTAATTTGTGTGAATAATACTTTGCCTGACTGTATTTTATAATTTATTATGATGGATGACGTGTATATTTATCATTCTATCATTCCGGGCAAAAATCACCGCCAATAACCCACGCTGATTGGTCGAACAGGCGTGTCAATTATACGATATGCACGCTGCTAAGGGCTGTAACACGCATGCGCAAATCAGCACGAGTAAACATTTTGACACATCTCCGACTTCCAACTGGTATTTTACAAAATTATAGTTGTTGGATTAATTATTTACTGGTGTCAAATCAATCACATATTCGTCCTTTATCATTCACAAATGTTTCTATGTTGGATAATTTCGAAACTATGCTAAATATTCAAAGGTTTTAACTGAATAACAGCCGCTGACGTCGCATTGTCAAAATAGCAATGGGAACGCTATGATATGATTTATTTTAAAATAAAAAATATCATACACTCGTTTAGTGTGGATTTTAGTCACGATAGAATGGTATTTGACCACTCAATTGTCGTGTCAATTGTGAAAAATTGAGCATGCTGACGTCTGATTTACCCTCACTTCATTCGAGTAAATCAGACGTCAGCATGCTCAATTTCAAAATTGACACTCCAATCTCGTATTCAAATCCTACATATTACAATGAAAATTTAATATCTAGTCATTTTATCTGTAAGATGCTTGTTCCAATTGACCTCTCTACAAAAAATCCGGTAGCAGCAAGACGTTTGCTTTGCACAATTGCGCTCTCACCGAATTAAGCGTTTAGAGAGAACAGAGGTTACTCATCATACCAGTCAAATAACGAAAAAGGACTGCATATAAACATATACAATCCTCTTTTAATATAAATGAATGTTTTTGTTGCATATTGGTTTCAATAACACCATTTACAAATTTACATAAAAAACATGCAATCTTTTGGACATAATGTATACATGCATTCTGACACAAGTCTTACAGCAAATTTCTATATTTGTCTTTATAATAGATTAAACCACAACGTTCTCATATCAACTTTTATTTTTTCATTGATAATACGGTACAAAATTGTCTGAAATTGTATTTCATTGGTTCCAAAGATGCTTTATGACCCACTGAATTCAACAAAACCAAACATGACGTTCAAACATTACTTGCTTTCCAAAATATTTCATTTGGGAACGACCTCGATCACAGTTGATGACGTTCACGGAAGGATGTGAACTATTTTTTGTGAGTGTCAATCTGGGAGATTGATCACTACATGAGAACGCTATGATATAATTTATTCAATAATAAAAATGAAACAGACACTTGTTGAGTGTAAACGCACAGTGTTCAGAAATGGAACACAAGTGTTGACTCAGTGTTCAGTAATGAAGCAAAAACGTTCAGTTTCAGCGCACATAATGGACACATCAGAACACTTACTTTTAGAGTGTATTATTGCAAATTATGTGCCCTTTTTAATAAACAGCATAGATAAATCACTCTGAATATCAAATGTCCTGAAGAGACCTCTGACACATAACTATTCTCATTAAAAATTCTGACCAATCACAGTCTGTTAATCTATAATCATCACAGGCCGGTGATGAATATAAATGAGGTTAAGTAACCAATCACAGCTAAGTATCAGATGGGTGTGGCACGTTCAACCAATCAGGTTTCAGTATTTAAACAGGTCACATAAATTGTGTTAATTCACTCTCAGGCGAAACGTTTCACAGGTCAAGCGAGATAAATGTATTTCAATAAGGATAATATGTAATAATTTATAAGATCTAGTTCAGAGTGGTTATCGTGAAATTCTCAGTGAATGATTCCATATGAAATCAAGTTCAGCCTCTTTTTAATACCCCCCCCCCCCCCAAACCACACACACACAAACTTTGACTTTTAACCTACCAACCATCGCAATTCGCAGCAAACGGCGGCATGAGCTCTCATTGGCTAAAATTAAATAAGGCTGTGCAGGTCAGCCAATCGGCGATTAGCCGCTGTAAATAAGAGACATGTGCTTGGGCTTTTAGCCTATATCAAACGTGCACCGTTTCACAATAGCGATTAAAACATTATTGACGTCCGAGACTAAATGTTTAGCTGCAATAAAAAGAGTCAATGATGTATTGTGCACACAAATCCCTAGTTATCACGGCTGTTTTCCGGGAGTTATTTAGCTTTGTTTCTTAATGACGTCATTAAAGAGAATCATATCTCCTTGTCGCCAACGGGAAGAGTAGGTAGTTTTCTTCAAAATGATATATGATATGTGGGGTCAATTTTCATAGAAATGTGTGCAATTGACAATGTAAATTAGTTGCATAAAATGAATTGCCGATGCGCAAAAAACGTTCTTCTAAATGATAGTAAAATTATATCAATACCTTGCTTATTTGCCACACAATTTACATCGGTATGTAAAATTTATTCGCTGTAGTTTGACATCACGTGGGTATGGGGAGTCTTTCTGTATGAAAAGTTGGTTGATAGAGAGGGCGATTTTCCCGTGAAGGAGTCGGAGTAGACTCCAATATGGTAAACCATGTGTTAGCAGTTGCATATTCTGAGCATATATCATATATCAATGAGCTTAGTTACTGCAGCAGGGGATACTCCTGTGAATGGGGCTAGTACTGAATTCATTGAAGCGTGACTGTTGGGATATGTTTGCTGTTGGGCATGTGCATGATGAGAGGAAATGATGTCAGACATGGGATTAGATTGGTGATGAGTGGATGGAGTGTATTTGATGGCTGATTGCAGGAATTTATCTAGATGTACGATGAACAAAATTTCAACGCCGCTGCCTCAGGGCTTTGACTGCTGGGATGGTGGTGGAGCGTCTACCCCGGCGGTGGGGGTACGTCCGGCCTGGGTGGAGGGTCTGGGTGTCCCAAGCAGAGATTGGGTGTCTGCGGTGCACATTGTGGCGTCTAGCTGACATCATGAACGATCATCAAGTCGGATTTTGGGATCTGGCTTTGGAAGTGGTCTGTAAGAAATGGTGATTTGTGTGGAGGGAAAATAATGAAATTCAATCGTCAAAATATTTTTTTTAAATTGCCTTACCCATCCCCTGCTACTGCCTGGCTCCACAGTGAGTGCACATTTTCGGGCATGTGGTTACTCTGAAAAAGGTAAAATTATGGCAGATGTATTGGCAGTACCATAGAACCTCTAATTGAGACCACATCTACCTCAGAGTCTATAATAAGATCATTGATATAATATAATTAATTTCATTGGCAGTTCCAGGTTTTCAGAAAAGGGGAGAAGGCGCAGTGAAGAGATCTTGTGGGTATTGTACGTGCAATCAGTGGTGAACATGCCAACAACCATATGGAATAAGGTGTTTTGGTGGACATGAGGGGGCTGCGCCGCATGTATCTGCCTATGAATTTCTCGCTGGTCCAAGGCTTTTATAAAGAGATAGAAATCCCCGCAAAGAGATGACCACTTCTGTAATGACATCAGTTGAAACTAGCCTCATGGTGATCGTAATAAAGAAGCTCTACCGTATCAAACGCTAAAGCACCCCGCACACAAAAAAATATGTATTACTTTCACAATGTACCTATTGGTGACTTATTGATGACAAACTACATGTAGATCTCTATGAATTTATTTACACGCGTACAGCGGTAATTCTAGAACAAACAAAATAAGAATAAAGAAAATATGCACATAACACCAGTAGATTCAACAATATACATATAATAAAATAGAAAAATGACAAATACTCACAAAAAACATGAAGATCTATACATTAGCGGTGCCTGATGACTAATGACTTGAAACTTTGACGGTTAACAGTTATTAAAGAATACTCCTTTACACTAAATGTTCATGACATACTTTATTTCCAACTAACATAGCCAACACAATCTAGAAACAACAAGAACAATCTAGAAAACAAAAATCAATAACGTCACATCCAGTGCATCGTGTACAAGTACAATGTGTTATAAAAAATGACATGACTTATGTTGTCCATAATAATATAACAAACAGTATCTTACAAACCATATTACATGACATATATGCACTATGTACACTTAAGGTGCAGCTTATAGTTTACAATAGAATGTGCGACATGGAACTGAATCTAACAGTACCCTTGCCATGACATAACACAATTTACAATATCAGACAAATCAGGAGTAAGGGTGCAGGGCCTAGACCCATTGTCTACTGTGCAGTGGCGTCAGGTTCAAAAATGAAATAATCGAATCCCAGTAATTGAATCGGCTGTTTACAATCTAATCCACTTGCCAGCACCAAAGGGATCAGGATATTCAATTGTCCCAGACGTACAATGAGAGGGCAGAGTTGACATACATATACAGATGGAAAAAATGGACTGTTTTCACAAGTAGGCCTGTCCCTTGGTGTCAGTATCCCGTTTGAAATTAAATTGATGTAATTGCAGTACGGTATAGTTATACCGATTTTCTTTATCTTGAATTGTCTGTTATATCAGTTACGGCTAATTTCGTTTCCCTTCAAGCGCATTGCACTCATAATGATATCAGTTGGTTTACTCGAATATTGGCTATACCGAGCATTTTACTGTTGTTCTTTAAGAATGAGTTTCTATTGTATGCGATGGTTGAACTAGAAATGAGGTTGGTTTACAATTTGGAACAGAGGTGTTGAGCACTTGAAATAAATTGAATGAGGGTGAACCTATTCAGATATATAGAAGAATGTTACCACTCTTGTAGTGTATTTCTCTTGCATATGGGGATATGCTATTGAAATGAATATTTTGTTTTTTGTGCAACACGTGGTCAAATTTTGAAGTTCTTTTCATTTAAAATCATGAATTGATAACTTATTAAAACTAATAAAGAAGCATCTTAATTAAAAAAAATATTATCCAATATTTCTATTGCCAAAGGGTTTCAAAAATACGGAGACAGTGTTTAATTTGAGCAATGTAGGTCTCACGACGGTATCCTTCCGCCAATATGAATTGAAGCTGCTGGGTTCAGCCGTAAGGAGGATTACCGCTTGTGGGGCAATCTGCTGTGGGGTGTACTGGTTGACACAGCATTTAAATGGTCTTTATTATATAATAGCCTTTGATATTGCTATAGTAAAACCTCAGTGACCGGTGGGTGTGAGTAGGGAGGTGTCCCTTTTGCTGAACTGTGAAACAAACACTGTATTTAGGAAAGTTTTATGGTATCTGCTGAATGAAAATGTGTCCGTTTTTGTGAAGTGTCGCTTTTGGCAATGGGGATCTCCTTAGCGAGATTTAGTATGAATACTGAACACGAGTGCTGCAGTTATTGTTAACGATACCAAATCTAATGTTCCGCAGCTGAGTTCTATTCATATAAAAGGTATATTACCTATGGTTTTTGGAATGATGTGCACTTATTATTTAACTGTACTACATGGACAGTCTGTTGGACACTTACTTACTTGCCAAATTTCCCACTCCTAATGGATGAATCGATGGATCGCTTGATTGACCGACCGACCGATCAATCAATCAATCAATCAACCAATCTAATAACCAATCAATTAATCATCCAATCAAATAATCAATCAATCATTGAACTAATCAACCAATTGACCAATTAATCAACTATTGTACAATGTAGTGCTAATATATATCAAAGTGTCCATGTCAATGAGTTGTCCCGTAGCAAGCTTTCACGGTACAGTCCAGTGCCTATGGTATGGTGGATACGTAGTCATTTTCATATGCTACATGCATAGTGTGGGTTACAACTCCAAGGAATCACATGGCAATGAAGGTGTCTTATTCTTTAGCATATGAAAAACACCATTTTATGACCCCGCCGATGTAAAATCCACACCAAAACACCTGGTCTAATTACCCAGAAGAGGCTTGATGCTCAATTTATTACCCACATGTCTTTTTATTATTAATTAGTTTGCCATTTTATAAGCCCTAAAACTCGCCTCTTATGTAAGTAATGACAACTCCTTATATATAGCCCCTACATGGGCTGAAAGCAATGTGGTGGCGTGTTAGCTTCATTCACCTGAAAACCTACACAAATCGAAGATGGCCGCCAACGATTTTCCATAAAACTCTGAATTCTCATACACGTGAATGTTTACAGAATGTGGTTTCATTTTTATTTTATTTTTTATCCCCTTCGCTGTTCAAATAGCAAATTCTAAAGTTAAATCTATCTAAATTAACAAAAAGGATAGAAAATATAAAAAAAAAATGAAACCACATGTTGTTTACTACATGACAAGACTCCTATACAGAATATGTTGCTTACTTCATTAGATTTTACCTTCATTGACACAATATTGATAAAAAATCTTCTGGACTTGTCTATTTCAAATTCCATACGGCACGTAGGGACCACACTCCACCAACGCGTTAAGAAGCAATGAGAGCATCTCATTTAGACTACAACCAAGGCCTGTCTGGTTCCTTATGTAACTATGAGCATAAAAGTCGCCGATCCTTCTGTTGAGGATGTGTAATTAATGGGGACGATGTGACTTTATGAGGCGTCATTTGCTGATTACGTGCCTCACATGGGCTGTTTTACACCGAATCCTGGTGATGAGAAGCAAAACCAACACATGCTGCAATATTCACCCTGCTCAAGTGCACGTACACAGCTATGTAATGGTGGAAATCTTACTTATATGTAATGTATTTTTCTTCAAATAAAATTAACGAGACTTTCTGGAGATAAAAAAATTCTTAAAATGTGCTTGTTTTTTATTTCAGTATAAAAGTACAAGCATTTCCCTTTTTAAAAATGTATAACACTTTAGGGGTTTCGGGAATAGATTTTGGTTTATGGACCATACAAAAGATCATGTATACAATTTCGGTACAGTCAAAATTAACATTGACTGAATCTTTCATTGTATTTGTATGATCTTTTGTATGGTCCATAAACCAAACTCCATTCCCGCAACCTTTAAAGTGTTATACATTTTTAAAAAGGGAAATGAATGTACTTTTATACTAAAATAAAAAACAAGAGCATTTTGAGAATTTTTTTCCTCCAAATTCTTTTATCTCCAGCAAGTCTCCTTAATACATTTAGAGCCTTGTTGCGTGATATTGCTTAAAACATGGGCCCTGCAACATGGGAGGTGTGTGTGGTATGATTTACAAACACTATAGCATACACATTACTACTAAATTGTGGTAATGTGTATTCAATAGTGCTTGTAAATCATAGTAATATACCTACAACATATCCCTTCCACGATGCTCGGGCCCATGGCTTATACTGAATGTTCTCTACTATCTAATAATAATATCATCTTCTAAATGTCTAGTGTTATATTATACATGATGGTTTGTGAAATGGGTATTTTGCTGGCCCCAGTCTGCGCGCGCTTGTAGCCTCTCACATCACTTGAAATGGGTCAGTAGCTCGCATAGAGTCCACGAACCTACAGTTACTTGACACTTACTTGGTCAATTATCCCTCTTCGCCATTGGGGAGAGATCTCAACTTCCTTTTAAATATGTTAAATTTAGGTGCAGATACAATGTCGTCACTGAGTTTGTTCCACTGGGTTATTGAAGCCTAGTTGTCATCTGTTTGCAAACACCAAAGTAACACCAGAGATTGCATAAATGTAGTGCTATGTTACACTTGCATTAGTTTACTTTTTCACTTTCATTTTTAATGAAAATCAATAACACCAATTTGAGGACACAGTACAGTGCATGGACTCAATGTAAAGGTGTCCGACCATATAATTATCAGACAAGTTTGCAACGATTGATAATGTACCTGTATCCAACCATATACACTTGAGACTTCAAATTCTGTCCAATGCCATTGATTTATTGAAGGTCAATGTTGAGCAAATGTTGGCAAGCGGGAGGTCAGGCCAACAAGGGCAACTCGACATCATTTTAATATAAGATCACTGTATTGTTGCACATATTCACAGACTATAAATTGGGTTTAATTCTTATTAATAATACTCAATATTCTTATTAATGGGATCTGGTACTGTACTTTAATCCCTGTAGCCACTTTTCAGTTTTACATAGTCATTCTGATTCAAGTTGTCATTCTGTGATGTCAAATTCCCAAACGGGGTTTTGCCAAGCGGACCCCCCTTTTTAAAAAGGCCCCCAACTTTTTTTTAACATTCCATCCCTAACTCAATTCCCTAGTGTTTCCCAAAGGGGGGGTTTTTTCATTTTTTTATGGGTTAAGCTTAAAAACTAATTTTTTGAGAAAACAAAACCCCAAAATGTTTTCGCATTTTTTAAATTTTTGGTTTATGAGAAGTTAAAAACCGTTTTTTTAAATTTTTGGGGCCACCGTCCGGGGGACTTCCCCTAACTCTGTGAAAAAATTTCCCCTTGAATACGTTTTGTTCTTTCTTTAAAAGGTCACAGAATATTAAACCTTAAGGAAATTTAATTCACTTTTAAAAAAATTTTAAAAAAAAGAAGTCCACATAACAGGGGTTAAAATTTCGGTACCCAAAGGCGGGCCCAAGGGCTCCCCGCTTCAAAACCAAAAATTAAATACCTGAAGGATTTTAAACTTAACCCCCAAATTACGTTTTGATAAGATTTCCAAAACT
>CM032665.1:29966727-29980898 GCA_019095985.1 Streblospio benedicti | reverse complement strand
TAGGTTTTCAGGTGAATGTAGCTAACACGCCAATTATTATTGCTTTTTAGCCCATGTAGGAGCTCTATATAAGGAGTTGTCATTACTTACATAAGAGGCGAGTTTTATGGCTTATAAAATGGCAAACTAATTAATAATAAAAACAGATGCATAATAAAATGAGCAGCAAGCCTCCTCTGCCTAATTAGAACAGGTGTTTTGGTGTGGATTTTACATCGGCGGGGTCATAAAATAGGGTTCTTGATGATTATGCTAAAGAACTAGACACCTTCATTGCCATGTGATTCCTTGGAGTTGTAACCCACACTATGCATGTAGCATATGAAAATGACTACGTATCCACCACATCATTGGCACTGGACTGTACAGTACAACCTTGCTACGGGATATCTCATTGTCATGGACACTTTAGATGGACACAATAGATGATTAATTGGTCAATTGGTTGATTAGTTCAATGATTGATTGATTATTTGATTGGATGATTAATTGATTGGTTATTAGATTGATTGATTGATTGATTGATTGGTCGGTCGGTCAATCAAGCGATCCATCGATTCATCGATTAGGAGTGGGAAATTTGGCAAGTTAGTAAGTGTCCAACAGACTGTCCATGTAGTACAGTGCACATCATTCAAAAAACCATGGGTAATATATCTTTTATATGAATAGAACTCATACACGGAACATCAGAATTGATATCATTAACTATAACTGCAGCCCTCATTTTCAGTATAATCTCACAATAGTGATCCTCACGACCAAAAGCGACACTTCACAAGTACGGACACCTTTAATTCATAACATACAATACAACTCTACTAAATATATTTCACAGTTCAGTAAAATGGACACCTCCCAACTCACACCCACCAGTTACCGAGGTTTTACTGTAGCAATATCAAAAGCTATTATATATTATAACACTATATCTGTGACACACCCCTAAATCCTGCATTGTGATTGGCTTAGAGCCAAATCAGTGCCCTGTCTGCAAGCAGAAAAGTCCGCCATTTTGAAACCCTCAATTAAAATTAAAAATCGACTATATTTACAATATTACAGAGATTTGAATGATCTCAATTATGACTAAAGGTAATAAATGATGTAAACTCAATAAAATTGCAACTTTATTCCAAATTTGTACTGTGACTTTAGAAAATCCTGCCTATCTATAGCACAACTTACAGAACGAGACTAGTGTTTAGACTAGTAGACCAGTAGACCGCCGAAGTTCAAAATTAATCACAGTTCAATCACTTTTGAGATTATTTAGCGATACATTGTTAGTAAAAATGGTGCTGCATATTCAAAATAAGATAACCCTTGTGTCGGATAGTTGTTTCAATCAGAACAGTGTTTAAGCAAGTGTAAAAAATCGAATGTGTGCCGACCAGTCAACGGCAGGATTTTAGACTTTTGCTTTGCGCACTGAACCTGATTAATTTAGGCTATATTCGTGAGAATTTTCATCAAATATTAAGTGTTAGTGAGGGTTTATCGTGTTATAATGAATGTATATCATGGTTTGTTGGTCACCATGTATGAATGCATGCCCGAATGTAGTGAATATTGCCCTCGCAAGCTCGGGCAATATTCACTACTTTGAGGCATGCATTCATACATGGTGACCTCCAAACCATGACATATTTCTTCAATAAAGACCATTTAATTGATGTGTCAAGCAGTACACCCCACAGCAGATTGCCCCACATCCAGTAATCCTCCTTACGGCTGAACCCAGCAGCTTCATTGACGAGCATCAATCCATATTGGCGGAAGGATACCATCGTGAGACCTACATTGCTCAAATTAAACACTGGCTCCGTATTTTTGAAACACTTTGGCAATATATGAGTTCATAGATTTATTTCATTAAGATGTTTCTTTACTTGCTGTGGTATGTTACTTATTTATCAATTGAGCTGACTGAAGATGAAATGAAAAGTGTTGCACAAAAAACAAAACTTTATTTAAATATATATCCCCGGGTACATATGCAAGAGAAATACACCACAATAGTGTTAAGCTTCTTCTTCCCTATATTTTAATATGTTCACCCTAATTCAATTTATTTCGAGAGCTCACCACCTCTGTTCCATATCGTAAACCAACCCCATTCCTAGCTCGACCATCGCATACAGTAGAAACTCATTATCAAAGAACAACAGTAAAATGCTCGGTACAGCCAATATTCCAGTAAACCAACTGATATCAGTATTAGTTCAATGCGCTTGAAGGGAAACAAAACTAGCTGTAACTGATATAACAGACAATGGGAGATAAAGAAAATCGGTATAACGATATTGTACTGCAATTACATCAATTTAATTTCAAACGGGATACTGACACCAACGTTAAAACAGTCCTTTTTTTACATGTGTATATGTATGTCAACTCTGCCCACTCATTGTGCGTCTGGGAAAATTGAATATCCTAATCCCTTTGGTGCTGGCAAGTGGATTAGATTGTAAACAGCCAATTCAATTACTGGGATTTGATTATTTCATTTTTGAACCTGACGCCACTGCACAGTAGACAATTGGTCTAGGCCCTGCACCCTTATTCCTGATTTGTCTGATTTTGTAAATTGTGTTATGTCGTGGCAAGGGTGCATTGTGAAAGTAATACATATTTTTTGTGTGTTCGGTGCTTTAGCGTTTGATACAGTAGAGCTTCTTTATTAAGATCACCATGAGGCTAGTTTCAACTGATGTCATTACAGAAGAGGTCATCTCTTTGCGGAGATTTCTAGTCTCTTTATAAAAGCCTTGGGCCAGCGAGAAATTCATAGGCAGATCCATTTGGCGCAGCCCCCACCCCCCATATCCACCAAAATATCATATACCGTTTTTTCTTACTATATATTTCCCCCAAATACCTTATTTTATAGGGGTTTTGAGATGCTTACCAACAGTAGTATAGGTGCATGTTACGGTTTCTGTACCTGTACCAAGAGCTGATTAACAGGAATAAAGTGTTGACGGGCATGCACAACCTAAAGGAGGTCGTAATGGATCAGTTACAAGCATAGCCCATCAACTACAAACATTGGGACTCAGTGATCGTGGAATTTACACATACCTTCTATCTTTTTTAATAATAATGAGCTTAAATAAGTTTGTTGTATTAAATATCTTGGTGGACTGTTAAATGATTTAGACCGCATTAGAGGATAGGAAGCAGAAATAGAATCTAGAATACGGGGTAGAAGAATATACTAAGTAAATAATGTTACATTTCAAAATAGCTACTTATATCATTCTTAGTTGGGAATTAAGTTAGTTTAGTAGAAAATGGATTTCATGAGCAGAGAATAGTACAAAATTAAAGCCTAGATATTTTTTTTTTCTTCAAAATTTACCATGTTCAATATTTTGGTGTATGTTGATGTAACCAGCTTCAAATAACATTTTTCAAATTTTATTACAACACATTTACAAGTTATTCACATATTACAAAACAAAATGCAAAATCATTACAATATGGCGCTTAAAAGCCTTCACATGTATTCATATGTTGATTCAGGCTACTTGCATAAGTAAAAGATTTGTGGCAAATATATCCCACACTCATTGCAAATGAATGGTTTATTGCCGGTGTGAATGCGCATATGTCTAGCAACAGCATACCTGTGAGAGAAACGTTTATGACAAACTTCACAATCATAAGGTTTTTCATGGGTGTGGGTTCTCATGTGCTGTTTCAGAGTATCGCTTCGGGTGAACAAATTCTCACATACTGTACACTGATGTTCTTTCTCCCCAGTGTGAATTTTCGTGTGGCTTTTCAAGATGCTGCTGGTAATAAAACACTTGCCACATTCAATACATTGATGTGGTTTCTCACCAGTGTGGATTCTCATATGGACCTTCAGATTCCAAGCTTGATTGAATGATTTCTCACACACTGTGCACTGATATTCTTTTTCCCCAGTGTGGATTTTCATGTGAGCTTTCAGATGTCCACGTTCACTAAAACACTTGCCACAGTCAGTACATTTGTGTTCTATGTGTGATTCCATAGCTTTATATAGGGTGACCGTTTCTTTCTCTCCAGTGCTATAAAAAATGACTACAGATTTAATTAAAAATTTAATCAACTCAACAAATTGAATGTCACTAGATGTATTCCATAAGTTGAGGGACACCCCCCCCCCCCCAATCAAAGCAAAAGTCTTATATAGTCATAACATTTCATGCAATTCTGGACAATTGCTAACAGAATGCATTTAAAAAAATACCTTAGCTTAAGGTAAGTATATCTATAATACTAAAAAAAGTTAGACCCCCGCCCCTCCAAACAGTTATCTGACAAATTCAGCGACTCCCCCCCCCTCCCCCAAAAAAAGTAGAAAAAAGAAAGGATGATGGTGTATACCCTACGCTGCCCCTCCCCGCCCCCTTTCCCAGGACACACAACCACCTGCCTGTACTATGCCTAGATAATATTCCTGAATTCTGTCCCTAAAAATGACCCCTGTCGATCGAGCCCGTGGCTAGATCTAACTGTCGGCACAGAGATCTTCAATCTCTCGACGGTTTAAGGGATGATGTACATTTTATCAAGCTCCTCAAAAGTAGAACATTGTTCTCTTTTTTTTTCTTGCCCCACCCCCTCCCTCCAAACGTGGAAATATCAGGTGTGTGACATAATCGAAGAATATCTACAGTGTTTTGCGATATTTATGAAAATATTACTTACATATGCCATGAAATAATATTTATTATATATCAGGAATGTAAATCTTACCAAATCTGTCACATTTTAATAGCGGAATTGTGATATGAAAAGTTTTAGTGTACGAGATAAAATATTAGACACACAAAAAAAGTTGAATATCCAAAACTTGACCGAACCCCCCCCCCCCCTCCTCCCCCTTAGTGAAACACTGTTCCACTTTTGCGGAGGGTGACAAAATTTACATCATCCCTATATTTACCCTAACTTAGGCCTAAGCCTTAAGGCTAAGTTTTTTGCAACACTGGCTATGTAGCTGAGTGTTGTTTTCCAGGCCATGGTTTTGCATCAATATAAAATCAATAACACAAGATGCTATGATTGAGAAAGAAAGACATACCTTACTGTAGGGGTGTATGGAATCTTCCATACAAGATATGTAAGTTCTATTTTCAAAAATATCTTTTTAAACACAGCTTTAGTCTCGATCATCCAGAATCTTGTGTGGTTGCCACCAACCATGGATATCATAACCAGCCTGTGTGTCCGAGGCTAACACAGCTTGGGAAACAAGCTCGTGATACTATATTTGTTTCTTGGAAACCACCTGTACTGTTAAAATAACTACAATACAAACGTTCTACGTAAGTCCAAATTGACAAATGACTGGTATTAGTATAGGGGATGAAAGTCAAGAGAACAGATGTAACGTGACAACCAAGCTACTAGAAATTGACAGGAACACTACCATTGAAAAAGTGACCGGTTCAGACGTGTGACATCATGGTTTTGAACACAGTGTTCAAAAATGGAACACAAGTGTTCAGTAATGGAGCAAAAGCGTCCAGTTTTAGCGTATAACAGACACATCAGAACACTTACTTTTTAGAGTGTATCATTGCAAATTATATACCCTTTTTAATAAAAAGCATACATAAATGGAGTCCAATAAGGATAATATGTAATAATTTATGAGAACTAGTCGAGAGTGGTTCTCGCAAAATTCTCAGGATGAATGATTCCATATGAAATCAAGTTCATCCTTTTTTCTCTTTTTGGTATATTTTCCCCAAGCAGTTGGTGGCTTCCTACAAATATACTCACTGTAATATACTCACTTGATTGCACGAACAATACCCACGACATCCCTTCACTGCGCCACTCCCCTTTTTCTGAAAACCTGTAACTACATATGAAATTAATATTATTATAAATGATTTTATTATAGACTTTGAGGTGACCGCCACAAACAGGTGGTCTCAATTAGAGGTTCTACGCTACTGCCAATACTCTCATCGGCCGTAATTTTACCTTTCTCAGAGTTACCACATGCCCGAAGATGTGCACGCACTTTGGAGACAGGCAGTAGCATGGAATTGTTAAGGCAATTTAAAAAATATATATATTTTGACGATTGAATTTCATTATTTTCCCTCCACACAAATCACCATTTCTTACAGACCACTTCCAAAGCCAGATCCTAATCTGACCTGATGATCGTTCATGATGTCAGCTAGCCATCACAACGTGCACTGCAGACACCGTCTATCCTCGGGACACCCTAACCCCCCACCCAGGCCAGACGTACCCCCAACGCCGAAGTAGACCATTGATGACACAAGTATGATTTTGGTGTCCAATAACATGTTTTTGGAGTCATAGAATCCGAATCAGCTAACCAAAGTCAAATTGACAACATTGATATAGGCAAATCCAAGATGGCTGCCACTGAGATGGGTGAATTCTGTAATGTCCAAAATGACCAGCAAAACCTTAAAATGGCCATATCTTTATCAATAAAGGTGCTAGAAATGTGATTTAGGTGTCTAGTGTAGGGTTTCGGGATATAAGTAATTTAGATTTGTATCTTTGACAAAGGTAACATGACATTCAACAACAATTATTGGAAAAATATTGATATATTGATAACAATCATCAAAATTATGTTAAAGGTTACACATTTTAAACTTTTAAACATAAGTAATGAAAAAAAAACACACAGTGATCAAAACTTAGTGATCATTCAACCACCCCTTGATACACACATTTGAGAGATCAATGTATTCAAATCGCTCCCTCATCAGTTTCTAAATCATCATGATTATCATCATCTATAGCATCTTCTGAGAGCTTAGAATTAGGATTGTACCAATGTCCTGTCTCTCCGTAACACTTGCAACTGCAATTTGTGCTTTGGCATGGAAATGTGCTACTGCATCTACTCTTCACAACTTAGAGAATTTCTTTCTTTCTGCCACAGTATAACAGCCTGTAAGGAAGACCATGGCTTGGAAGCAGGTCATGATCCCTTTGTATTTAGATACTGTGGCATTAATATCTGTGTATATGACTGACTTCTTATGGGACCTCATATTCACCTGACCCTAATGGCACACTATTACAAACACATCAGTGTCATCAGACTCATTACATATAAACAGTTGGTTCATTTGCATTGTATGCACAGATTTCATCATATTACATTTACTTTAGAAATATAGTTACATATAGTTGCCAATATGCTAAATCCATGTTTGATCGGTCATGTTTTTGAAAGTAATAATCTGCATTTGCGTTACAAATACATACTTGTCAAAGCACAGATAAACATCACCAATGTTCCAACAAAACCTTCACATTCTTGACAACAGAAGCCCAAAAGTTTTGAACTGTTCCACATAGGGGCCGTTAGGCCATTATGAAATATATGCGTGGAGAGAGAGAAATTGACTTTCTATTACACATGACTACAGTGAAGGAAATGCTGCCCTTGCCGCACTATGTGATGACATTTGTAGGTACAATGAAGACAGTCCATAGGAATCAGCACAGAACAATAGGGATAAAGGAGCTAGTAGGATTTATGATCTTGTCCCTCCTACTATGTTACCACGCATGAACGTTGTGCTCTCAGTCTCCCAAAAGAAGAAGCAGCTCATTGATTTAATCATTGACAATATCTTTGCGAAGATCGACTCCATGAGTGGCAAGCTGATTGTAACAGGTAGTGATCCACGTCCAGTGGAAATAAATGGTGCAGTATCACGTCTCATTGACTTATCTATCATGCATCATATAGTAGCTGCCATACCAAACAGACCCTATTTATATATGATGACCCTGATGTGTTTGTATTATTGTCATTTTGTCAATAATGGCTCGATTAAAAAGCAGGTAAGATGAGCTCCTGTAAGACGTTGGTCATGTACACAGATATCAATGTCACAGTATCTAAATACAAAGGGATCATGAATGACTTGCTTCCAAGCCATGGGCTTTAATACAGGCTGTGATACTGTGGCAATATGCTATGACATAGTAAACCCCACAGCTATCAACACTGTCAGGACAAGTAAGTATCCACTAGATGCTCTTGGGAAAATTTCCTCTACTGTTGAGAAGGTAATGAGCCAGGCCACAGCATTCATGTTCGAATGTTATGGACATCTTGAGTGTGAGTGCACAAGTCTTACAGAAGAAAAAACAGAATATATTGTCAGCTGAAGTTGCTAGAATGTTGGCAATTCCCCAGAATTTAAAAGTGTACATCCAATTAATGAGTCTTTCTTGCAAAATGTACTGAGGGCGCATTTGCAAGTAGCAATGTGGCAGAATTGTGCTGATTGCAACTCTCCCGATTTGGATCCAGAATGTCATGGATTGGTGAAAGATAGTGACTCTTGGAAATCAGTGACTGTAGCATCAGTTCTTACACTAGTACGTGAATAAATCCTAAATGTTGTGAAGTGTGTATATAGTAGCACATTTCCATGTTAAAGCACAAGCTGGGGAAGTGATTGGAATACATTGATCTCTCAAATGTCAGTATTATGTGGTGGTTGAATGATCACTAAGTTTTGATCACTATGTCATTTTGTCATTACAAAGGAGTAATATCTAATTTTGACATTATTTTGATGATTGCTATCAATATTTTTCTAATAATTGATGTCACTTCTCATGCTACATTTATCTAAGATACATGGCCGAACCGAGTGTAGCTGATAACCCTACACTAGACATCAAAATCACTTTCCTAGCCCCTTTATTGATGGAGATATGGGCATTTTAAGGATTTGGCGGCCATTTTGGACAATACAGAATTCACCCATCTCAGTGGCAGCCATCTTGGATTTGCCTAAATCTATGTAGTAAATCTGACTTTGATTAGTTGGTTTGGATTCTATAACTCCAAAAACTTTTTGTTGGACAATAAAATATATTTGTCCTAAAAAGATCAAGGCAATCACAGAATTCCCCCATCTCTGTGGTGGCCATCTTGGATTTGCCTATATCTATTTGATAAATGTAACTTTTATTGCTAGATTTAGATTCTAGGACCCCAAAAACATATAGTTAGGCACCAAAATCACGGATGTACCATAAATAATCAAAATGTTATTAGCAAGAATGTATTTTTACGTAATGGCAATCATGAATATTGATTTTTAAAAAAATGCACTCCAATATAGATAGAATGGCCAGACAGATTTGTTAACCAATAACACATGCTCATAGACCCAAAAATCACTTTCCTAGTAACTATTTAGAAGTACATGTAGATGTGGCCATTTTAAGGTTTTGGCGGCCATTTTGGAAATTATGGTGAATTAAAAAAAATGCTCAAGGGTGGGAACTTCACACCCACCTGGAACTCAGTATATAGACCCTCTAGATGAATAATCAAGAGAGAAAAAACACTTTAACTCACAAAAAGGGGTATGACCCTCTGACTGCAGGACTATTGCATATTTGTAAATTTGGAGTTATGTAAAACGTCATTTTAACAGTACAGGTAGTTTCCTAGAAACACATATAGATCTAGTAGACTAGTATGAGTTTTTGTTTAAATAGAATACTTAGTTTCTTGGAATCTTGTTGTGACGTGTCATTTTTCAAGGACAGACGCAGAGGTAAAAAAAATGCAGGACAAACATTAAATCGCATTTTTTACCAATAAAAAGAGATATTTGTGAGCAGTCACGACGATGTGCGTAAAGATCAAAGTCTGAGGATTAATTTCATGCATTATACTATCATATAGTTATTGTGACAGCCAACGGAAAATGGATTATCAAATTCGGATTTTTTGTACTATCTATCATGTGAGTTTTTCCCGCGCGCATGCGCGACCCCAATTTCCCGGAATAAACATTCACATTGTTCAAACCTGGCTGTCTGAGTGTCTTTACCGTTCGTGCATAAAACGAATTTTTTACTACGATTTCTCACTGATATCTCTTTTTATTGGAATGGTAATTTGATATATTGTCTACAGAATAATTGTTTATATATAAATATCGAAAAAGACACAAATAAGGAAGTAATGATTAAGGAACGATCATAAATAATTATACCGGGTGGGGGGGGGGGGGTCGTCCAACTTTTCCGATTCCCTTTTTTTCTTTTTTCTTTCTTTTTGGGGGAAGGGGGGGGGGGGGTGTCGCTGAACTTGTCAGATAACTGTCGCCTACTTTTTTTTGTAAGCCAAGGTATGTTTTAATATATTCTGTTAGCAATTGTCCAAAAATGCAATGACTTTATAGAGGAATTTTGCTTTGATTTTTTTAGGGGGGGGGGTGTATCACTGTGTCACTCAACTTATGGCATGCATCTAGTGGAATTCAATTCGTAGAATAGCCATTGTAAAAAATATTTTAAAACACATTTTTTTTGTTAATTTCAGCAATGCCTTCAAAATGCCCCAGATGTGGGGACAATAGCATCTCAAGCACAGACGATATCATTGTGTGCACGTCGTGTGGTCATGTCGTCGAGCAAGGGTCGTTTGTTGCAGACACCTCTAATAACAGTTCAGTTTCCAGCACAGAATATCGGCCATATGCCAGATCACTCCCAGCTAACTATGTTGACTCCGATCAAGATCCCACACCTGCGAGAGGACTGACACTGGCTAGATCTCAAATAGCAAATTTAGCAAACACTCTCAACCTTTCTCCAGTGATGAAGCAAGAAGCTATGCAAATGTACAGCAGGATTTATTCTGATGAACGTTTTAGAAAAATATTCATTGAAAACAAGCTTATTCTTGCAGCATGTTGCGTATACATTGTTGTTCTATATCATGGCTGGGCCATGTCAATCAGCCAGCTATCAGAAATCACTAGGAGTCCTGTTTCGAAAATACACAAATACAGAAAAGAAATATTGGAAACACTTGGTGAAGAAAGTGTATACAAGGACGTAGGTGCACACATGGACGTAGAAGAATTTGTTCAACCTCTGTGCAGCAAAGCAGATGTTGGGGAAGAATGTTCTGATAGAGCAAAGCGCCTAATTTTTCTGTGTAAAAAACTGTGGATTGCTAATGGTCGAAAACCATCTACAATGATACAGTGTTCAATGTACTTATCTTGGCAATCTCAGGAATGGCCTCAACGCAGGCGTGTTTCTTATAAAGAGTTCTGTAAAAGTAAAGGTTTAGATTGCACTATGAATGGTGCCATGAAGCGTCTTAAAGAAATTTTGAAAGCATTAGTTGTGTTAGCTAAACAGTTACCATATCTTGCAGATGATGAATCCTTGGGTGAGAAAAATGTCATCCAACATCTCCCAGATATTATTGCCTATCATAATTCACTCATGCAGCGTGCAATGTTGCAAACTAATATAGAGTTGGAATCAAATGATGAAAAAACACACGTAGCTAAAACTGATCAAAAGCGTAAACTTGATGATACTGAGGAACATTCAAGCTGTAATATGTTTGACCCTCCATCTTTCAAAGTTGCACGTTTCAAAGATGTTTCAAGCGCTCCTATTGAACTGGATAACCAATGTATTTTACAGTACAAGGGTGACCTCAACAGTGAACATCTCTCGGAAAATGATATTCCTGATTCTGAGATGAAAAATTATCTTAAGACAAGCGAAGAAATAAAGTTGCAACAGACATCAGAGCTTCTGATGAAATTGTCGGCTAGTTCAACTAACCCATGAAACTAAATGATGACTATTCCTCACAATGAGAAAATGGTTGATGTTCGATCGACATATTACTTAAAAATCAACCAATATTATAAGCTTGAAAACCAGTCATTGTCATTGCTTTTGATTAAATTTAGATTCTTATCATCATTTAGCAACATGGGTTAGTTGATCACTTAGTTGACACTTTCATCAGAAGCTCTGATGTCTGTTGCAACTTTATTTCTGCTTTTGATTAAATTTAAATTCTTATCATCATTTAGCTGATGTATGTTATGAAGAATGTTGATGTGTAAATGTTTTGATTCTTGTAAGCGCCCTATTGTAATAATTTTTGCATTTTGTAATGTAATATGTAACTTGTAAATATGTTGTAATAAAATTTGAAAAATGTTATTTGAAGCTGGTTACATCAACAACTCTAGTTTTATCACTTCCCGTCATCGTGCGATAATATTATTGCTTGTGGCTATTAAAAATGCATGTACAGAACATAAAAATATATGGCAATACTTACATTGGAGGGCATCCAATACGTAGCAGTCTCCCAACTTTTAATTTCATATGTTCCGAGGTGAAAAACATCAACAATGTTGACATGAGTGAGTCTGCACACTTTGACGTGAAATATCGGACACAGTGCAGGTTAAGGAGACTTGCTGGAGATAAAAAGAATTTGGAGGAAAAAAATCTTAAAATGTTCTTGTTTTTTTTATTTTAGTCTAANAAGTACATTTATTTCCCTTTTTAAAGATGTATAACACTTTAAAGATTGCGGGAATGGAATTTGGTCTATGGACCATACAAAAGATCATACAAATACAATGAAAAATTCAGTCAATGTTAATTTTGACTGTACCGAAATTGTATACATGATCTTTTGTATGGTCCATAAACCAAAATCTATTCCCGAAACCCCTAAAGTGTTATACATTTTTAAAAAGGGAAATGCTTCTACTTTTATACTAAGATAAAAAACAAGCACATTTTAAGATTTTTTTTTATCTCCAGCAAGTCTCGTTAAACTGTCGTTCAGTAGATCGTCAAACAACCGGTTTATGTAGCATCCGTTGTGTGAGTTCGTGTTGGTTAGCATATTATATCCACGAAAATCAATTATTTACAAAATTATTAACTTTGCCACTTTACACCCCCCCCCCCCACACACACACACACTTCGAGAGAAGAGCTGTCATGGAACAAACTCACATTTAGGAAAGCAATTGGCATTTGCTTCGAAGTTGGTCAGTTCAAAAAGCTGATGCTTGATTGACACTCAATTCGTTCGTGTCAACCGCACCTCAGCGTGCTGAATTTTATGATTTACACTCAATTCTACACAATCAATTTTAAAAGTTTTAAATATACAGCATTTAATAGTATGTGTCTTGCGTCTAGATATGTAAGAGAGCACGGCGATTAGTGTAGGACTGAGGCCAAAATCGTTAATTACACTTAATAGGGCTTATATATGCAGGTATCTCACGGTCAATCACTTTCCGGTTATTGCCATAAAGGGTCAACTGATACTCAGCATGATTATCAAATTGCCTCCCATACATAACATAATACTTGTTTCTCACATATCAATATGTCACACGGAAACGCCTACGAGCATCATTCTGAGGATCCCATGTTAATTGACCATAAGGCCCTCGAGTATTGAATATTTCATGATGTTGTGCCAAACTATATGGCCTGGAATCAAATATGGATGCTTGACTGCCATAAGACGGTAGATACACTGATGTGTTATGGTGCTCAATTAAATGCTCCCCGATTAAATTGATAATCATGTTTTTTTATTCATAAGATGGCATATTTCAACAGTATTGAATTAATTTATGCAAAGCTATTACATCTGTATTCAATAGCTGAGACTGATGCAACCTATAAGGGAGAGGGGGTTATAAGGGGTCAAAAAATCCCATATCCGTCATTTTGTCAGCCTTTTTTTCCACAACCCACTTTCATATAATCCCACTCTCCTATGCACCTTCACTAGTATCTTCTATTGATTTTCAAATATCTGACTTCAACCAATGTTTCTGACTTCATCAATCTATTTAAACCACGAATACACAAAACAAAATGGCCAATACAGCTAAAACCACAAAATATCTCAAGAAAAGTTCTTTGTTTAAATAACCAATACAACCCCCAACCACAACAAAGATGCTCAAGCCTTATCTACAAAATCCCCACAGTGACCAAAACAACCCAAGTCCGAAAGACCCAAGTCTTTTTTGTCCAAAATACAATGACCAATAACTACAATCTCAAAAATCCTCTAGCAAACACTCCCAATAAAACTGAAATTGCAAAAATGCTCAAACAATATCTTGCCTACTCAAATCTGGTCTGGGCTAATTGCGCACGCATCTTACAGCCATCTACGGCAGATGGCTTCACGCCTCTGCTAGCTTTACGACGACAATCCAATTACATTGATTGGCAAATGAGTAGAAAAGTGGCATGTTGAACACTTAGTGAGATCTATATGTGCAGATATGTCAGCTGTTTAATTTATATTACAGATTTGT
>CM032665.1:29945406-29957497 GCA_019095985.1 Streblospio benedicti | reverse complement strand
ATACATGTGGGAAGTGTTTTGAGCCAAAATTGTAACTTATTGCTCACGCGAGGATACACACTGGTGAAAAACCATATGAATGTGATACATGTGGGAAGTGTTTTAGCCTAAATTGTAATCTCATTGCTCACGCGAGGATACACACTGGTGAAAAGCCATATGAATGTGATACATGTAGGAAATGTTTTAGGCATAAATGTGCTCTCATCACTCACGCGAGGATACACACTGGTGGGAAAAGAACATGAGAGTGATACATATGGGAATTGTTTTGCACAATCAAGTATCATGAAAAGGCACAATAGAAAACACACTGGTGAAAACTTTTAAAATATGGAAAATGTGGGTGGAGTTTTATCAGAAGTGATAGCCTCAAACTCCATATGGCAACTCATCATGATGAAAGCCTCTTAAACGTGAAACTTGTGGGAAATGTTTTGGATTGAAGACAACTCTCTTCCAATATCATCTGCCAGGATACAATTTTAAAGATGTATGACATCTTCAAGAAAAGAGGGACGCCACGAAAGAAATAACTCTATTTTTAATACATCATAACAATGGTTTAAATAAATGTAGTCATTGTGAGATAATTTAAAAGAAGGATCTTAAATTTAGCTCTTAACATGCTGCGTAAGTTTCACTGATCTGATATTTTATGCAGGATCTTAGATTGTGGCAAAATTTTATCAATTTTAGTGCTAAGTTTGGACGATCCATTACGTCCTGCGTATTTAAGATTTCATGATATATTTTATTTTATATTAATCCGAGTGTACATTCAATGTTATACATGTCATGATGTCTGGTATGTTATATTTTTGTGATGTTTTATTTAATGCTATAATTCTATACCACTTTGTAGAATAAGTGCAGTAAAATACTTAGATAATGTGTTGGCTTTTAGATTCTAAACTCTCTACACTAATCTGTGCAAGAAAATCACTATCGTGCAGACTAGATTGTTTGGATATGCATATTCACTCAATATTCAAAAATATCCGATCAGCAGATATTCACGAATATCTGTAAATCCGTATGCTCGATTTCCGCAAAACTTTACCAAGGTCAATGCGTATAGCAGCATGGAGGCACTCACCTTGAGCACGGCGAAGGAGTGTCCAGGCAGGTGGACGGCGTGCGTGCCCACACCGTCTGTGTGGCCGCCGTACTGCGCGCCCAACAGAACGAGCTGCCCTGCGGCCCAGAGCTCTGTAGCCGGGAACAGGTAACCGGCAGTGTGGACATTTTGACAGTACGGCTTTATCAGTATCTGCCGTAGAGCTAATAAGTTATGATATACTCCCTGACGTACTGCCTCCGCACCTATGGCCAGGTGGTAACTGTTGAATAGGCTGCAGAGGTTTGACTAACGTTTTGAGGAGGTTCTGCTTACGTTTTTGTACTGCTTAAAAAATTCTACTTTACTTTACACTCAGACTTTACAAGCACTGATCCATAAGTTTTTGGCAGGCAGTAGAGAATCTGCACTGGGGGTTGTGCCCTAGGCTTGAAATATAAACTTGGGCTTCACAAGACCTTGTGTACTTCTACAGTCGAGTGGATATGGTGTCGGACCCATTATGGCCATCAGATTGATGTATTCTAGAGATAGGATGATGGGTGTTGAGCAAACTCATCCCTATATGGATGAACACATTAGGCCTACCTATACACTGAATAGTTACAAGTCAGGAAAATGAACACTAATATGATTGATTTGCACGGTTGCGGGGGTGGGGGTGGGGAGTTGAGAAAGACAATATAAAGTGACAAGAATTCAAGTGACCTGGTGTATATGACGTGAAATCTATGGTTGGTAGATTATAAAACTTGTACATTTCCATGTGTCCTAACTGGTGTACACTCGCACCCGTCCCACAAACACGCATCTTCATCACACGGCACACTGTAGTGCTCATGCTCCGCCATAAACACAAGCACACACGGGAGTACCAGCTTGCGCCCTTTGATGGAGGACCCGATCGGGTAGCCAAAGTTCAAGAAGATCTCCTTGATGTGACAGCACTCAAACCACACTTCTCATCCAACATCTTTTTGGACTTTTGGACGCTTGACTATATGGTGTCGAAGTTGACACACACTTTGTGGTGGTCTGGCGGGTAGATAGGGTAGGGACAGTTGAGCACCCTGCAAGGCCGTGCCCGGGTGCAGTCCCTGGGAGCGCTCGTCGGCTCACCGCCGCCGCTCGTGGTGTTGCTGGTGTAACGCACAATCGCCAAGATCTTCTGCGGATCATCTGGAAAGTAGTAATCTGACAGTCACGAATGTTATTGGCGAGTTTTTTACATGCACACATACATGATATACATATACAATTAGATTATCAATCAGTATGTGACCAAAGTGGTGCTTGATATATTCCACTTTGGCTGCCCCATCTCCCTTCTACCAATTTCTTTCAGGCCAATATAGATTCAATTTATCAAAACACCAATATTTAAGACCTCCTATTCTGGCATAAACCATATTTTCACAGAAAAATAAGATCCTCCATTTTTATCTCACCGTGGAGAATACCTACCCAAAACAGACGATAGTGCATCCACCCCACCCCCGGTCCTGCTGTTATGGTGAGGTCCTCACTTCACAGTTTTCTACTAAACATGTTACATTTCTCACCAGCTGAATTGAGCAAGAGTTTAATCTTATGGTTCAAATTATCAATTTGAACTTGAGAACCCACCATGCTAGTAGCCAGTATTTATACAGGATATTTGTTTTTCTTACTTGCTGCAATTGTGATGAAACAAATGCGTTTTGATATCGTGGACTCAGCTTTTCCATTTCATATGATACCGGCTCATGGAACACATCAGCCTCTATAGCAGAACTTCAATGAAATGATGTGTGAGTTTCTCCCACTTCTGGCAATCTTTATGAATCAATTGAGTGGATTAAGTGGATGATATTACCTGGTATCTTGTTTTAAGCCACCTGCAAGGCTGCACTTTTCAGCCATTCAAAGCCGTGCAATCCTATGTTATTACGCTAATTTTTGGACTTTGGTTATCTCCTCTTTAACCTGACTAGCTGTACGATATCTGACTACAGGAGATCGTTCATGGTACTGTGTAGGTTTGCACAAATATGTTTTTCATCGTCAAAATGGCCCTGACGGTTGTTAATTAGCGGTTTTTTAACAAAAAATAGCAGACAGCGGCAGCCATGACAGCGTCATGTGGAGTAGTGTGATGTCATAGAGATGCCAAAGGCGTCACATGGTTCATCCACTAGGGCCTCATGGTGATCTTAACGAGACTTTCTGAGATAAAAAAAACTTAAAATGTGCTTGTTTTTTTATGTTAGTATAAAAGTACAAGCATTTCCCTTTTTAAAAATGTATAACACTTTAGGGGTTTCGGGAATAGATTTTGGTCTATGGGCCATACAAAATATCATGTATACAATTTCGGTACAGTCAAAATTAACATTGACTGAATTTTTCATTGTAATTGTATGATCTTTTGTATGGTCCATAAACCAAATTCCATTCCCGAAAGCTTTAAAGTGTTATACATTTTTAAAAAGGGAAATGAATGTACTTTTATACTAAAATAAAAAACAAGGACAGTTTGAGAATGTTTTTACCTCCAAATTCTTTTATCTCCAGAAAGTCTCCTTGATAAAGAAGCTCTACTGTATAAAACGCTAAAGCACCCAGCACACAAAAATATGTATTACTTTCACAATGCACCCTTGCCACGACATAACACAATTTACAAAATCAGACAAATCAGGAATAAGGGTGCAGGACCTAGACCCATTGTCTACTGTGCAGTGGCGTCAGGTTCAAAAATGAAATAATCAAATCTCAGTAATTGAATTGGCTGTTTACAATCTAATCCACTTGCCAGCACCAAAGGGATTAGGATATTCAATTGTTCCAGACGTACAATGAGAGGGCAGAGTTGACATACATATACAGATGTAAAAAAAGGACTGTTTTAACGTTGGTGTCAGTATCCCGTTTGAAATTAAATAGATGTAATTGCAGTACAATATCGTTACCGATTTTCTTTACATCAAACTGTCTGTTATATCAGTTACGGCTAGTGTTTTGTTTCCATTCATAGAACTCATGATGGTATTAGTTGGTTTACTTGAATATTGGCTATACCAAGCATTTTACTGTTGTTTTTAATACTGAGTTTCTACTTAATGCGACGGTCAAACTAGAAATGGTGTTGGTTTACGATATGGAACAGAGGTGGTGAGCTCTCGAAATAAATTGAATTAGGGTGAACATATTTAAATATAGTGAAGAAGAAGGTACACTATTGCATATGCACCCGGGGATATATATTTAAATGAAGTTTTGTTTTTTGTGCAACACTTTTCATTTCACCTTCAGTCAGCTCAATTGTTTAATTTGAGCAACATACCACAACAAGAAAGAAATATCCTAATTAAATAAATCTATGAACTACATCTATTGCGGGTTTCGTCAATGTTTAATTTTGAGCAATGGGTTCACGATGGTATCCTTCCGCCAATATGGATTGATGCGGCTCGTCAATGAAGCTGCTTGGGTTCAGCCAATTACTGCTGTGGGGCAATCTGGTGTACTGGTTGACACAGCATTTAAATGGTCTTTATTATATAATAACCTTTGTTATTGCTACAGTAAACCCTCGGTAACTGGTGGGTGTGAGTTGGGAGGTGTCCCTTTTACTGAACTGTGAAACAAACACTGTATTTAGGAAAGTTTTATGGTATCTGCTGAATGAAAATGTGTCCGTTTTTGTGAAGTGTCGCTTTTAGCAATAGGGATCTCCTTAGCGAGATTTAGTATGAATACTGAACACGAGTGCTGCAGTTATTGTTAACGATACCAAATCTGATGTTTCTCACCTGAGTTCTATTCATATACAAGATATATTACCCATGGTTTTTGGAATGATGTGCACTGTACTACATGGACAGTCTGTTGGACATTTACTAACTTGCCACATTTCTCACTCCTAATGGATGAATCGATGGATCGCTTGATTGACCGACCGACATGCGAATAGGTCAGTAGAGTCCACGAACCTACAGTTATTGAAGCCAAGTTGGTATCTGTTTGCAAACTTTTTCACTTTCATTTTTAATGAAAATCAATAAAGCCAATTTGAGGACACAGTACAGTGCATGGACTCAATGTAAAGGTGTCCGATCATATAATAATTATCAGACAGGATACACATACACTTGAGGCTTCAAATTCTTTAACAATGCCATTGATTTATTGAAGCTCAGCGTTGAGCAGATGTTTGCAAGCGGGAGGTCACGCCAATAAGGGCAGCTCGACATCATTTTAATGCAAGATCTCTGTATAGTTGCACATATTCACAGACTATAAATTGGGTTTAATTCTCAATAATAACATTCAATATTCTTATTAATGCTACCTGATACTGTACTATAATCCCTGTAGCCACTTTTCAGTTTTACATAGTCATTCTGATTTAAGCTTTCATTCTGTGATGTCAAATTCCCAACCGATCAGGTTTTGTATTTTTATATTTCATAGTTCTTTTTACTTTTGTTTTAACTTCGTGAACGTGTGCTGTGTTGTAAGATATCCACCACCACTGCTGCTGCTGCTGCTGCTGCTGCTGCTGCTGCTGCTGCTGCTCTTATTCTTTTATTTCTCGTTAATCTCCTTCTTAGGCTTGTTGTTTGTCTTGTTGTTAGTCTTTTTCTCAGGCCGTAGCAAGTCAACAGTCTGTCAGTCGCGGGAAAGGCGGGTTCTCTCTCATTCCTGCTTACCCCGTGGACAGAAGATTTTCCTTGTTTTCTATTCTATTGATGCTGCTTTATAATAAAAAATAAAGCAGCAGGAATAGAGCAGAACACAAGGAAAATGCGACCACATGCTGCATACCATTTCACAAATCTTGTTTTTGTGGTCAGAAGAAGATGATATATGTAAGAAATGAGATGTTAGGAGAGAAAAAAAGGACAAGCAATTGATGGGTGAATTCAGTGTCTGTTTCTTTCGAGCGTGACTAGATTAGCTGGAGAGAGACAGAAACTGATTTTTCCCATCAAAATAACAACTAATCGGAACTTCAAGTTTGACAGTAAAAAAACAGCGACTAATTAAGAGTGTTAGTAGAGTGTTAGTATTCCTTTTGCAAGATTACCAATGGTATATGCACCTACTGTTTTTCTCTGGGGGTGAGAGACTCTAGCAGCACACACAAATGTAACTAGATCAAGTGCGTATACCATACAAGTATGAGCAGGACAATTCTGCATGATTAATTCTTCCCAAACCCTGAAAACAGTCTGGAAAACCACAGGAGGCGAAGCAGGATCGATTGAATGACTAAAACTAGCAGTAGCAGACCTGTGTGGACCACCCCCGAAACCTCCTGCCATGTGACGTCAGGGCACGTACCTGTTGTCCTTGAAGGCACCTCTCTCCTCCCCATGTGTCCCGTTGTAAAGCCGGAGTATGCTGTGAGCGGGTACATGCTGTGTGTCGTATTCTAGACATTACTAACGCAGTGGTTATCCCTCTCATGTGACCTCATATACAGGGTGTTGCGGAAGTAATTTAAAAATTAAACGAGACTTACCTGGAAGGTGAAGTTTGACGATAATTACTTCTGCAACACCAACTGTATAAGAGGTCACATCCCTCCCATCCCACCCTAATACCAATATTCATGAGCATACACCTTTAAAGTATGAATTCAGGACGCAGCCTCGATCTCTTATGTGACCTCTTCTACAGTTGGTGTTGCAGAAGTAATTATCATCAAACGTCACCTTCCAGGTTTAAATTTTGGACACTGGTGGAGGTATTAAAAATAGTGTCCCCATCAGAATGGTCTTTCCACCATCAATGAAACATTCTTAGTAAAAATATGTACCAAGCGGAAGATGAAAATGTGTGGTTAAATACGAAGTGTTCCCATATAGCGAGGTTCTACTGTATTTGACTGTAAAAATCTATCTTTAATACCAATGGAGATATCTCCATTGTACTAGGGCCTACATTAGCATGTTGCGTTTACATATTTCAATGAGCTGCTTCATCAAACAATAAATTGCAAAACTATTCTACTCGTATGTTCGTGTTCTTTATTTAGACAGATGATTCTCATTTGGCACAATAAAGCCTCAGTTCTGCCTGTATTTCAATCTGTCTTATGCATCCAGTCGTATTGAAGACACGTGGCAATGCAGAAGAAACACAACAAACCTATAACAAATCACATGACATATCGTGAAGACAATACACTTGCCAACACCTATTTATAACAGTGATGAGATAGTTGGCGAAATTCAAAATAGTTGACATTCAAGATATTTGCAGCTCAGTTCGTTCACCTTCAATAAACAGTGGACATTTGGATATTTGGAACTTTGAAAATATCCAATATTGGAAGGTAATGCCCATTGATACAAATTCATTATTTTTGGGTTACCACGTTTGAATGTTATAAATTGCTAGGCAACTGCTTCCCATTCGAAATTTATACTGGGGACGGTGGTTAAGTTTTATTAGGACGAGGTTGAGGCCATGATTTTGAACCAGATTAAAGGTTGAATTTTTGAAGGAGGTTACACATAACTAGTATCGCTAATTTGTCGAATGCAGTGGGGCTTTCTTTGGTACTGTCACTTGAAGACAAATAAATGCTGATTCATGTGAGCTAAAACGGCCGATTCATTAAGAAAGTGCCAGAACTGTATACAAGTGATTGCCACCAGCGATGTAAACATTGCACCAAGTTTGGACGCATGACCTCATGAGTATTACGCTATTGCAGACCTAAATGGATCTTTTGAAGGTACTCATTAATTAACAAATGACAAAAAAATGGACACAAGTCACTGGCAGATCCATGTTTTTTTGGGGAAAAAGGGTGTGTGTGCGGGGGCTATTTACGGGATTTTATGGCTTTTTTTATGTGCGATCGATGGCTGGCATCCATCCCTTTGAAAATTAAGTATTTTGTTGGGAAAAGGCCGCACCTTGCACCGTCCTGGATCTGCCTATGCAGGTCGCTGTGATGAGTTATTTATACAATGTACCAAGTCATGTTCTAGACAGTTTTACAGATAGTGCTAAAATGAGACACAGTTTAATTGGCAAAACAGCAAAATCGAATCATCAACTCTAATGGTAAATGGATCAAATAGAGCTCTGTGGAAAGTGCGCTTAAAATTGATACAAAATACTAAACAAAGAATCACTCCGGCGATAATTCATACGTAATAGCTGTGTATAGGTGGATCAAAGTTGTATCTAGAATATGTTTCACAAATCTGTCTGTCACAGTGAGTGATGGAAATCAACTGCACTAGATAGTAGAGTAATCCGATTTCATCTCGGTATCAGGTAAGATAGCTGTTCACTGAATTTGTGTTCACATTATCTCTAAGCCAATTAGTGCTTTTTGATCTGAGCCTGTTAGATTTCGTTTGTCAAGAGATAGATTACCAAAACCGGTGCCCAGATATATCATCTAATTTATCATGCACGTTTTTGGCCTTTCATATTAACAATCTATTTTTTGATAAAAGTTTGAATAAACAACAGAATGGGATGCTCATTGGAATGGTGAATATTAGAAACGTGTAATCTTACAGTTGCTGAAATATTGTTGCAACCCCAACCCCCCCTTTATACTGAAAATTGTGACAACTTAGTTGTCTCCAAATTCAATGGAGCAACATTGTTCCAGTTGAAATAGATATATCAAATGACGAAATATACATATTAACTACATATTAACTACTTCTTTGTGGGTACACGTTTTATAGATATAGCTTTTATGGGTGTTCTACAGTGGTAGTGATTTTTTCAACATTGTAGGAATCTGTGTCTCACAATGAATAAAGCAACCTGTACACACAGAGAAGAAATTAGATTATGCAGCATCCGGATCGCTGCATAGACTTTGATTGCTCAAGTGGTATTAGCGGAATTGTATTTTATCTTGTTATCGGCCAAAGTGGCATAGCTCTATAAAGGGACATACAGGACAAGAGTCTTTTGGTATTTTTGTTTGTGATCATGTGCAACATATTATACAGTAAAACACTTTCTCAAAATAAACATATATTGGGCATAATGATGCACAAGTTATACAAATTGTAGTTGCATATCAAATATTGCTGTTGAGAGCATAGTAGGCCTACAATATTTAGTTCATGGGATTATGTGAAAATAAAACTTTTACTTCTAATCTAATGTCTGTTTCCCCAACTTGCAGAGGAAGAGTAAGCATATGCATAGTTGTAATACAAATGGGTTTTATTGGATGCAGACGAGAAATATCCTCAGATGAATACTTCACAAATACGAAGGAAACATTTTTGTCCTCCAATTTACAATTTAAATTATCAAAATGTTACCTTGAATGAAATAGCTAACTGGTGGACGCACTTTTACTAACCCTCTCCCTTAGTAGTGAGATGTTATAAAAGGTAAAATCATTAGAATTTGCTTATGGAGGTATAAGTGGTCAAGAAATCCAACATCCCTAATTTTATTGGCCTTTTCCCCATATCCTACACATTAAAGCCTTTTCCCCAGTATCCACTTCCTTGAAATGCCACATCTCTAATGTTTCTGTCCTAACCCTACGTCCCCCTTTTCCAGCCCTTTCCCCCACACCCCACTTCCTCATAACACCTCCATTACACCCAGTATGGGGTGAGTAACCCCAAAATCCCACATCTCACACACAGACATAAACGTACATTTGCAAAAGAAGCATATGGGTAATTGAAAGTGTTGTGTTCGACATTACACGCAGATAAAAAGCTACTCCCCAAGATAGAAGTCATCCGTCGTTTGCGACACCTAATATGTCTGTGAACTAGCAGCTTGCTCTTTACAGGTACATCGCTGGTCTTTTATGTCTGGTCAACAAGCCAGTGAGCGGAAACGGCAAGATAAAGCAAGAAAGCGAAGTGTGCTGGAAAGAGCATTTATCTTTGCATAATCAATCCTAGTTTTATTTGTAAACAGTTTATGTCTGTTGAATATTAGTTCTTCGTAGTCTTTCAAAACACCTTATATGTAATAGTTTTAATTTCTATTTTACAAAACAGCTCATGTAAACCATATATCAAGTGCAAAGATGAAGAGCAAGTACAATTGTGACAGCCATTTATAGGCCTTGTGATAGGCTAATTAGTTCGTGGTGGATGTGGATCCAATGAATTAAAATGGTTAGAAAGTGGGTTGCTATTTGAGTCTCTCAATAGGCATTTATTAGAATGGCGCACAAAACTAAATATCATTTGAGCAGTCACCACGATGTACAAAACGCGAGATAGTGCACAGGGTTTTGTCATTAGTCAACTAGGGTGGCGAAAGAGGTGGATGTTAGGCCTAAAGGCTGAATTGATATAGTAAAAAAAATACACTAGCGGCCATCTTGGTGGCCATCTTGAATTTCTTTGATATTGAGCACATGCCACATATCTATCTAATATTCTTCATATAGTAACGACATGCTCTTTCAAAAATATTATACGGAGAGGCTTTTATGTTCATGTTCATCCCCCTAGTCACTTGAGTATAGGCCCATAGTGTGTGTAAGAGAGACTGACACAGAATCAAGGTCCTGTCTCTTTTTCCATTCTTCAAACATGCATGCACAAAAAAAGGAAAAAGAACTCATCACTGAGATTTCAGCACTTTTAATTCAGTACCATGCATTTGATACTACATGTATGCTATAGTCTTGTCACAGTCACTTTACAATCACGCATGTTGGTTTGCTCAGGCTACCGACTGTTACAGCATGAGCGTGTACACGCCTGCAAACCAAAACATTCATGCGGGCAATTCGGGCTAGGTATGGGGTTTCTTTGAAATATCAACTTTCAACCATTGAGATTGTATTACAAGGTAAAAACGACATGTTCTTTTGATGACACCCCATCGTAGGCCTCCGGCATAGTAGGAAGCTTACATTAAATCGGCGTCGACACTGTTGACTAAAAGCCGTTTCAAATGTATTATATGGGCATATATTGTATTGCATATGCGCATATTGTACAAATCTTGAAACATTCCATAGAATCTACGGAAACACACGAGGCCCATACGGTGTCTGCCTGGGACCATTGTGTATCAATCATGGTTTGAGAATAAATGTGGCTCTGCAGTTTGGTTCTGTTTCATCATTCCTGTCACAATGGCGGATAAATGTGATCCGGAAGTGAGGCTCATTTGGCGGCAAGGCAGCTATGGAATAACTATGAGAACCGCTACAGTAATTTACGGTAATCAGGTCCCAATTGATATCGGATATAGAAACGGAAAAAAACAAGAACAAATGAAAATTTGTTTTTAAGTTGATGTTTTGTGGGCATGTCTGCAAGCTACCACATGTACAAACACCTTGGAATCCACAAGTTGTACTCGACCATTTATTCTGAAAACCCCACTAGCCAGATTTCTAAAACTGGTAAGAAAATTGGGGTCTAACACAACATAAAACGAGCATCTTGTAAATTTGTTTGGACTATTGCTGATTTGAGCGTAAATTGATTGAATTATTGTAAAGAATATTGGTAAGGCCATGATTGAATTATTGATGTTCAAGCCCAAATGTTGCTAACGTTTGGAATTTTTAAGAAGTAATATAGATGAGCAACAACCCTTCTACTTTAAACTTATTCAATTAAATGTTAGTGTCACCAACCTTAATAAGGAAATAATAAAAATTACGGAGCATCACTTTTTCATAATATACCAATATCTCATACCCGTTCTAATGCATTTGCACTTGAGCCCCTTTAGATAATGGCAGTTCACGTAAGACCCCCCCCCCCCAATCACCCAGACACAGCCCCCCCCCTCGGGTCACTCCCTCAGTCCCAAAGTAAATGGCCACCACCCCACCAGTTGCGCTTTCCAACAATGTCGCTGTCACATTAACATGTGCAGTTGACACATAATATCCTGCGGGTAACACCCCGTAATGCGTAATCCACGGGATTATCTGACAGGGCGGCTTTGTGCTCCCGACACACAGTCTCAATTAGTATTACCACACTCTCAGTTATTTGACATGTTGCAGTTGTTTCATTTCCAACCAAGTTGATT
>CM032665.1:29914382-29945306 GCA_019095985.1 Streblospio benedicti | reverse complement strand
ATATATTTTTACCCTATACATTTTTTTGTCTCTATTTAAATGGTGGTGTCACTTTATGTTCGGGGCATTTTTATGAGGCCAGAATTTTGGGGATCATCTGAATAACTTTCGGGAACTTTCAGAGGGGATGCCCTGAGAAGGCAGGCTCGTGGGATCATTCAGAAATAGCACACAATCGTCAGCATGACAACATTTAAGCAGAAAAACATACAGATGAGCAAGTTAGTCTCCCCACTTCCCAGAGAGCAAAAAAAGATTATCCAAATCAACAACTCAATAATCCATAACGGGGGCCCAGAGGATGAAAATAATCAAAATAACGTTTCCCGAGAAGTGATAACAATTTTGGGGCTAGAACTAGGCAGAAGTGTTTAGTTTTCTTCAGGAAGACATGTGCTGCAGCTTTAATCATGGAGCGTCATAAACAAGCGGAATGAACAGTTGGAACGGATGCTTGTCTCATGGTGTCATTGCTTCAGATTGAGGGTAGTGGCGGCTTACCATTCATCTGTCGACCATACATCTTCCAAAAAACAGCGCAGCCGAGGCCACAGTTGAACCAAAAAGACCCAGAACCAGCCTAAACATTGGATAACTCGTGTGGAACATATCTGATTGCGTCGTAGGTTAATACCTGTAAACGAACCAGCCAGACCACCTCAATAGTTGAGGCGTTTTAGGTTAACCAAAATAATGTCTTGATTTTTAATACTTTATAATACTCATTTCTCTCAAGTCTAGAGCAAATTTGACAGTTTTCGACATGCGAAAGTTTTCGACAGACCACGTTAATAATGCCATTATTAAATCATACCAGAAGGCTTAAAAACTTTTAATGCCACCAATGTACACAGAATCCTCTTCTAGCTATAGTCTCAAGATATTAAAATGTGGCTAACTTTGGGTTCTCTCTCAAATGTTGGCTCAATTGGGATGGAAATGACTATATTTGATGTGGGATGTCAAGCGAGAGAGCACTTTGTAAACTATAATGAAAGTCTATCCGAGGGAGCCATCATGTTGACATGACCGTTTTATAGGCAAACACAATAAATTGGCTAGTTTAATTAGACTGAATTCCCTCTCGATTCACGCAACCAAAGGTTAGGTCTTCGCACCACTTTGTTGTGTACCAACTTGATTATAGATGGGATGTCTCGATAGGACAGTAGATCAAGAGGAAAATTAAATGTATCGGTAGGAGTAAGAATATACTTCTCATTGTTGCTGGTATTTTCTTCTGGATTTTAATGCATTAGCAATGCTGTGTGTATTGAGTAAGCGGTAGTCGGTTTGATATTTTGTTTACAATGTCTTTCTCTAGCGCTGGATGTCAAGTTGTCCCGGCATTATGAGTGCAAATGGCTGTGGATTATATTAAATTAGTTATGTTGAATAAGCACATTACCTGTAATGGAGAGGGACGGAAGTGGAATGTGAGGAAAACACTGTGAATAAATATAGAATACCACGTGAGTTCGAATGCTTCGTGGTCTCCGAGATTGTGGTTGGAAACGGATCGAGTGGATAGGATAAAGGATAAATGCATGAGCTGTATACAAGTATGAGACCATTCATCACAAATGTTTGTTATTTTTGTTTAATCAGCATGGTATCTAACGAATAAATTCACAAATCTATACAGTTTACACAAAACAGCGTAGTGCCTATGTTTATATCAGTACTTACTTCCCAGATAGCTATGTGCAAGTAAGCACAGTACCTTGTTTTCAATTCTTGGAAAGCAATGACAGCATGGCTGATAACCTGATGAGTATCACGTCGGTTCAAACTAGCATGATAACATTGTCTGGGCTGTACGGCAGTGATAGAGCATGATAACCCAAGATATTAGATGGCAATGTATGATCAAACGAATGTCAGAGCGATGCCAAATAAAAACAAAACCAGGGAGGTGGGACTTTTCAAGGCAGGTGTACTGGAGGACGGGGGAGAGACTAAAATATTGTGGGAAAGAGGGGAAATTTGACAGAGTCAGCAATAAAGAGGAGAGAGGGACATGAGGTTTCTTGACCACGTATGATCCCCTCAACTCGTGATTGAGCCAATTTATCTATTCATTTTCTAAAAGGAGTACTATTCGATTTATGTTCAGAAAGGCTGTGCATATGTACGTGTGCTCCCTCCTTGAAGGTGTCCAATAGAAATGTCACTTCCGTATTCTATAAGCACATGCTGCAATTTGCTGCTGTCGGGACAGTCGGTGTTATTCTTGTGGTTTGCGTTATGTATGTTTCTCGACATAAAGAAAAGAAAATTACAACAGTTTTGTATTCAGCCTGAGTATTTCAATGGCGTTATTATAGATATAATGATTGATTTGCCGGAAAGAGAATCACATTTTTTTAAACGTGTGAATGTAGTATATGTGCCAGTGTTTAGATCATTGTTGTTTCATCCACATCTCAAAGCAATTTTAAGGGTCTTGCATCACCATGCAAATACCCGAACATGGAGTTTAATCCTGATTAAGCTTACATTATATTGACGAGCAACAAAATTCTTAATACACATTAAGTATAGTGTGTGGATTCCATAAGATAAGGCAGTGCGATAGTAAATATGACATCCATAGTTGAATAGCTATTTGTTAGACCATTCTAAGCCTATCGCACCACTTTTACCCATTCAATCATCATCTTTATGCCGGGATGCATTGTGCATTATCGCAGGCTGACTGTCCAGCAGGACACGAATGCAGGGACTTTAAATATATTTGATACTCAGTGTCATTTATGTTGACAAATATACGAATTCTATTACTATCTCGAACAGCGGAGTCACTATCATATAAAAATGTTTGGGGACCAAAAGCAATTTCTTTTCAGCTCTATAATTTCTCAGCTTTTAAAAGCTTTGCAAAGGCACAATTACACACAAAAGTGGTTGGACCTGGGACCACCCTTCCCACACCTAGAGAGGCCCCTGTCAAAATACTATAAAGATGGCAGATTCTGTTTTTTGGAAAAAAAGGAGTGCACTTAAGGGATTTCATGGCTTTCGTACGCGCCATCAATGGCGGGCATGCCAAAAACTCTACGAAAAATGAAGTATTTTGGTGGGGAAAGGGGAAACGGAGGGCGTGCCCACCCCCCCCCCTCCCCTGAATCTGCCTATGATTTTCGTTGATTTTCTGTTTAAGTATCTCATTCATAAATAACGTTTTTCTCTATTTGCTTACAAGTTCCTGGAGCTGGTGTTTGTCGGTGTGAATGGCCTTTCATGTGCCTGTAGAACATGGCTGCCCTTTGGCTAAACTGGGATTGCCAAGCCTTTGATGTAGATGACACTTCACCGGGCTTCAAATTGCTTCCCTTATCTGCACTATGCGCTGTGATTCATGTGGACAACAACATACTGAACATTATAGAAGACAGATCAGTGGAAACTAACCACCTCTCACATCAGGACACCTTTCTTATGCGGCATAGGCAGATCCAGGGTTGGGGAGCAGGGGGCAAGCGCCCCCTTTTCCCACTAAAATTCTTAATTTTTGTAGGGATTTTGCCATGTCCGCCATCGATCGCGCGTACAAAACCCATGAAATCCCTTCAGTGCGCCCCCCCCCCCTTTTTGTTCTCCAAAAGCCTGGATCTGCCATTGTGCGGACACTTTCCACTTCTACCTTTCCCTGTAGATCATGTATAAAAGAGCCTCTTTTTTAGTACACCTATCGCATATGGACAGTTTTCACGTTTCCCGAATGTGTCCAAATTAGACACGGTCTACAGAACATAAAACCCTAGTATGACAGTCACGAATGTTTACCCGCTCAATGCAGTTTACAGTATTGTAGGACAAGAGATCTATTGGTCAAAATAGATGATTTTGCACATGTAATTACACATGGTGATGCTATTTGAGGGGATTTCTTTCCCTCTACGTGTAGGCACTATCACAGAAGAGACGAAAAGTCTCATGAGTTTGCTAGTGCGTAATCAAACTGTCACTAGCTGCAATACTTATTTGTCTTCAATTATCAGGAATATATGACACCGGCATTAGTAGTGGAATCCACAATTCGAATAGTCCTAAACTTAGTCTTAGTCATTATTTGCAACCAACTGCTACTCAATACATACAATATTGTTAACATGATGGTTGAATGATTCAAGTCTCCCACCCACCCACACCTACATACCTCTTCATACCCTGTGGGCCATGATAGCTGATAGCCCCCTTGTGCGTGAAAACGTTGCAATATTGTCGTGCTTATATCCATACTACCTCTATATCATGAATCACTTAATGCTATGACCACATCATTTTGCTGGGCTCCCCCTAAAAGCGAGAAAACGATGCCCATCCCTCAAATCTCTGTGAAGACAATTCATGCCCGACTCCAGCATCCTGAAAAACTTCCCTCCCCATCTCACACGTTCTGAACGATCCCTATGAATGTCCAGCGTGTCTATATTAGATTCTAGTACTAGTTGTGGCCTCATAAGTCACCATGTCCCATGCAAAGTAGGAGGCCAGCTGTCATCTCGTCTGGCAGAAAGACCGTAAAACCAAGTGAGCAAGTCATAAAACTGCAAAATGTTGAAGCAGTTTTCATTGAACCTTATTCTGACTGAATGAATGTCTGCACGAAGTCATTTAACAGGTTAAATTGAATGCAGGTAAACATGTGTGTATATATAGACGATTTTTTGTTGTACTAGTTTTAAGACTGCAATTAATAGGCAACAACAACATGGATGGAAAGGCGGACACATACACATAAGTTCTTGTCTATATATTGTTTGGTCAATTATGCAGTGTCCGTCTCCTCTTTTCTGATACCTTCATGTTGAAGGGCATTTGCCGAAGTATAACATTTGCATTGTGTAGCCCCAGCAAAATGTGCGATCTAGAGTGTTGAAGATGCCACCGAACTTGTAGTGAAGCTGTTATATAAGGAGGCACTAAATGTATTTGAGAGTCTTCGGACGCATGGTTTAAAATCTACGCTACATTTTGTATGGGGTTGTATATAAACCATTCTAATCCTTAGAGCAAATCACATATCTATGTGTTAAATGAACAGAATCTGATGTGTGAATGTACCGCTGGTGAAGCAGGATGGATATAAACAGGCACTTTAAAAATAAATAGGTGCGAATATTCAGCATTGGATGTTAGAGACCATATAATAATCTGTTAAAGTTAACTGTAGCTAAAGAGGGGATCCTTCCGATTGACTTCTTGGAATCTTTACCAATCTTTCAGAAAATCGCATGATTTGAATGAACTTTTTTTTTCAAATTTTCAATAGCTCGTGAATTTGATAATAAAATGTCTGAAATAGACGACGGGGAAATGAACCGATCTCCTTAAACAACTCAAACTAAATGCTCAATCCAATGCAGTTACTCACAGCGGCGTGCCGTGTCAACGGGCTTATAGGCTGTGGCAGAAATGGCACCTGTCCTTACCATAAATCCGACAACAAGTATAGTACAGTAGAGCCTCTTTATCAAGACCACACTTTGGCAGATATCAAGTGGTCTCAGTGGAGAGGTGGTCTGTTTATGGCGGTTTACATTGGTCTCTTTATTAAGCCTTGGCAGTGTAAGAAATGGTCTTATTTTAGAGGTAGACTCAATACAGAGGCGGTCTTAATTTAAAGTTCTACTGTACGCAGGTCACGTGACTGAAATGAACTCAACACTAACCAATCGTGTCAGCGGATTTTGAACGTCTGCTCGATTTTCAGTCGAGGCTGAAATGGCGCAGCAAATTTAGAGACAAGCGCATTACGATTGAGATTGGCATTCGACAATACAATTTCCTATTATGAAATGCAAATGACTTGCGTGGTTTTGCTACTTTTTGTCTTTTGGTCACGTTTCTGATTGTAATGTTTTATGTAATCGTTGTAAGGACAGAAACGAGGACGCATATGTGTTTTAATACGTAACCTCTGCCGTTTCGTCACTGCAATATAAATATAAGGACAGCAACCCAACCACTGTAACCCAACCAAAGGTCATGTGGTCACATAATTTTGTTCAATTCTCTAATATAGCTTTACTACCACTGCCTGGTTAATATAATAAGCTATGCATCTGGGAAATCCATAGGCTATAATATATCTTTATGAGTACCCACACTCTTATGTTAAATTATAAACATGCAAAGTAGCTTGTTCTGTCACCCTTAATCCCTCAACGCCCCCTCCCCTCCCCCGCCTCAAACTAACACACACACACACACACACACACACACACACACACACACACACACACACACACACACACACACACACACACACACACACACACACACACACACACACACACACACACACACACACACACACACACACACACACACACACACACACACACACACACACACACACACACACACACACACACACACACACACACACACACACACACACACACACACACACACACACACACACACACACACACACACACACACACACACACACACACACACACGCGCGCGCGCGTGCGTGCCCTCACCCACACATATACAGTAGAACGTCTCTCTTAGGACCACTTTTGGTACCAGTGTTAGGTGGTCTCAATAGAGAGGTGGTCTCTATACAGAGGTGTATTTTGATAGCTTACGATGGTTTAGGACCGTAAAAGTGGTCTTATTATAGAGGTGGTCTCAATAGAAAGGTGATCGTCTGTGGTTGTTAATGGCCTTCCTCAATTGATCGCAAGACTCACTAGATTACTGTGGACACGTATTGTAAATCATTCGATTTTTTGAGTGATAACAGTTTTAAAAATCTTTTATCACATAACATGCAATCACTTTTCAACTACAAAAAACATACTGGCTGTGTCGAAGCACTGTGGGTAACATATGTTACCTTAACTGTTTTAAAAACAAAATGCACGCTCGATATGGAAGCAATAATTCAGGTTGCCAATTTTCAACTGTTAACACTGAGTGTAAGTTCACATTTTGCTGGCTCATGTGGTCACACCTGTTTTGTTTGTTCTTTTGTTTCTTTTTCGTTGTGTAACATGACATAACTAGATGTTGTACATACTTCAACCTACTTTTATGGACTTCTACTTGTTCCATGCATGGTATGCATATCGGCGACAATTTCAATATCGATTATCGGCGCTGGCCCATCGATAGGTTACCGATAGTATGATTGTATCGTAGATAGCATGTCATACGTTACACTTTAGCAGTTGAGGTTTTTAGCACGTTTTCTCGTGATTCTGGGTATCAACTCATGACCTTGGCCATATAGACTGCCACCCAATATTTACGCGTGAACACTATGGACACATGATGATGGGTGACAATACGTTCCTCTATCTGTGTGAGTGATTAGCATTGTTACCATATCAGTATGTACGGGAGGCCCCCGTATGTGGACCTGGAGTTTGACTGAATATATTGGACATATTCATAAGATGTTAAGGATGAATCCAGGATGACAATATATTCTCTTTCTACTTTATCTACATATATGTTCTTCAAGATGTGCACGTATAAATTACCACCCGCCGCCATTTTGGTTGAATGTAAACACGGTGCAGGTAACACATGTTACCCACAGTGCTTTGACACTGCTGATAAGAAGTTGTAACATCAAGTTCGCTATCAGACAATGGTCAAAGTCTCAAGGGGCTGAAAAGGTAGTACCCAAACCAATAGATTGTACAGTAGCTACACCAAACGTGGGAAGTTTTCAGTGTTAGCAGTGTAGCCCTAGAAACGTTAGCAAGATGCCGCAATACAAGTTGACTTATTTCAATGGCAAGGCCCGGGGCGAGACCATCCGCATGCTGTTTAGCCTCGCCGACCAGCCGTTTGAGGATCACCGCATCAAGATGGACGAATGGGAGGAGTTCAAGAAAAGTAAACACCAGTCATTTATACTTTGTTAATCCGCAATCTAGTTTTGACATATGCAGTGCTAAGAAGTGTTTGCGTGAGCCAAAATTTTGAAGTTTTTTGAAATAATTATACAGCTTTGAAATTGAACATAAGGCCGGTGATTTCCAGCAAGTGTTAGTCATTTGGATGCAGTCTTGTTTTAATCTATAACTCCCAACCATCTCTTCCCTGCGGTTCAGTTTCACAGTCGTAACTGAGCGTCGTGAAATAGGACAGGGCAAAAGTACGGACTTGTTTTCAAATATCTTGTATTTCTCATCCCATTCTTATTGTGGACTATCATGGGGTGACTGTGAGACTGGGGCTTTAGATGGACATTCAGGATTAGGTGGAAAAGGGCTACTCGTCAGCAGGACGAGTAACCTTGAAATATCTACTCGTCCTGCAAAAAGATGTACTTGTCATCCTTTCACAAAGCTCTATATTTGTATGCCAAATTGGCCAGAATTGCTACTGGTCAAAAGGACGAGTTGCTAAAACATTCTACACGTCCTCCACAAGTTTTTACTAGTCAATACGAGCGGATGAGTGGCTAATACTGACCCTCAGTGAGTGACTTTCTGACAAGGGCTTTAAGTGCACATTTGTGACCAGCTGACAAGGCTAATGATGCACATGGGTGACTGTTCCAGCGGTGCGGTTCGGGCTGTTGCCGGTGCTCGAGGTGGATGGACAGGCCTGGTACCAGAGCAACACCATCAGCCGCATGCTCGCCCGGCGCTTCGGTGAGGACCGCACCAGTGTCGCTGCCTGGGGATCGTCTACCAATCACGTCATCGCTTTTTTGGACATTTTTTACACACGCCACCACTTGTCATCATGTGTCCCCCACTATGACGTGTCACTTTTAGTTACTCGTGCCCCCCCCCCTCGTTACTTACCCATATGTAATACAAGTTCATTTAGATATTGATGAAAAAATCACTCTTGATGTCTGTACCCCCACCCCTCACAGTCCATGATTACGTCATTTTTTTTACTGCCCCCCTGCCCCCACCCCCACCCCCACCCCCGGTTATCTTTCATCATCATTTTCCGACCTCCCCGCTCCCTCCTCCGCGATGACGTCATTTGTGAACGACCCCTGGGTTCGAATTCGGGGTCTGGTGTTTGTAATGACAAGAGTGTGTGTGGTTCAGGGTTCAGCAACTGGGAATAAACAATGTCTCAACATCAGAATCCCAGCTATCACCACTTGACTAGTACTCAAAATAGTACGGTCAAAGAGCACAGCAAATGCCTCCCTAGATAGATTGAATTAATAATTTTGTTCTTTGATGCACTTGACATGTTGCTCATTATAACTTATGGTTTACAATGATTAATATGCGTTTTGATAAAATAGCAATACCCATAAAAATGTGCACTGCCATATTGATTAAGGGGGTCATATAGCAAAAATGTGATTGGTGATTTGCACTAAATCTTGAGCATGAATTGTGAATTGCCTGCATTCAAGTGTGTGAAACGTGATGGGGCCTATTATTTGTGACTGGTGATCTGCTCATTACATAGGCTATGGTTGATGATTTGCCCTAAATCTTGAGTGTGAATGGTGAATTGCATGTATGTATGTGTGTGAAATGTGATAGAACCTATTCAATTACAATTACTGATAATTGGTGAAAGACAATGAAATCTATTGGTGACTGGTGATTTAGGACAAAAATGTTGGCGAATGGATTTTCATCAAAGCTATATACCCCTCTCTTGACTGTCACTTCCATATCTCCCCTAGACAAAAGAGCCCTGTGCATGAAATTGAAGCCTCTATCATCCGTGCATAAAACCCCAAATTAGCTGAGATTAGAAGTATTTATGTAAGGCTGATAAAGCTGACAAACATGATTTTGAGGTACATTTCATGAAACCAGTTTAGAGGAATGATTGATTGTGATGAAATGGAACACTGTATGTATATTTTCAACCGACTCTGCCAGGTGGCATAAAAGGTAGATATGACATGAAATTCCGCTGTGCATGTCTCTTTACTTTTAGCTAGCCAAGTGGCTACCTTCAGTGCTAACCCGCTGCCTTAACCTTACCCATGGATTTCACCTGGAGTGCTGGATCGCTGTAAATACCTTTCTGTGCCGGTGAGCTACAAGCCACCCTTACCACACCCTACCCACGCACACAGACCCGCACACCCACACCACACGCACACACGCACACACATATATCGTAAAGGTAAGGTTCTTGTCCTGTAGGCTTTGCTGGAAAGAGCCCCGAAGACCAGGCGCGGGCTGACATGGTGGTGGACTGTGCCGAGGACATGTGGCAGGCCTACAACAAGGTGGCCGCCTTCTACCACGACCCCGCCGACCCCGCCAGGGTGAGTGTGACCGCCGACCCTGCCAGCGTGAGTGGCAAAACCCATATAGATTATAAGGGTAATGATCTGTTTTAGTGTGGAGATAACACTAGCTAGCTAACGCTCACTCGAGCAGGCTCAGACACCACAAGTGCATAGCTAGTGTTCTCTCAACTCTAAAACAGACCATTGCCTGTCTATCTCCTCAGTTTAACCGAACTATTTAAACTTGATGGTGGTTATCGTCCACAAAGTAGGGAGATAACCTGATCTCCCACGGGTCTTAACCAATCAGAATCGAGAATGGACGGCAAATAGGGGATAGAAAATAAGACCCCGTAGCAGCTAAAATATTTGTTGGCTCGTGTGTGCGTGCTGCTTTTATATGAAAGATCATGCTTTAATTAACAAACATGGATTTTTGTCCTTTTGTAACAAAGTGAATTATGTTCCCCGTGACAGCCCCTATTATATGTGCTTAAACTTGGGTGATTGTGTAGGCTATAGTATTATTATAGTATATTGAAATAATGAGACAGAATGTAGCAAACAAAACCTTATCAGGATGTAGTAGGCGAATTCTTGGTGGTGGTTGTGGGGGGGAGGGGGCGGGGGGCTAGCATCTGTTTTGCTAGCATTTATTTTGGGTATGTATGCTCCAAAGTGAGTTCAATATTGGGGGTATTTTTCTTTCTTTTTTGTGTGTGTACATGTATGTGTGTAAATGGGAGGTCTGGGAAATGGTTTATGAGGCTCACTGTTTCCAGCTCGCCCGGCTGAAGGATTACGAGGAGACACTTCTGCCCAAGTTCTTGAAGGGTTTCGAGAGTCTACTGGAAGAAAACGGAGACGGCAAGGGTTGGATGGTGGGAGACTCGGTAAGTTAGTAGAACCTCTCTATTAGGACCACCTTTGGGACCAGAGTTCTCAATAGAAAGGTGCTTTCTATACGGAGGTTCATTTTGGTATTTTTATGAAGGTTTGGGACCATAAAAAGTGATACTATTATAGAGGTGGTCTCAACAGAGAGGTGGTCTTAATCGGAGGATCTACTGTATTTCCATCCTTTTCGGCTGTCCCATTAAGCATTGCGTCAGAATAGCTTATAGCTTCTTTGAAAATTCCGGGCACTACAGGTTTTCCGTCTTCCATCCGGCATATAAAAAGTATGACCTATGTGCACTTATTACAGCGTCTAGAAAGCGTCCAGGCGACGAAATGCCTGTGATAAAAAACGTATAAAAGCTGACAAAAGCCGCTGATTAGCGACTAAGAGCGACGGCTGCCCCCATGACCCTTTCCTCCTGCCACGGGACGGAACATGCAGGGGCGTTGCACCAGCTAGTCATTCGTTTTTGCCATCTTTCATCCGATGTAATACTTTAAGTGTCCATAATTTGACGCCAACGTTTTTACTGCGTTCCACCTGCTTTTTTCTGCTCCCAATATGCACCTTCAGATAAAAAAATACAATCATTTGTACGACATTTTCGGCTGCTCAAAGACTTTGGAGTGGATGGAATGCAAAAAAAATCAATAATCTTCATAGAAATGTTTTTCACGTACGCTGACCAGACACAAAACGACAAATAGCGGCAAATTCCGCGAGCCGTACTCTGCGTATCTGATTGTCAAATTCCATAAAACGGGCAATGTAAGATAAAGTGTTGAACAGTTTCACAATGTTTCAGATCACGTGGGCGGACCTGGCGCTATACAACGCCTTCCAGTTCTGCGTGTTTCCCGACATCCGACACGACCTGGATCAGGTCCCCAAGTTGAAGGTGCTCTTCCAGAAAATCGAGGCGCATCCGAAAATAGCAGCGTGGATCCAATCCAGACCCAAGGATGAGGATTTCTAGCTTTAAGACCTTTTGTACACATCAATGTTTGATAATAAATGACCAACTAAATATGCCCCGTTGTACGGTCATTTTAGAGTTTACACGATTATCATTTGTTTGTCGCTGTAGTCAAAACGAATTCTATATGATAATGGAAAAAATGAAATCGCTTCACAAGTTTAACAATGTGACTTCGGGCAATGTCTTGTAGCCTAATAAGGGTTGCCATTGAAATCCTCACCTCCTTTAGACATTAAGTGTGAGCTACATTCCAGTTACAGCTAATTAAATTTGCTACTTACGATTTCATTTTCGTGTATCACATCCACATGATGCAAAGTTTCAGGTGTAACTACAAAAATGTGGAAGTTGTTTATTGAAAAAGAGCATCAGTTGATGAAGTACTAATTCATGAACTAATAGCTTACAGAACATACACTAGAACCTCTTTATCAAGACAACCCAGAGGACAGGCCTCAAGTGGTCTCAATAGAGCGGTGGTCTTTTTACAGTGGTCTTAATACATTTTTGTGAAATGTTCTTCTGATAGAAGTGGTCTCTTTACAAGGGTGGTATTAATAGTAGGTTCTAATGTACAATTTAACTCCTAAAAACGTCACGGGTAATGACAGGACATCTCTTTCAATTAGACGAATACTGCGAATCAGTAAAATATGGCATTTTAACCTTTACAAGTACATACCTTTTCCGTACATGTTAGTTATGCGAGTTATTTATTTTCTCTGAAACAAGAAAACAACTGTGTTATAAAACGTGACCATTGTGTCCACGTGTTTACAAGATGCAAAGAAATATTCGAATGCATTCCTTCTCTAATCGTAATTCCTGTCTAAAACCAACAGGTGGCTACAAACAATTGCATTCTGGGGGAAAATAGACAAACATTACCAGCCTTTATCATTCCTTTCTGCCACGCCGTATCACCACAGAGCTTTGGTTTCATTGAAACTGCACTATGTGTGGGTAAAAATTGTAGTAACTATTTTGATACACCTTTGATAAGTGCCACCAATACTACGGGTACTACGATCGTACATAAATATTTCATTGAGACAGCGATTAGAAAAGTGGTCTTTGAAGTTTAATGTGAAATTACATCTTGACTGGTCAGTTATTTCCAGTTGAATATCCAGGATCAAAGGCCAAGTATTAAAATATAGATGTAAATGTGGTGCACTCAACTCTTGTTCTCACGACTTTACAATTTACCTTATTAATCAAAATAATGGCGAAAACATCGTCGGTAAAAAAAGGTAGGTTACTAATAGTTGATAAAACGCCACAAAGATTTCCTTGTCCGTGATGTGGTTCGCCATTGTGTTTACACGGACAGACCACTGTACTGATTACACATAAAGGCCGGTTTCGGATGATGATAATTACATGTACGTGCTTTTGTACAATAAAGTTTCATTGTTATATTAGGGACAAAAATGGCAATGAAACAATCTGTTACCATTAGTGACGGTGCTAATTGTCAGCTGAACTTAAATTCTCTTGAAGAGTTGAGTGAATTAGGCCTTTAGAAATGTTCCAATTACTATGAGATTGTGAATTAAATAGTTGAGGGTGGATGTGATTTTCACTCAATAATCCATTAGAGGTGTGTGTATAGAGGTTTCTCAATATTTGATTTGACTCTTAGCAAATAACATTTAAACAGTCTGTATATAGCATACAAATTACTTTGCAAAAGTTCAATAACAGTTTCAAATGTTGGAACATAAAATGATATTTTATCGATATATCGATAATGATGCTCTCATTACACGCATGTCTCTTTGAACCATTCTAATTTCTGGTTAAAAAATTTATATTGAATTTTTCAGCATTGGTGTGTACATGTAAAGTTGAAGCTCCAATAAGACCACCCATCTTCATTGAGAGACAAATGTAAATGTGGTGGTTTATAGATGTTATCCAAGTTTTGCCCTCACGACTTCACATTCTATCATTCCGTGCAAAAATCACCGCCAATAACCCACGCTGATTGGTCAATCTCCGTGCTCAATTTTGCGATGGAAAACACGCTCCCAAAAAACCCCACGGCGTTAGTCTAAACTCCTCACAATATCAATACAGCCGCTGACGTAGTAAGGCGTGTTTCGTTGTTGCGGAGAGCAACAGTTTAGACTAACGCCTCCGCACGCTCAAAACTGTAGGAATTGACGTCTCCGCGCGCTCAAAACAAACGAAATTGACTTGAATGTTGAATGTTATAATATGATTTATTTCAAAATAAAATGGATTTTAGTCATGACAGAATGGTGATTGACCACTCGATTGTCGGGTAAATCAGATGTCAGCATGCTCAATTTTGCGATTGACACTCCAATCTCGTGGTCAATTCCTACAATTTACACGTGTATACTGGCAAGACAGTTTGTCGATGTATAAAATCTCCATCAAAATACCAACATGAACATTCACAACCCGATCATCTCTTTATTGAGACCACTTGCCCCGCTTCCTCAACTTCAACAGAATTGGAAAATACATGCTATGTTTCTGAAAAAGGACAGAGTGTGAACAATCCCAATTTTCCAGAGAGCTAACGAACTGTTTCGGCCGGCAGACAAATTGGCCAAATGGTATTGTGAATGTCACAATGTGAGGAAATTGAAATAAGGACGTGTTCACTCAATCAATGGCAGGGAACTGAAAGTTCGCAGTGTTACGTAATGAACTTGTGGGCAAAACACAATTTTGCATACAAGTAAAACCCAATGAATGCATGAGTCCTATGTGGTGTGTAGCTTTGGGTAGAACATGATTACATTTAAAATGAAAATGTGGTACGAGTTACACATTTAAAAACAAACTACAGTCCAAACGGTTGTGGAGCTGCAATAGCTGATCCAGGTTTTCGGGAAAGGGGACTTGTACAGTGCATAATGTGATGTATATAACATATGTCCAGGTCGAATAACTGGATTCTTCAGCTGTGTGTAGCAGCATATCAACAAATTGTAAATTGAAATAAACGTAGGAACTATATCATTGCGATGGTGCATTCTAGACAATGGTATTGCTCATAAATAATTGTAACACAGTACACACGCTTGCTGCAGATTCCTCACTGGCCAAGGATACATACTAAACTGGTTATTGTGTCAACTCTAAGCGTGCCTTGTTAATTGTCTATTCAAATCTATAATCATTGTCATTGTTGAGTCAATTCTACATGACTAGAGTGCGTGTATTGCATGTAATGTAAGCCTGGATGGAAGATGATTAATTATTGAGTTCAAAGTATGGCATTTCATCTAGGGTTTAATTTAAAAAAAATCACCATGATTATTCTTTTAACAATGGACATTGGTGTTTGATAACCCGGCGCTAGCTTCATTAAAGCTGTATACTTAAAAGACTACAGCATAATTATTTCACTAATTAACGTTTCCACTTACTCACAAGTCATTACAAGGAAAAACAGTAGGTCTTAAGTGGAAAATGGTGTCTAAACATGTTTTATTAAATTATTTTAACAAAAATGCAATCAACCCATCAACACAGCAGGACTCAATACTGGCTCAACACGCTTGTAAACTCATTGCACAGTAAAACTCACAGTTTTGAAGATTCGAAGACATGAGGTGAAAATGGTGAATATCTAACTGAAATTGGGAGTCAGCATGCATGGTAAGATTGTACACTGTGGCTATTGTCGTCCGTCGTGGAAGACAGATGGTGGCCACAGTCACTGGAAGTACTGTTTGATGGTGGCCAATGTAGTTGAATGTTGTTGAGGGTTGTTGCATGTTGTTGTTGGCACTTGTTGTTGTTGATTGTTGTTGTTTGCTGGTGGTTGCTCTTTCTGTTCGGTGTTGTCAATAGTTGTTGAATCTGTTGTTGTTGTTGTTGTTGTTGTTGTTGTTGTTGTTGTTGTTGTTGTTGTTGTTGTTGTTGTTGTTGTTGTTGTTGTTGTTGTTGTTGTTGTTGTTGTTGTTGTTGTTGTTGTTTTTCTTGTTGTTGTTTTTGTTGTTGTCGTTTTTGTTGTTGTTGTTTTTGTTTTTGTTGTTGTTGTTGCTGTTGCTGCTGCTGCTGCTGCTGCTGCTGCTGCTGCTGCTGCTGCTGCTGCTGCTGCTGCCGCTGCTGCCGCTGCTGCCGTCGTCTGCTTATTCTGCTGATGCATTGACTAAAACACGGGAACATAAGCTCAACATGAGCCACAGCTGTAAATACGTTGACGTCATGAGCCTCACGTCACCTCACATAATGATATATCATCTAATCGACATTGCAATATAGACTCTCTAAAGCATTCTAAGTACCTTTTCAAGCCACCAACAAAGTACTGGATATAGATGAAACCGCCATGAGCATAGAGCCTCGCTTTTGAGACCACTTTGGGTCTCCCCTCTAATTCTTCGAATAGACAAGTGGTCTCTATAAAAGTTCTAAATGGTGTCTTCACGACGATTTGGGACCCTGCTATATGGCATAATTATACAGGTGGTCTTTTTTATAGAATTTGTCATGATGGGAGGTTGCACATGTATACGGCCTTGACTCTGTGATATCATAGCCTGTGTAATGCAAGCTTTACATCATAGTGGTGTTCGTTGGGATGGCATTGGAGAGTATCCAGGGCTCATTACAACTCCCTCACTTACATCGTGGCTTTTAAGCATCGGTCTTTTATTCTGCGTGCATTGGAAACTTGTGAGCATAATACAAACATCTACATTGACATTAAACCTGGTAAACTTGGCATTACCAATACAGAAAGTGTATCAAAGTGTAATGAATGTAGCAATTATATTCTTCTCTCTCTCTTTTTCTTATGGCAAGCACTATATTGACATAACTGAAGGCATCTGCTTTCATTTGACTATATCAAGTGGCCCTAACGGTACTCGAACTCACGACCCCAACCCCCAGCAAGTTATCCAAGACCTGCGGGTTGAGATGATAACTGACCCAAAAGTACTAGTATGTAGGCCGGGGGTTACAGAGACAACGGTTCCGCCGTGCAACCTTTAACAGCCCGCTGCTTGGGATGATGGTATCATTCTGGTCTCACAACCGTGGGGTCGTGAGTTAGAGTCCCGCCAGGACCACTTCATATAGTCAAATTGAAGCAAATGTCTTCAGCTATGTAGATATAGTGGGTATGAGCTTGCTTGCGATAGAAAAGAGAGCGAAAGAGAAGAATGTATTTGTATCCACAAGTAAACTTGGGAAATCACATTAGAAAAAAAAAATCAATATATACCATGTCCCTCTTTTGTCCGAGCGTGAAATGGTAGATCACAACGAGGTTCAAACTTTCGTTAGTCTCCATTTGAGCGCTCATCTTTAAATTCACTCAGCTAAACAAGTTTACCCCACACAAACTTGTTTGTAGAGACGTGGAAGGAGGTACGGTCTTACAATACACATACAAGATTTACTGGATTTTTTTAGAATGGATCCGTTATTGCAATCAACACCACAACACATGCTCCTATAACCTCATGTCTATATAATGTATTGCGTTCACTGAGAAATGAAAGGAACCTTGCATGTCTGCCAGTGATGTGAACGCAATACAACCCTGACTGTCACAGATACGAACTGATATACATTTCTTATTGTAGTGTGGAGTCCATTCTTTTGGGGCTTTTCTTTGGATGACAGAAGCACAGAATGCAGACCAAGGCTATGTCTGTTAAGCGCGGCCTATTATACACAACTCATTGCAACATGTTTTCACCCAGCAAAGGCCTTTCACTGCCTTATTGCCCACCTCATTATTAATATGCAGCATATGTTTTTGGCAGTAAAAAAAACTTCAATTAAGAGCAGAGAAAGACGAATTAAAAGACAACCTCAATGGTGTGCTTCCGTGGCCGAGTGGATAGGGAATTGGACTTGTGACCGGAAGGTTCGATTCCCGTTCGGGTCTGATGGTGGGTGGTGAGCAAACCTACCGCAAACAAGTTGGACACTGCTCCGAGCTACCTACACGTTAAATAGGTAGAGGTCAGGCGAGTGAACGCTAATGTGAGTTATGAGAACGTCTGCCCTGCGGTTAATGTGCTGTATGCTCCCCAGGGAGTTGAGAAGGATATAGTGTGACAAGGATGCCAATGACCTGGTGTAAATATGTAAAGTCGTTAGAACAGGTTAACGGTGAACGATAAATAACCACTTTTACATTTTTATTTTTATTTTACTGATTTTCGTGGTTAGCAGAGATCCATGAAAACCAGCATGACCCTGCTTAAAGAGACCACCTCTGTATTGAGACCACTTTTAACGTGGTTTTAATGTGGTCTGAATAGAGAGGTTCTGCTGTATTACGTGTAAGAAAGTAAGTGTCAGCGTACCGTTTTGAAACTTGAGCATGGCTATTGGCAAGGTTTATTCACAACTGTGTAGTTTGATATACTAAACGTTAATCTCGAGGCAATTGTGGGGGTGGATTATGTTAGGCGACTGACTACTTTCAGTTGCTGGTCGATACTGCTGACCTACAGTATTGGTGCAGACACTGTATCCCAGCAAAACATAGCTATCAGGCAGTCTAGTTGGAGGCCAGGTGACCTTAGCAATGAAGTGTTCACTTCAGCCAACAGGGGGATGATGATCTTGGTGTTAATGGGCTTTTTCGTAGTTCTCATTGACTTTGGTAGTGTACAGTGTGGACTATACAAGTGGAAAACATGAGTTTGTGTGCTTCTGTTGCCTAGTAGATAGAGAGTTGGACTTGTGTACGGACGGCCTTCGTGAGTTCGATTCCCAGTTGGGTCTGGTGGTGGGTGTTGAACAAACTCATCCCTAAACAGTTGTACACTGATCCGTGGCACATAAATAATGCAACTAGGTACAGGTCAGGCAAGTGATTGATTGATAAGCACTTCTAGGCTAAAGTTGCGATGAGCTGTGCGCTCCACGGGAGTTGAGAAAGATGTAGTGTGAAAAGAGTGCCAATGACCTGGTGTGAATGTAGAGACGTCTGATCCTGTATAGCGGGGAAGAAGACCAGACATTTGCATATTCATATCCACACGAATAATTGACTGCCAGGGCCAACTTTTCGCTTATGACGTATCTATAACATAACCACATAATTGACCAAATATTTAACTTGCTGAATGGCGTGGCTTTGAGAAGGTTAATAATGAAAGTAGGTGAAAACAGATGATAAGGGCTTTTTTCCTACCTAAACAAATTCGTGTCATCTCATTCTACATTTTGAGCTTCTCCTTAAAAGAACATCGAATTGCTGAAGCAATATCCATAAACTCATTATTTCATGTTTTCATTTGTAAATCAAGACACCATAGCTTCAAGGAGGATGTTTACAATTGTATGGCCATTAGCAAGCAGCAGAAGTCACATGATCAGGTATTTAGCAGTCATGCGATATGCTAATTGTCAGTCCTCTGTATTTGTTCTGCCAGAACTGCTGTGGCACAAAACATAGATTGTGTGTTTTTGTTAGATGGTAATAATAAAACCGGAAAAAGTATCAGCCATCATTAATTTGTGATTAGATGCTTGTTTGTTCTTTTGGTCAAAGTGTGATATTTGACAGTTAATCTGGGTTTAAATGTTACTAAAAAAGCAGTGCTGATTTCCATACACATTTCAACTGGAACAGATTCTTATTTCCTCTTTGATCACACTGTGAAGCAAAAATGTAAACATTGCTTTAATTTCCAATCAAAGTAAGGAATTACAATGTTCAAGGTATACAGTCAGTTGAACGAGTTTGCTTTAGAGAGCAACATGGATAATAGACGAGTGTATGGAAGCAGTATTTTTCCGTTCTAATAAGTAGACATCTCTTCAAAGCCATACAAATGCCTTTGCCATAGGCATACCCATGTGAGGCACGGGTGTGTTTTACATCTCCACGAGCCTTTGCCTTTGGACGTACAAACCCCATTAAATCGTGTGCCCCCCCCCGTCCTCTTGCAAACAAATCTGAGTCTCTCAGTGAATACTATATAGAATAGACCCTCCCTAAAAAGACCAACCGCGGGGCTGACGTCACTTTATCACGGTGTGTAGTTGGTGTCTTATTCACTATATGGCGCTTTAGGGACCGTCACAAACGGCCGTATTACGGGGGTGGTCTCAATATAACTCAACACTCAACACGTAAATTCCAGTTGTAGTCTATGCAAGCTTATGTCTTTCTATGGTGTGACTCTTGCTATAGAAAATGTCACATTCGCTTGACTGTCGCCCCCTTTTCTTTGTATTGTCATATCTTTAGCTGTGCTATAAGACAGTGCTGATGCGTCACAAAAACAGAGAAGATTGAAAGTTGCATTATTTTCACATGAAATGAATCTCAGAATCCTTCAATATTATCAGTGTGAATTCTAGACAGTTCCGCGTCAATTACATGCCATACACTTGTCATCATATCATTGAGGTTTCCATCCCATGTCAGCCCATAAAGTTTGCAGGAACAATATAGTGGTGGTCTTCCTTGGACGTTCTGCTGTATGCCTCCTCTACTTACAGCTCACCAACTGGCAAGGTCATCACAAGTGACCTGCTACTGAAGAGGAGAGTCGATTTTCTATTAGCATCGATTCCTCCTGGGACGCGCCTGTAGGTGTCGATAGGCTTTAATTAAATTGACACGTGGTGCAAACCGTTTGCATACTCAAGTTTGCTTCTCAAGTGTCCTTGCCTCATTTCAAGAAAGGGGGCCATGCCAAACGACTCTATTTGCACAGCGCAATTAACTTTTTGGCATCGTGTTTAGTAAGTCACGCCACAAGTCAATTTGGTGGGAAATGTTTTTCATAATGTTAAGTAATACGTTTATAGACCTATGAATCAGGATGTGCATCAATATGTTATTGTTTGGTCAGAAGTGAATGACAATGTACAATGGTCAGAATTTCGATGGCAGAGTGGACTACTGAGTTCGCCTTAACTGCTAGGCGATTTGGTGCCGTATGGTCGTGGGTTCGAACCCCACCAGAGACTATGTGATATAATCCTTACTTGACTTGGATTCATAAGTCTAATGACTTAATTAGATATAATAAAGTCTGAATGCAATAAACTAGGCGTGGAATTTACGCGTTTAGACATGGATCTGCAATCTAAAATAGAATGCTGCGTTGATTTGAAGAAAACGTCAACAACATGGTAACTAAGTTCAATATGGTGATCCTGCTAATATGAAAAAGGTTCACATCAAACACATTACTACACCAATTCCACCAGAAATATGAAGTTATTTTGAAAACGTGAAAACTGAACAATAAATTTTCTGCCATGTTGTAACTGTTACTGTTTAAAAAAAAATGTCACTAACGATCTACATGCATTTGTCTTATTAGGAAAGAGACTGAAAGGTTAATAGCTATCTAATAGTTGCTCTGTACTTTTTACACTTTTTTTAACTTACAATTTTCCATTAGAGCACGATACAGTTGATCTTAATTAACTCTATACAGGTAGGCTACAAAGAGGGCATAACCTCAATCAATTTCTGATTAGCAAATACCAAGTACGCAATACTATAGCTTACATTGATATATACCACAGTCACTCAATAGAACTTGATAGAATCTCTCTCTTTCCTGCAGAACTTTGACATCCCTTTGACAACGTCTTGATTTTAGGTATGTTTCACGTGTGTTTGCTATGGAAAATAAGACCACCACAAGAGCAAACTGATACACAATGATGGAACTAATAGGTGTAATTTAGCATGATTATGGGGGTGTTTTGTTGGCAATGGTAGCCATGGAAATGTAGTCACGCTGGTGCATGTTTGCTGATGTTCTCTTGTCTTACACTTTAATGTTTGACTTTCAGTCCAGTCTAATGCGCATAGCCATACCTATACCACGTAAACCGTTAGATGGATTTTATATGTTGTTGTTTTTATTAACAGTTATTTCATTACAATTAACCACATTAAGCTCCCGTCTACAACATATACATGTGTCAGCATATTAAGGATACACACAATTTTTCTAACCCTGCTTGGTCTCTGAAATAAATGTCTGAACAAATTTGAATGAATTCATATGATTCCCAGCGTCACCTGAAACCCTCCTCAATGATTGTACACAAATTAATGGCTATTATTACTAGTTGTATAGTAAATTCGGTATACTAAGTACACATCCATCCCACCTCTCTCACGATACCGGTGCCAACGAACTGGAGTGACCTTTGTGGTTACATAGTTGCTGCGGGGAATCCCCAGGTTTTATCATTTTTACATGATAACCACACGAGGAAGCAAAATATGGCCACGGAATTCGCACGTGTTCGTGTTGCATCAAATGAGTTCAACAATCTCTGGTATGCATCATTGCATATATTCACACAACACATCCGAGTATTCAATGAACTGATTGTAATAATACATCCTGGACCCACATGAACTGTTTCACGTCAATCGCACGCACTTTCACTAACCCCAACGAAGAAGAGAGAAAAACAATCATGAAAAGGGGCGCCTGTCCTCTATGCGAACCCTTGTGTCCACTATTGCAACTTTCACTCTACCACGCAGAACACAGCTATATATCACGGCTATATACGCATATGAACATAACTGGGCAGTGTGACTATTAAATTGACCCGTGAAACCGACTATGCATGCAGAGAGGAATTCGAAGACAGCTTCCATTTCGAACACGCTGTCCATCCAATTATATTATGGCATTCTTGGTATGCTAATTTCAAAGCAAACATGTCTACAAAACATTTCTGCCCACGTGGACTTCATTCGTGGACTAAAGGAACGATCATAAATAATGATACAGGGGGGGGTTCGTCCAAAAAGGTGGGGGAGTCGTCCAACTTTTCTGATTCCCTTTGCGGGGATCGCTGAACTTTTTATATCACACTTCGGTATGTTTTTTTTTAATATTTTCGTTTAGCAATGTAATGACTATTTAGAGGACTTTTTCTTTAGCGGGTGGTGGGGGTGTCACTCAACTTTTTAAAATGTTGATTTGGGGTCAGGGGGTCGGTTACCTTTTTCTTTGCGCACCAAAAAATGGACGACCCCCCCCGGTATCGTTTATCAATGATTGTTCTCTTAGAAAGGAGGTGTGCCTATACATGTCGAAATTAGGATGCTTTGTATTGTTATCTATGATCGTTCCCTAAAGGAGATAGTATAAGAAGTGATTAAGTTGAATAAAGTGTGCTCAAAATATAATTGTATTCAAAATATGTTTTAATCAAGAAGTCTTATGTGTCACTGACATGCCGACGTAAAACTATATGGAGGGAAACTTAGATGCATTTTGAGAGGTTGAGCTATACACATGTAGGGATATGACATTAACCAACTACAGTTGTGTGCATTCTTTCCATTCCCTCCAACAACATAATTGATACGCATGTCTGTTTATAACCCATGTATTTCTAGTAAAAAAAAGTGGACCACTGATCATGTAGACGTACGTTAATTCCGGTTCGACGATGATCCTGGTTCAACGGCGATTATACCAAGTCAAGTCAAAGTTCATTTTATTACACTGACATGTGGTTACAACGTGATATTACTTACATACACACTTTCATACAACATACATGAATACAATTCTACCTACATATGTGTATACTTAAATTATTATCGGATACAAAACCACCAAACCATTAAAGGTTTATATGTCAGTTCTTGATGGCATAGTATATGCAACAGGTGAGGAATAAAGCCAAGTTATTAGAACTTTACCAAAACATTATTAGAACAAGTAAATAATGAATTTAGAGTTATTCTAACATAGATCATAACAGCGAAAAGATGCACTAGACATTCTGTATTTGAACAATATCTTATTATTTTATTCAACTTTACATTACATTACAAAAGGATGACATTTGCATTTAACATTTAGTAGGTCTATACTTAACAAAATTAATATGTATTAAAAAATCATTTACTAGTATATATAAGTGACGTTTACGTTTGTCCCATGTGTTTTAATGGTTTATGGTTTACCTGACTGTCAAATCCAACGTGTACAGCGTGTTCATAACACTGTTGCACGGATCCTAACTCTAACGAAAAAGCATGATCATAGAACTCCTGTTTTGAAAAGCATTCACTGGCTCTCTGTCAAGCAACGCATAATTTTCAAGATTCTAATACTTACTTTCAAATGTCTCACTGGACTTGCACCATATTACCTGTCTGAACTCTTACAACCATACTCACCAACTAGATTACTGCGGTCATCAAATAATCTATTGCTTATAGAATTTAGAACAAGAACCAAGTCTTATGGTGATCGAGCTTTTAAAACAGCAGCACCTAAATTATGGAATAAACTTCCACTGTCCATTCGACAATCGAAAACTCTTGCATCCTTTAAATCACAACTAAAGCACCATTTGTTTAAGGAGTCCTACAAGCGTACATGAATATTTAGTGGAATTTACGCTATAGAAATTTTATTGTATTGTATTGTATTGTATTGTATTGTATTGTATTGTATTGTATTAATATATCTAGCAACTTTATTAAGTAAGTGACTTTTACGTTTGCCCCATGGTAGTTTAATACATCTAGCAACTTTATTAAAACAGTCACATCACATAACAGCATACCTTGCATTACATACATGTAGGCTACTCGATAATAAACGGTATATGCCGCTCACTTTCATGTTATGAAGCCAGTGTTGTTTATAGAATGTCCTAGAACCATTCCCATTCTATGTTAATTGGCGGAGGTAAACATGCACCAAGACCCACTTTATTTGAGGTGTAGCAATTGTAGATGGAATGGGAACAGGATGTTCGGGATATTCCCAGTTGCAAGGCCACTTCATGTTGTACTATGCCTTATATATTAGGTTGCTACGACAATTTGAGTGCTTCTGACAGACGTCGACCGTCGAACGAACAGTGTAAAACAGTGCAAGCCCCAAAACTTAGTAATTTCGAGTGATCTAACCAGTAAAAGGACTAGTTGAAAAAAATCTATACGGACACACGACACAGGTGCAGGTCGGCTACGTCATACTAAAAGGTAACGCATGGACTTTTTGGAATATCTAAATAATCTTGGGATCACTTTCCCAAGCCCTTCACTCTCTACGAGTCTCATTTTTCTTTTAAAATAGTGGCTCTTCTGCACTTGTCTTGAAGAAAGTGGTTCTTCTGTACTGGTCCCATTTGATTAGTAGGAATTTTGAAAAAAAAACAAGATTCATAAAAATATATGAATATTTTGAATATTCATTATACTATAACATTTTATGTCATTCAATCGAAGTAAAATATCAAATACAATCATACAAAATATTATTCACACAAATAAATTTAGAAAACGGTAATCACTGATAATGAACTCGCATTGTGTTAAGGTGATTCTCTGCAGCAGAGTGCTGACTTTACAAAATTTACTATACAGGGAAGATTGTGTCTAAGACCATGGCTACAAAGATAGCAGGCTTGGGGCTTCAGTTTGGCCTCTTGTGTAGTCCACTTGGCAGCCAGGACTCCACTGTGAGCTTCAGCACACCAGATTCCTCTAGTCAGGAAGATGACGATCTGGAAGGTAAGTATTTTACCATTACTTGGCCAGAAGCTTTTGATTATTGTGTCCATGTTGACACTGTATTGTTAATATTCTGTGGTCGAAAAATGATGAAAATAAATTTTTTGTTTTTGTTTTTGTGAAACCATAAAATTAAAAATAGTATTAAAAACTTTTAATAAAAGGATTTGATTTACTTCAGTCATAAGAATATTTCATCAAACCTATTATGCATGTTGACACTTGTATGGACATGTGCGTTTCAGTAGATATACTCAGAATTACATTGGCACCTTCAATAGTTGTCAAGGAAACATGGCAAAGAGCATCTAGAGAAGTAGATATTTCACTCCCTCGTTGGGCCGTCCCTCAATATCATTCAAGATGTGTTCATGCTTCCCGGTAGTACCCAACAGTTAAATTTGCCTATTACGGGCGAAGTTTACTTAACATCATTGGGTAGATACAAATCCTGCCTGTATTTACTTTTGATAGCATGGCATTTGATAAAAACTGTAGCATGTAAATATTGTTTGCATTGGAAACTAAAATTGGGCCACACCAATGAGAGCTATCTCTATGAAACATTGAATCTTTCAGGCTGCACCTTTCATTTGTCAGAGAACATTAATCTGTATTTCCTCATTAACCCTAATCAGTACATTAGGGGTCTGTTCGGACCCCAGGGGTATACTTTTTGTGATATATCTTTATCTTGGTATTTCTTATTTTCCTTTGAAGTAGTTGTCACCATTTATCTTGTCTTTATCAGTACCAAAGATTATTTGATTTAGTTAAATATTAGGACGTACATAAAAAAATATTTGCTTGGGGTCCGCTTGGACCCCAAACCCGTTGAGACCAGAAAATGCAGGGTGAACTGGATTTTTTTTATTGAAGGCCTTTAATGAAGTTGTCAGCTCATATCTTCCCATTATCAAGAATGAAAATTATTTTCTTTGGTTATACATAAGGACCAATACAAAAGCAATTTTATTGGGGTCAGCATGGACCCCAGACAAGATGAGTAGAGAGATAATAGAGTTGTTCTATAATTTGACCTATTAGAATATGTATATAATAAAAACATAACTCTTTATTTGTTATTTTTATCTGACACAGTCATTATTAACATATGAATGTATTTGTATCACAGAAAGATCATGTATTGAAAAGAAAATCCCATCAAATGATTGGGGTCCACATGGACCCCTATTGTACTGATTAAGGTGTTTTGGTTAATGTACTAATGAGGGTTAATTCTTTCATAAAAAAGAAAAGCACTTATTTATTCATTAATTTGATTAAGAACTTACCCTTTTCATTTTTTTTTTCATTTTTCATTTTTTAAGGATCAATATCAGTGCCAGCACGTTGCATCAAGCTTCACAAGGTTAACTTGGCCAGAAAGCCTTCAGACCCAGAACCATGTTACATCAAGGTAAAAAAAAAGAAAAAATATAGCCTCACCTTTTAATCACAGTTTGCAAATCATTTTCCACATTTTTGTATTTAACTTATTCAATATTTGAAATGTATAACTTTATCATGTTACTTATACAATTCTGCGTTATTGGCCGTGTGTATCTTCTATGTATAAAAATGGTTATTCTGATACTTCCACTTTAGCATATCCGCACTGGTCTCTATTTGTACCGCAACAGCAGCGAGAAATGTCTAGAAATGAGACCACTTATGAAAGATGAACGTCACCATTGTAAGATATTTCTTTAAATTCGTAAACTATTCACTTTTTATGACACGTAATTGATATGACATTTTGATTAAATTTGGAGCACATCACATTCGCGCATGGAATTTAAACACTCAAAATATACTACTTTTGAAATTTCAGACGAATTTCAACACTGCAAATATTATGGTTTCGACGACACTAGAAACAATATGGCGGTGGTGGTGTCAGACTTCTGGACTACGGCAGAACAACAGGTGAATGTTGCAGTAGTTTTTTAAGGAAAATTACAATAAAGTCTTTTTCTTAAAGCAGGAGGGGTACAATAGTACAACGATAGTGTATTACCACGCGTGTCTCTCAAATCAACACGTCACTATGTTTGTACAGGTGTGGAAGATGTAAGTGTGAATTAAAATATAAAATAGTGTAATAGTATCGTGAACGATTAGTAATAGAGTATGTAATTGTGTGTGTTTTATATTTGATTATTAAGCAGAAAGGTTTTTGAATGCAACCATTCTTATTGGTTTCGTGCTGAATCGTGAAAAACACCATGAAAATGAAGTGTTTTGGTCAATGGGGGCAGCCTTCTGCGCCCCCACCCCCTGGATCTGCCTATGTGTGTTACAATGTCTTGAATGACCATTTGCAAGTGGTGCACACAATACTCAAAGAGAAAAACGTTGACTGGTGTTACAATGTCTTGTCTGCCATTGGAAAATGTTCAATTTATTGCATAGTCATTTTCCAACAAATTTGTTCTAAAAATGTAAATGTAAATGTGGTTGTTTATAGTCGCAATTCAATGTTATCGTGCTCTAGCGACTTTACATATTTACACCAGGTCATTGGCAGCATCCATGTCACACTATATCCTTCTCAACTCCCTCAGAAGCATACAGCACATCGCTACCATTGCGCAGACGTGCTAATCGCTCACATTAACTTTCACTCGCCTGGCCTGTGCCTATTTAACGTGTAGATACCACGGAGCAGTGTGCAACCTGTTAGGGGTAGGTTTGCTCAACACTTACCATCAGACCCAACCGAGAATCGAACCCACAACCTCCTGATCACAAGAGCAACTCCCTATCCCCTCGGCCACGGAAGCACATGAATTTATTGGTGCACACTTTTTGACACTATGAGCTTTTATGTCAACCATTCTTTGTCTTGGCGGCTGCAAAACGTGCGATCTTTTCATCACCAGTCGCAGATAATTACCTTATCAATTTATATTGATTCACTCATTTATATGAATAAAGTTCAAATGTTTTCTTCTGTAGGAGATGCTCGAATGCATAACTGCTAACAAGGTCCATAACGTGGATTTAAAGGTTAGAAGTTAATATACCCTTACAATATTCAAAACACTTAGGATTGTACAGATCTCTACAGTATAAAGTGTTATGTTTTGAGTGGAATCTTAGGCTCCATAAAATTAATAAAATGTTTCTCGTCCTGCCTATTTTCCTACACAAAGGAGGGAGGTCAATTTTATTCTTTATTTTTTATTCTTTATTTTGCTGATTTTTCCGTCCTTATATTATAAGAAATTAGGAGGGGTTCACTTTTGATTTTCTATTTTTATTCCACGCAAAATCTTTCATTGTTCAAGTTGAATATTGGGCCATGAATGAACTACATGTGTTACAATTGTATGTGAACAATGTCTTTTTTATTATAAACATCATAAAACATCAATTATAAAACAACTTGTATAATCAATGAAGTATAATATCCAGCGTGCATAGCAAACAAATGACAGGCCTCTGACACGGGGCTGTTTTGTTTGCAGGCAGGCGGGAGGGCCGGTTATTTTTTATCACTGGGGAGGCAATAAAAATGTTCAGGAGGCTGCACTATACACAGGCTGGAGGGGACGAGAATCATTTTATCATTTTTATGAATCTTAGCTCGTTTGGCTATGTTACTCGGAATATAATATCAATGTAGCGTTTACCAATGATTGTTCATAGAAATTGAAAGTCAATAACATTTCCAACGTGTCTTTCATCATTACTTTTGTCGGATGGGAAGATAACTGCATATTATTCTCACAGATCCTTCAGTATCTCTAAGTCTTTAACTAGTGTATTTTTTTTCCATTATTACCCCCCCCCCCTTCTGGAAACTCAAATATGGTGCGAATGAGCCCAAACTCATGTCATTCCACAGACGAAAAGTCCCGTCAGTCCCAACACCCGCTTCCTGAGTGACCAAGACGACAGGTGGTTTGTTGGAGAATTTGTCAACCATAATGGTTTTGTGTTTGAATCACTTAAAGTAAGAGGTGAGTACATTAATTTCAAATAGCAGGCTTATACATAAACGCCTACCACATGTTTAATATGTATATTTTATACGTGTATTATTTACTAGTATACCGCGTATCTTCTAAATCATCAAGGGTATTTCAATATTGCTATGTAATTTGATTTATCCAGTTGCACTCTTTATCATTTCACACACCTTATTTTTTACACCTTATTTTTTATCTTTTATTCAGGTAGTTATTTGGTAGTAGCGGACGGGGAAATTCGTTTGAAAGCTTTGGATGAAAATAACATAAACAATGAAAAGGACGCCATCTTTGGATTCATCAAAAACATGAATATGGAAAATATATTGGTCCAATGAATGTGATTTTTTGTGAATGTTTTATGAATCCCGCTAAAATCTAACTTGAAAGGTGCTTTAATTGAAGAGGTAGACAAGGTACATGGACACAGTATCGTGAGGATGGGGGTTGTTATGGGTGTGTTATACAATAAGTAGTCCATCACTATGCGGACAAAACTAAATCCACCTAATGAAAAGCCATCATTTGATTAAGCATGATATATTTTAGGGATATTAAAATTGTGAAGGCAGCGTATTTTAATAATTATGGACTAGATTATAAATATAGGCCAAAAATGGATGCCCAGGTAGCTAGTTCCTATTTTATTTCTGTAAGTAGGTACCCTGTTCTGTTTCGATACAAATTATGAATATTGTGATATTGTGATATGTAAATATTTTTTTAAAAATAAAAGATTAATTTGTATTTAACATTTTTCCAGTAAAAACACCCCGTTCGCTTTTAAAATATGTAATTTCACCAAAACACGGGTTTCCTATTACAAAAACCCGAACATGTTTAACCAGACACAAAAATGTATCATATTTTCAAAAAAAAAACCCCTGATTTAAAAATTTTAAAAACAAAATTTTAAAACCACCGACATGCATTTATTTTTTCCCTAGGTTTTTCAACCCACCAAATGCCCTTTACCCCTATCCTAACCATAAAAAATAAAGACTTTCCCTGTAAATAAGTATAATGGTTTTTTATCAAAGAACCCGGGGAACTTTTGACAAAAAAACCCAGTTTTCCCCATTTTTAAACTTCTACTTTATTTGGAAAAAAATTGGGGTAAAAAACGTTTTAAATTTTTCCATACAGTGTCTATTATCGAGACTTCACCACCCAATGTGGTAAAATGAAATCCTTGGAAATAAATTTATTTAATTATCAATTTGAACCCCTTTAAAATTAACCCCAAAAACCCCAAAATTAGCTTTTTTAAGGGGAACCCAAAAAAAAAAGAAAATTCAAATTTAAAATAGCTTTTTAAATTAAAATTTGAAAAAATTTTTTATAACCCTAATTAATTTCCCAAGCTTT